>CM019901.1:152207775-152591714 GCA_009764595.1 Geothlypis trichas | reverse complement strand
ACCGGGACCGGCTGCCTCCCTTCGCCCGGGGCCTTGCCTGGGCACCCTGGGAATGTCATCCTGGGGTATCCCAAGAATGTCATCCTGGGGAAGTCCCAGGGAATGTCATCCTGGGGCACCCCAAGAATGTCATCCTGGGGAAATCCCAGGGAATCTCATCCTGAGGCACCCAGGAATGTCATCCTGGGGCACCCCGGGAATGTCATCCTGGGGCACCCCGGGAATGTCATCCTGGGGTATCCAGGGAATGTCATCCCTGGACATCCCTGGGAATGTCATCCTGGGGTATCCAGGGAATGTCATCCTGGGGTATGCAGGGAATGTCATCCCTGGACATCCCTGGGAATGTCATCCTGGGGTATCCAGGGAATGTCATCCCTGGACATCCCTGGGAATGTCATCCTGGGGTATCCAGGGAATGTCATGCTGGGGCACTCCAGGAATCTTACAGCGGGACATCCCAGGGAATCTCATCCCAGAGCACCCCAAGAATCTCATCCCAGGGCATCCCAGGCCACCATCCCTGGGGTGCCCCAGGAAGAGCAGCAAGAGGAACAAGACATCTCAGCCTCCACCTCCTCTTTGGTTGCCCACACACATCTCCGGCTGCCGCCAGCTCACAAACGCTGCTCCCAGCGCCCCTCCCGGCCGCTGAGCCTGGAGCTCTGCCGAGGCCACCCTGGCTGGTCTCAGCCTGGGAACCCGGCGGCTCCAGGCTCACCGTCCTGCCGAGGGGCTCACCCTGCTCCTCTCCTCTCCTCTCCTTCTAATTCTCCCTCAATTCAAGTGTTGGAAAAAAAAAAATCGACCAAACCAAAGGCAAGGCTGCCAAGCTGAAGCTGGTGTGTAGAATTTAGCAGTACAGAAAGAAGGAAGCGTCACGGGAGGGCAGTGATATATACCGGCACACAGGGAACGAGCAGGGCTCCTCCTCCGAGCCGGGCCGGGGGCCGTGGCTGCTCCGGGAGCGCCGGGGACACACGGGACACACAGGGAGGGCACGGAGCGACGGCACGGCCGCCTGCCCCGCTGGGGTCACAGGGATGCGGAGGGGAGTGGGGAGGTGGGGAGGAGGAGGAGGAGGAGGAGGAGGAGGAGGAGGAGGAGGAGGAGGAGGAAGAGGAGGAGGAAGAGGAAGGGAAGCACTGGGAGGTCTCTGGGTATATATAACCGCCCCTTTCAGGTGCAAATCTGCATCGTTTAAATTTGTATTCAGATGAAAAAGCACTTATGAAACTACCAGACGACTTTGATGCAAACTAGTACATTTTAATGCCATTTTATTAGAAACCATGCAAACTTTAATATAAAAATACAAGTGCAATAAGAATCTTTGTGTGTAAATACAGATTCCGGGTTATCGTGTCGTTGTTGGCTTCCCAAAGAAATACTCCCACAAGCACGAGAAGCTGCAGGCTTCCCTCTGTCCCCTCCTGGAGCAGCCCCCTTAGCACACGCCTGGTTCAGTTCTCTTTGCTCCCAGTGTTTTGTTATTCTGCTTGCCTTTTTTTGTTTGTTTGTTTCTTTAAATTAGTTCGACCACCCAAGAACACTTTTCTTTTGTTTGTTTTTTTTTTTTTTTTTAATTTATTTACATTTCGTTTCTTTAGTGTCATTTGAAACGAGGAGCTCCAAGAGTGGTTAGATCTCCTTCCTAGTCAGAGCTGCACCTCCCTGGCACCGCCCCTGCCCCGCTGCCCCCGGGATGAGCTCCGTGCCCCTGCCGCCCGCACGGCCCCGCTCATCCCGGCGGCGCTCGGGTCCCCATGCAGCGCCCCGAACCCGCACACCCCAAACCCGCACACCCCGCACACACCCCGCACACCCCCGGACCTGCTGCAGCCTCGCAACTCCCGGCCCGCCCCCGCCTCCTGCTCCCTCCGGGCTCGGCCCGGGATAAACGGGACAAATCCCAGGGCTCGGCCGTGCCGTTAATAAATAAACCACCTCGGCAGAAGGCACCCGGCGAGGGCTCGCGAGCGTCAATTAACACATCTCGAGCATCAATTAACACATCTCGAGCATCAATTACACATCTCGAGCATCAGTTACACATCTCGAGGTCAACACAGGCTCCACCTGAGCTCTCACAGCAAGTTTGCCCTTTACACATTCCTGTGCCTTTCGTTCCGGACATGGCTTAATCCCATGAACTCGCTCCATCGTTTTAAAATATTAAAAAGAAAAAACCCCAAACAACAACAAAGAAGTTACAACGGCTGGATATGTCAGTAAGAAGCCAGCACGGCAGCAGCGGTTAAATGTCCCTACTCTCCTACGGGTCGGAAAAGAAGGAAAGAGAAAAGGAAACTTAGCACGGGTTCGAACACGATAAATCATCAACACTTCGTCACAAAGAATAAAAGGTTCAAGTCAACAGTTAAAACAGCCTAACGAGTGTGGAGGGGATTTATCAGCATCCCACAGGCGGCAGAAACTGAAGCAGCGAGGAGGGAAGGGTTAAAAAAAGAGACAGAAAGAAAGATCACAGCTTATCCCTGTTAACTCGGCCCGGCCCCGCAGCCAGGGCTCTGCTCTGCCCTGCCCTGGCACAGCCGGAGCCGCTCGGGCCGGCCCCGAGGCGCAGCAACCCCCGGAGCCCCGGGCCAGCGGGGGGGCAGGACGGGAGGGAGGGAGGGGAGCCCTGCCCGCCGCCGAGGGACCCCAGCCCGGGAGCATCGTCCCCTTCCCACCTAGAGCCAGAGCCGGGTTAAGAGGGCCAAGCTGGGGTCCCCGGGGCGCGCAGCGGGGCCGGGGGTCACAAGCCTTGCTGGGAGGGCGCGGCCGGCGGCGGTGACGGTGACGGGGAGGCGACGGAGCCCAGGCTGGCGCTGGCGGAGGTGCTACGCCGGGGGCAGGTGCTGCTGGAAAGGGTGGGGGGTTTGGAGACGACGATTTCCGCTCCGTGGTCTGTTCGAGCCTCGGCCTTCGCACGGAACGTCAGCTTGTGAGACTCAATCTGCAGCGACACAAGGGCAGGGGACAAGGGCACACGGGGAGAGGAGGAGACAAGGGACAGGAGGGGAATGGAAGACGATACCATAATGTCATCATTAGATGCCTGGAAGATAAAAGGCAATTTTCCGAATTAAAACAAAGGCACGACAACCCCGCGGACGTCGCCGGCAGCGGTCGGGGGCTGCGGTGGCAGCGACGCCGCCGTGCCCGGGGCTGCCGGGCTCCCTCCCCCGGCCCCGGGCGGGCCCCGGCACTTACTTGTTTCTTGGATGTGAGTGTCGAGGCTCTGCATTTCCCTTTGCTCGGCGCTGCCCAGGGCGGCCAGGCCCGGCCCCACGCCGTTCTCCCGCAGCGCGGGGCCCGCGGGCAGCGCGCCCGGCCCCGGCCCCGCTCCGTTGGCCGGCGGGAGCTGCGCCGGCTCCGCAGCGCCCTCCGCCTGCAACGACAACGGGGGCACGGCTCAGCGCCACCGCGAGGGAAGGCTGCAGGGACCGGAGGGGATGGCAGCGGCAATCTCCGCTCCTGGGAAAGCAAATCCTGCCCGGCCCTGCGGCTCTGAGGGACACCGGAGCCCTGGAGCTGATACCAGACACAGCTGGGCAGCCGGGAACAGCTGGCACAGGGAATGCCAGGAACAAACCCCAATGTTCTGGGGCCAGGGCTGGCGTGGGGTCACTGCTGTGACACTGGATCATGACCTGGAGACACCCAGAGCAGCTGTGGCTGCCCCTGGATCCCTAGATGTGTCCCAGGCCAGGCTGGACAGGGCTGGGAGCAGCCTGGGACAGTGGGAGGTGTCCCTGCCATGGCAGGGGTGTCACAAGTCCCTTCCAGTGACTCCCTGAGCACAATTCCCAGCTCCCTGGGGTTGTGCCAGGCCCACACATCCCTCGGGGAGGGAATGTCCCCTCCCTGGGCAGATGTCCCATTGCTGCAGACCTGGAACATGCAGAGCCGAGGCTGGGGACAGTTTGTGCTCCTGTGGGAGAAGGGATGAATCAGCCCAGGAGCTGTGCTCTGTTCTCATCCCCACACAAACAGAACAGGGCTGAAGGATGGGCTGGACAGATCCCTTCCAGCTCAGAGCATTCCATGGCTCTGTAAATGCTCCCAAGACTGCCAGGTGCTCTCTCCAGCACACGTGGATCTCAGCAGCTTTCACTGGAGGTGGAACTGCCAGCCCCTCTGTTGGGCACGGCCCCTGCCAGCCCCTCTGCTGGGCATGGCTCCTGCCAGCCCCTGCCAGCCCCTCTGCTGGGCATGGCCCCTGCCAGCCCCTCTGTTGGGCATGGCCCCTGCCAGCCCCTGCCAGCCCCTCTGCTGGGCATGGCCCCTGCCAGCCCCTCTGCTGGGCATGGCTCCTGCCAGCCCCTCTGCTGGGCCCCCAGCCTGCAGTGATCCCTGCTCTCAGGTTCCAAGAGGAAGGATGGAGATGGGCAGTGCCAGCCCTTGGGAATGCCCAGCAGGGTCAGGCACCCAGAGCTGGGTCCAGCTCTCTCCATCCTTACCCAGAGCTCCATCCTTGTCATGGGCTCCATCCCTGTCCTGGGCTCCATCCCCACCCTGGGCTCCATCCTTGTCCTGGACTCCATGCTCACCCTGGGCTCCATGCTCACCCAGGATTCCATCCTCACCCAGGGCTCCATCCTTGTCCTGGACTCCATCCTTACCCAGGGCTCCATCCTCACCCTGGGCTCCCTCCTCACCCAGGGGTGCACATCAGAGGCCCCAGGAGCACGGAGGCTGTACCAGGCTGTGGTGGAGGAGCTGCACAGCAGCAGCAGGACAAGAACTGGATCAAAGCCATTCCCTGGCTGGGCCAGGTCCCTGCCCTCACCTTGACAGCCCCTCCGGCCGGTGAGTGTCCCACGTTGTCCAGAGATCCCACCTTGGCCTGGGCCTTCTCCTTGAAGTTCAGCTTCTGGTTCTCGATTTTGACGTCTCCTCCCCCTGCAGGGACAGGGAGCAGGGCTGAGTTTGGGGAAGCCCCCAGCAGTCCCACCCAGTCCCACCCAGGAGCCCCTGGGGACCCTTGGAGGAGGGACAGGACAGGACAGGACAAGTTCCACAGTCTCTGGCTCAGGAAAAGTTCTGGAAGACCAAAGCTGGTGATTTCCAGCCATGCCAGCAGACAGGGCCCTGGGGAATGCTCCCCATCCAGAGAGAACTCCCTGGATCTGCTCCTGAGGCTGCCTCCTCCAGCAGAGGAGTGAAATGCCACCCCCACCGTCCCTCACTGCTGCCATTCCAAGGCTGATTCCTGTCCCTGCCCCTGCCCAGGCCCCTCCAGCTCAGCCACCTGTGCTCCCAGCAGTGCCAGGGCACCTCCTGCTCCCTCTGTCCCTGCCCTCCTCCCCTCCTCACCCTTCCCCTGCTGCTCCAGCCCTGCCTGCCTGAGCAGCTCCCCTGGCACACCCCACCTGCAGGAACACTGCAGGGGACATGGAGGTAACAAACACAGCTGAGAATTTTAGCAAGATTTTTCCAGAATGGAATAGATTGCAGAATTAGATATAGATATATTCCTATAGATAGATATAGATATATATAGATATAACAGAATAGAATAGATAAATTAGATATGGATAGATTCCCATTAATTACAGAATCCAGAACGGGCTGGGTTGGAAAGGACCCAGAGGATCATCCAGTGCCACCCCTGCCATGGCAGGGACACCTCCCACTGTCCCAGGGAACACCTCCCACTGTCCCAGGCTGCTCCCAGCCCTGCCCAGCCTGGCCTTGGGCACTGCCAGGGACCCAGGGGCAGCCCCAGCTGCTCTGGGCACCCTGTTCCAGGGCCTGCCCACCCTCACAGGAACAATTCCCAATTCCCAATCTCCCATCCATCCCTGCCCTCTGGCACTGGGAGCCATTCCCCTTGTCCTGGCACTGCAGGCCTTTGGAAGTTCTCTCTCTCCCCATCTTGGCTCCCTTCAGGTCCTGGGAGGCCACAGTGAGGTCACCCCAAAACCTTCCCTTCTCCAGGCTGAGCAATCCCAGCTGTCTCAGCCTTTCCTCCCAGGGAAATGCTCCATCCCCCTGACCACAGTGCTGCCTCCTTCACTGACAGATCAGTGCACAAACCCACAGACTGGAATCCTGGGTCCTGGGGGTGATTCCAACCCCCCTGCATGGACAGGGCCACCCTTCCCTGGCTGCAGTCCCCATCCCAGCAGCTTCTCCAAAGCCCAGCTCAGGTCTTGTTGAGCACAGCTCTTCCTCCCAGCGACATCATTAAAGCCTCAGCTCTGCCCTGGCAGCCTGGCACAGCCAATGGTGCAAAGCAAGGGGTTTGGTGCCACGGAGGCAGCTGAAGGCCTGGCAGGGTGGCAGTGCTCCCATCAGGCCTGGACAAGGCAGTGATTGTCACCCCCAGCTCGTTACTGGATTGTCCCTGCCCAGCACTGAGCTGGCAGAGGTCGCGCCCGTGGCACCGCGTTCCCAGGGCTGGGAGCCACCAGGGCCAGGGCTCCTGCCAGGGGAGTGCCCTGCTCTGACCTGGCAGCCTGGGCAGCCTGCAGGGCACTCCCAGAGGGACAGAGAGCAGCCTGAGGGGCCCATCCCAGCCTGAGGGATCTATCCCAGCCTGAGGGATCTATCCCAGCCTGAGGGATTTATCCCAGCCTGAGGGGCCCATCCCAGCCTGAGGGGCCCATCCCAGCCTGAGGGATCTATCCCAGCCTGAGGGATCTATCCCAGCCTGAGGGGCTCCTTCCAGCCTGAGGGGCCCATCCCAGCCTGAGGGATTTATCCCAGCCTGAGGGGCCCATCCCAGCCTGAGGGATCTATCCCAGCCTGAGGGGCCCATCCCAGCCTGAGGGGCCCATCCCAGCCTGAGGGGCCCATCCCAGCCTGAGGGGCCCATCCCAGCCTGAGAGATCTATCCCAGCCTGAGGGATCTATCCCAGCCTGAGGGATCTATCCCAGCCTGGGGGATCTATCCCAGCCTGAGGGATCTATCCCAGCCTGAGGGGCCCATCCCAGCCTGAGGGGCTCCTTCCCAGCCTGAGGGATCTATCCCAGCCTGAGGGGCCCATCCCAGCCTGGGGGATCTATCCCAGCCTGAGGGATCTATCCCAGCCTGGGCACTCAACCTGGCCCTCGTGCCAGTGGCAGCGCTCCCGGCTGGAGAATGTCCTCAGGGACCAGGGGCAGCCAAGGGCACCGAGCTGACATCAGCTCCAGGACACAACTGACCATGGACACTGAACTGACCATCAGCTCCAGGACACAACTGACCATCAGCTCCAGGACACTGAGCTGACCATGGACACTGAACTGACCATCAGCTCCAGGACACTGAACTGACCATCAGCTCCAGGACACTGAGCTGACCATCAGCTCCAGGACACTGAACTGACCATCAGCTGGGACACTGAACTGACCATCAGCCCAAGGACACTGAACTGACCATCAGCCCAAGGACACTGAACTGACCATCAGCCCAAGGACACGGAACTGACCATCAGCTCCCAGACACTGAACTGACCATCAGCCCAACGACACTGAGCTGACCATCAGCTCCCAGACACTGAACTGACCATCAGCTGGGACACTGAACTGACCATCAGCTCCCAGACACTGAACTGACCATCAGCTCCCGGACACTGAACTGACCATGGACACTGAACTGACCATCAGCTCCAGGACACTGAGCTGACCATGGACACTGAACTGACCATCAGCTCCAGGACACAACTGACCATCTGCTCTAGGACACTGAACTGACCATCAGCTCTAGGACACTGAACTGACCATCAGCCCAAGGACACTGAACTGACCATCCCTCAGGCCAAGCCAGGGGCCTTGGGCTTAGGGACAAACCTGAGATTCCCAGGAGCTGAGGCAGAGGAACTGCTGTGTTCTCAGCACAGAGCAGGTGATTCCCACACCCATCCCAGAAAATCCACCAGGGGCCAGAAGGGTTCCATGTGAGGCAGAGCTGCTGTGGCTCAAGGCTAAAAGCACCCTGGTATGTGCTCTGAAGGCCTGCAGGGAATTTCCTCTATCCTGCCATGTTCCATGAACATCCTGGGATGTTCCCAGTGCCCCAAAGCCTCTGTGAGCATGGATGAAGCTTCCTGGATGATTCTGGAAGATTCCATATTCTCCTTCTCAAATGAGCAGGAAAAGCAGAAATGAGTCAAAGCTGTAGATTATCTTCACAGGACATCCCACATCTCCTAATCCCCCCCTTTGCTCATCAAACCACCAGGAACTGTGGAAGAAGCATTTTTAGGAATTTCCAGAAGCTCTGGGAACGTCCCCTGAAAGCATCAAACCCCTAAAACTATTCCAGTCCCAGTCTAGGGCTGCATTTAAGGGACAAAACTTACAGACAAAGGAGGAAATGGCAAAATTCCTACCTGGCTTATGCTTGATATTTGCTTTAGATCCACACTTGGAGGACACTTTGGAGAGGTCGACTTTCTTGTTCTGGATCTGCACCTGGGGAGACAAGAAGCAGCAGCTGAGCCCAGAGAAAGCCCTGGAGGCCCGAGGGCACCTCAGGCTGTGCTCTGTGAGCTGTGTCCCTGCTCTCATCACTCCTCCTGCAGAGCCCCAGCATCCTGCCTGCAATTCCTGTGCCACTGCAGCCCTGGGGTCACCCAGAGCTGGGACAGACAGCAGGACAGAGGGACAGAACCACCACAGGGCTGAGCTCGGGCACAGCCACGGGACACAGCAGCCCTGGACAGGGACAATAAAAGCCAACCCTGCTGCCAGGGTCCCCACATGGCTCCTGCCCAGCCTGGGGACACCTCAGGGAGCCCTGCTGCAGGGCAGGGCTGTGCCACCAGCTCAGCTCAGCTCTGCACCATCACACCCAGCCTGGGGAGGAGCAGCTCCAGGCAGAGCTCAGAGCCCCTGGCAGGGCCTGGAGGGGCTCCAGGAGAGCTGGAGAGGGACTGGGGACAAGGGATGGAGGGACAGGACACAGGGAATGGCTCCCAGTGCCAGAGGGCAGGGATGGGTGGGAGATTGGGAATTGGGAATTCCTGGCTGGGATGGAATTCCCAGAGCAGCTGGGGCTGCCCCTGGATCCCTGGCAGTGCCCAGGGCCAGGCTGGAGCACCCTGGGACAGTGGAGGTGTCCCTGCCATGGCAGGGGTGGCACTGGGTGACCCTTAGGGTCCCTCCTCTCCAAGCAGGCTGGGATTCCCAGAGGGATCTGGTGCCCTGCTGGAATCACTGCCCCAGCAATCCACCCCTCTCCAGGACAAGGCCAGGGGTGAGAGCAGCCACCAGCTGGGAGCTGCAGGCTCAGAACTGCTCCAGGTCAGCTCACAGAGCAAACCCAAGGATTTCCTTTCCAATATGAGCAGAACTCCCTGACCACCACAGCTGCTCTGGGAGGTTACTGAGAGCTCTCAGGAGAATTTTCCAGAACTCCTCCCAGGGAATGAGGGATCTTCCTGCTCTGTGCCCAGGGAGGAGCCCAGGATGCTGCAGGGGGAGCAGGGCAGCCCAGCTCAGCTGCTGCCAGGTCCCACGTCCCCAGCTCAGTGACACCCTCCAAAGGTCACCACAGACCCAGATTTGGGTTTCTCAGGAGTAAAGTTACTACAGCTTTCATCAGCAGTCCTTGCTTGCTCAGAACTGAGCTGAGATGAAATTCATCTCACAGAATGCACCAGGAATCTGCTGTTTGTCACCAGTGTGACTCCTGACCTGAGATCACAGTGTGCCACCCTCAGGGAAGGGTTTGTTGGTAGGACTTCAGCAGGAGCTGGGTTTGTACCCTGGGAGTGCACTCAGAGGGCCAAGCACAGACTCTGGAGCCACAAATAAACTTTGGGGGTCTGGTTCAGGTGGGAAGTTTGGTGTCAGCTCCTGTCTGATTTTGTGTCCCTGACCATGTCCCAGCCAAGCAGGACAAGCCAAAGGCCAGGGCAGCACAGGGACACTCCAAACTCCCCTCCCAAACCTCCTTCACCCACAGACAGTGCCTGCACTCAGTGAAATCCACTCTGCTCTGCTTTCCTGGAACAGAAAACCTGCTCAGGGGTTGGACTCCATGGTCTTGGGGATCTTTTCCAAGCTCAGTGGTTCTGAGAGTGGGAAATAGTGAACACAAAAACCATCCAGCCCTTCTCCCCAGGAACTGAGCTGTGCTTGTGGTTCTGCTGGGCAGCAACAGCAGCTGCTGCTCTTGGGCACAGCTCCTGGGGAGTGTGGGCATGGCCAGGAGTGATGTCCATGGGCACAGGGCAGGGTGGGCACCTGAGCCAGCCTGGAGCCACTGGGCTGGGGTGGCACAGCACAGCACACCCTGCAGTGTCCCTGCCAGGCTGGGCAGGGCTGGAGCAGCCTGGGCCATTGCAGGGGTGGCACTCAGTCAATCACCCCTGAGTCCATTCCATGGCCATCACCTCCTAAAGCTCCACCAGGAATTGTTTCCAAACCACAGCACTTGTCCACAGGATCCTGACAGCTCTGACTGCAGGCACAGAGCAGAACAGACCTTCCAGACAGAGCCAGCTGGGAATCCAGCACTGGGAATTCTACAAGTGATCACCACAACTACCTGAGCAAGGAAACACCTTGGAAGAGCTCACTGACACCACAGTGCTCCAAAGGGAGGGGGAAGATACAAAAATGAATAAATAAAAATAAAAACATCCAAAAATGGATAAATAAAAATAAAACCATCCACACACTGCCTGTGCTGAAGGGCTGGGGATGCTCTCCTGGAGCTGCTCTGGAAGCATCTGGAGCCTGAAATGAACTTTTGGCTCAGAAAATGCAGAATAAAGAGCTGCTTAGGGAGCTGAGCAAGGAGCAAAGCTGCAGTGGTGAGAGGAGAGTGAGGGAGAGGAGAGGAGAGGAGAGGAGAGGAGAGGAGAGGAGAGGAGAGAAGAGAAGAGAAGAGAAGAGAAGAGAAGAGAAGAGAAGAGAAGAGAAGAGAAGAGAAGAGAAGAGAAGAGAAGAGAAGAGCAGGGACAGAGCTGTCCCCAGGGCTGGGGATGGCTGGCAGTGCAGAGCAAGGACAGGATGGTGGCTCACGAGCAGGAGGACACTTTGTGACACAGTTACTGAGGCAGGGCAGGATCCCCACATGCCAGCCCCATCTCTGCAGCCTGGAAGAGCAGGGAAGGCACCTGGGAGGCTCCTGAAAGGCTGAGCAGGGTGAAGGGGTATTGTATGAAATACAGCTCCCTGCAGGGCATGGCCAGGGAAATGCCAGCAGCTGCTCCAGAGCTGCCACAGGGTGGCCAAAGCACTTCAGGGACAGCTGGGGACACACCAGGGAACAGGCAGCAGGAACAGAAACAGGGCCCCAAACCCCCCAGGGCTCCCCATGGGCACCAGGGCTCCAGGCCAGCATTCCCAGCTATCCTGTGGGAGTTTCCATGGCAAACACCCCATAAACACGGTGTAAATCATGGGAACAGCAGAGAAGCACAAACCCCAAACCCCCAGAGCAGGGATGTGGGCAGGTTCAGTGGCACAGCTGTGACTTCAGCACCTCTGGCCACCCTGGCACCACCTGGAGGGCAGCAGGTGTTGGGAACCCACATTTGGCTGCCACTTGCAAAGATTTGTGGAAAAATCAGTCGTGGAGAGGGTCAGCCAGCTGGACATGGATCTCCCAGGGGATGGCCCCCAGCTGGCTCCACAGGCAGGTCCTGAGCAGGGTTTGTGTCACTGGGCACCTCAGCAGGTTTGGCAGCTGGACATCCCTCCCTGGGAACCCAGGATATTTAAACATGTCAGAACAAACTCTGTGAGGCTCAGGTCCTTCAGTGCCTTTGAAGCCACCCAAACTTTGCACTGCTGAACCTGCCCTGTGCCCAGCACAGACCTGAGCCCCCAGGCCCTGCTCGTGCTCTCCCAGCCTGCAGGGGCTGCACAGAGAACCTGGCTGGCCTGGCAGACACCTGCAGCACCCCACACCCCAAACCAAGCTGAGACACCACCAGATTAACTTGCTATTTTAATAAGCTCAGCCCTGCTGCCACAGATACCAGCAGCCTTTAAATTTAGAAAATAATCTCAGCTCAAAGGTTAAGTCCCAGAGTCTTTGCCTGCTCCAAAGTGCCTTTTATGAAACAAGGAGTGAGTGAGTGTGGCTCCAGCTGGCCCTGAGAGCCAGGGGAGGGTTACAGGCACTGCCAGGCCATGATGGATCTGCTCTGGGGGATGCAGGCTCCAGGCAGGTCAGGGGTGAGCCCAGACCCAGGCTCAGGGAACAGAACAGCCCAGGGAACAGAACAGCCCAGGGAACAGAACAGCCCAGGGAACAGGAGCTGCCCAGGGAGCAGGAGCAGCCCAGGGAGCAGGAGCTGCCCAGGGAACAGGAGCAGCCCAGGGAGCAGGAGCTGCCCAGGGAACAGGAGCTGCCCAGGGAGCAGGAGCTGCCCAGGTGCAGCTGAACACTGAACAAACCCCACATTTCAGCCTGGCAGCCCCAGAGCAGGGCAGGAATCCCCCAGGCTGTGTCCAGGAGCTCTGCCATGGCTCCTGCCTGCAGCACAGAGAAGCAGTTAGCAGACACACAGCTTGCCCAGACCCATACTTACATTCCCACCTCCAGGGACATGTTTAATATTGTCCTTGGAACCACACTTGGACTGAACATGGCTGTAGTTCGCTTTTTTGGAGACTATCTGCACCTGGAACGTCACAGAACGGAGACAACACAAGGGAAGAGCACTGGTTAGAGATGGCATTCTGCAGGGCACCAGGCTCCTGGGCACCAGGGACCCTGAGGAGCTGCAGCCAGAGCTGGGGAAAGCACCAAGGACAGAGTGAGAGACAGGGAAGGACAGGAGGCTGCACAGACAGTGTTAGTGCCAGGCTGGGAGTGCCCAGGGACCCTGCAGAGCCCTGGGATGGGGTGGGCTGGGGCTGCCCAGGGCATAGAAACCAACTGGGGCAGGGACAGCCAGCCCAGACGGGTAGGATGGGACTGCCCATGGCCCTGGAAACCCCACTGGAGCAGGGAGAGCCAGCCCAGAGGGACAAGATGGGACTGTCCAGGGCATGGAAACCACCCTGGAGCAGGGAGAGCCAGGTGGGATGGGACTGTCCATGCCCCAGGAGGCTCCTGGGAGGTTTCCAGGGACAGTTGGCCAGAGCAGGGAGAGCCAGCCCTGGGAGCCAGCACTCCCAGCACGCTGTGAGCTGCTCCATGCCCACAGCTTGGCTCCATGCCCACAGCTGGGCTGGCTCCAGCCCTGGACAATGTCCCTGCACAGCCCTGGGCAGGACAGCTGGCTCTGAGGAACATTGTGCTATGGAAGGTGGTCACACCTTCAGCTGAATGGCCCCAGGTGAGTCCCAGGTTAGTGAAAGTGTTTCTCCTTCAGGCTGACCCAGATGAAGGGTGTGAGGTGTGCTTGGAGGTGGTTTGGCAGTGCTGGGGGGGTTGGGCTCCATGGTCTCACAGGGTTTCTCCAGCCCCAGTGAGTCTGTGCTTTGTAGGGCAGGAGGAGAGGTCTGGGTGAGCTCTGCTCACAGCAGCAGCTGGGTTAGACACCAGTGTTTGCAGAGGTTAGTCACAGCACAGCTTTAGGCTGCAGCTGAGTTATTCACCACAGCACAAGCAGGCCCCAGCTGGATCCTGGCTCCTGCAAGGTGACACACTTGGAGCACAGCAGGGATCACCCAACACTCTCAGCTGGGCAGGCTCCCAGAGCTCCTGAGCCGGGTCAGAGAGGCTGGGCTGAGGAACAGCAGCTCTGGGAACACACCTGTGCCATGGAGGGTGGGGTGCTTCACTGGCTCCCCACAGGTACAAATCCTGCTCATTCCTGCCTGGTAATGTTGGAGTTAATCTGTGGCACTCCCACCTCATGCCATCCACTTGGACTCTGGAGTAACCCATCCAGTGGTGATGGCCTAAGGCTTGGAGCTACAGAGTTTTGGTACATGTGGGCTGGGAACATTGAGGGAAGATGTGAATTCCTACATATGGTGCACTCCTAAAAGAAGCAGCTGTGAACTCAACCCCTCTGCCTCGTTACAAACTGGTTCTGTGTGTGGGGAACTGGTTTAAGGGAACCCCTCTGACTCCAAGTGAAGCCTGTATTAACCTGCAGTGAAACAGGAGGACTCTGCTCTGCAAACCTCCCCAGCAGGAGTGGAGAGGGTCCCTCCCTGCAGGAGCTCCTGGGAACACCTCAGGGTGCAGGGCAGAGAAGGGGAGGTGTGTGTGCAAGGACAGTGCCACTGACAGGAGAGAGCAGGACAGCTGGAGAGGAGGGACAGTGACTCAAAATGGAAACGTTTTCCTTCATCTCCCCCAGAGAAAAGTGTGAAAGCAACTCACTTTCCCATTGGGCTGTTTGGGGACCCCCTCTTTTGCTGCCACTTTAGGAGCCACTTTAGAGCCCGCGCTGGGCTCAGAGCTGGGCGCGGCGCCGGCTGACTCTGGCCTTTTCTCTACCTTCCCCTGGATGGAGACAAAGGGATGATTGCACCAGCAAAAGCACAACTTGGGCAGGAGCAGGGCAACACAGAGACCTGCTGCAGAGCAGAACCAGGACAGCTCCTGCCTGCTCTGCCTCCCAGGCCAAGGATCATCCCGTGCCCGGGAGCGGTGGCACCAAGGGCACAGCGGTGCCCAGCCCAGGGCACACAGCAAGGATTCACTTCTCAAAAAGCTCCTGGTGCCCTTCCTCAGGATCTGAGAGACCCCAGCACAATGATCCCTGCCAAAAAAATCCAACCAAATCCCTGGAATTTGGATCCAACCAAATTTCCTGGGGAGCCCAAGGGCAGAGCAGGACCAGCTCCTTCTCGTGGAGGACGTGGGGCAGGTCTGGAGCTGAGGACACCCAGGGCTGGTCTGGGGCTCTGCTGGACACACAGCCCGAGCTCCCAGCTCAGGTTCCCACCCAGCCACGCTGCACTCAGCCTTGGAGCTCAACAGCTCCTTTAGTTTTTATCTACCAAAAGGGACGTGCACCCAGAGAGTCCAGCTGAGCAGAAAATCGAAGGAAAATTTACAGGTTTCATAAAAATTCAGCAACTACCTGAGGATATTCCATTGTTTTTGCTAGTTTAGATGCAGGGAAGTGCAGCAGAGCCTGCATTTTTGGGGGGCTCAGCATAAATCTTGTATTTCACTAACCTATAGACCAGTGAACAAAAAAACCCAACACTACAACAATTCTCAGACTCTAAACACAGCTCAGTGTGGACAGGACTACAAAAAGGACAATTTGCTTAACAAGGCAATTGTTAGGATTTAATAACTCTACGAAAATATTTAGAAAATGAAGGGCAGTGCAATTAAATGCAAATGCAAGTCCCCTGAGCTGACACAATGAGGGCTGTGCTGTGCTGCTGCCCAGCCAGGAGCTGCTGCCTCTGAGGATAAATCCATGCAGCATCGATGCTGTCTGGGACACACAACACCCAGCCAGGAGTGCCCTTGACTTTAATGTGCCTGAGAGCAGATTAAAGCTCTCCCAGCATGGAACCTGCTCCCTTGGCAGCAGATTAAAGTTCTGGGCCGGGTTATTCAGCACCACAGAGCTGCAGCAAAGAGAATGGAAAGATCTGTGTCCCACTGGGGGAGAGGCACAGCCCTCTGGCTGCTGCTGACACACGTGGCCAGGCCAAGGCTGGGCTTACACAACAGCTAAGCCGGGCTCTGTGGCTCTGCATGGCCTTTTGTTCAGCAGGGGCTGCAGGTGGATCCCACCTTTGTCCTTTCCATGGGACCCCCTGATGGTGGAAGTGCCCCCTAAGGGCTCCAGGAGGCAGTGAGAGCCCCGAGTTTTCTCTCTCATAATGGTTTTCCAGCACTATCCTCTCCTCGTGCCCACCACGGGGGGTCCCAAAAGACTCATTCCATGTCAGCTTTGGGCCTGAGGAGCTGGGCATGGGACAGGTGCTGTGCAATCCAGAATTCCCTCACCCTAGCGCACTATTCCACCCTCTGTACCACTCAGCAGGCAGTTCCTCCACCCAAGGGCAAAGGGCAGGACTGTGGGCAGGCCTGAGGGTGTTTCTGTGCCAGGCTTGGGGCAGGAGAGCAGCGGCAGTGGAGCTCTGGGTTCTGCTGTGGAGCAGGGCCGGCTCTGGGGCGGCTCCCGCGCTCTGCCCAAGCAGGACCCAGCGAGGAGCCGAGAGAGCAGTGAGGACACAGCCACCATCCCGCAGAGCCCGGCACGGAGGGCAGGCAGGGCAGGGCTCACCTTTCCCCCGCCGGGCTGGTGTTTGATGTTGTCGGTGGAGCCCACCTTGGAGCGGACGTGGCGCAGGTCGGGCCCGGCGGCGCTGGCGGGGCGCGGGGCTCGGGCCGCGGGCCCGGCGCTGCCTTTGCTGCCCGCGGCCTTGCCCGCGGCCCTCTTGGCGTCCGCGGACACCGTGGAGGCCGTGGCGGCTTTGGGGGCGGCGGCTTTGGGCTTGGGCCGGCTGGGGGCCGTGCCGGGCACGCTGGAGGCCGCGGTGGAAGGAGTGGTGGCGCTGCTCTTGGTGGTGCTGCCCGGAGCGCTCTTGGGGCGGCTGGAATCGGCTGTGGGACGGCGGGGAGGGAAGGGGAGATCGGGGTGAGGTACAGAACGGCCTCGGACACACAGAACGGCCTGAGACACACAGAACTGCCTTGGACACACAGAACGGCCTCGGACACGCAGAACAGTCTGAGACATACAGAACTGCCTGAGACACACAGAACTGAACTGCCTGAGACACACAGAACTGCCTGAGACACACAGAACAGCCTTGGACACACAGAACAGCCTTGGACACACAGAATTGAACTGCCTGAGACACACAGAACTGCCTCAGTCACACAGAACTGTCTGAGACACACAGAACTGAGCTGCCTCAGTCACACAGAACTGAACTGCCTGAGACACATAGAACTGCCTTGGACAATCACACAGAACTGCCCCAGTCACATAGAACTGAACTGCCTCAGTCACACAGAACTGAACTGCTTTAGGCACACAGAACTGCCTCAGTCACATAGAATTGCCTGAGACACACAGAACAGCCTCAGTCACTCAGAACTGCCCCTGTCACACAGAACTGAACTGCCTGAGACACACAGAACTGCCTTGGACAATCACACAGAACTGCCCCAGTCACATAGAACTCAACTTACTCAGTCACACAGAACTGAACTGCCCCAGTCACTCAGAACTGCCCCAGTCACTCAGAACTGCCGCAGTCACACAGAACTGAACAGCCTCAGACACACAGCCCAGCACGGGCTGGGAGCTCAGAGATCAGCTCATCCCAGCCCTGCCATGGCAGGGACACCTCCACTGTCCCAGGAGCTCCATGTCCCATCCAACCCAGCCTGGGGCATCCCCGTTCCCAGAGATGTACAGGGACCCTCTAATGACCTCAGCCCCAGAGGGGATTGGATTCAGATTTAGGAAACAGCCTCAGGCTGTGCCAGGAGAGGTTCAGGTGGATGTTGGGAATATTCCTTCCTGGAAAGGGCTGTCCAGCCCTGGCCCAGCTGCCCAGGGCAGTGGTGGAGGGATGTGACAGCCACGTGGATGTGGCACTGGGACATGGGCAGTGCTGGGGACAGGGGCTCCATGGCCGTGCAGGGTGTTCCCAGGTGGATTTCCCAGGTGGATTTCCCAGGTGGATTTCCCAGGGCCCAGGGGAGGAGGGAGCTGAGGTTACCTGAGGGAGACTTGGCAGGGGGTTTCTTGGCATCGGCCGGCTTCGCGTCCGTCTTGATGGCTGCAAAGACAAACGCAGAGCTCAGGGGAGAGAAATCCCTGCACATTCCAGCCTGAACAGCCCAGGATTCACTGAACAGGATTCACTGCTCTGAGGGAGCACCTGCAGCCTGGGCAGCTCCTGCTGCCACCAGAACCCCTCGTGTTTGGCAGCCAGAGCACCAACCTTGCCAAAGGATCCCTGCTCTGTGACACCACACACCTGGGATGGGCTGCATTTTGTTTCTCCTCACATTAACTTCCTGAATCTGACAGCACTAACTGGGAATATTTTAATTCTGCCTCATCTTAATTTCTTAAAAAAAAAAACCAAGCAAGCAAAAAAGCCCACCCCAAAACATTTCCTTTCTTTAAAAAGGAACAAAAGCAGCCCCACATTTGTCCTTGCCCAACCTTGCTCTCATTGCCAGACCAGTCCTACCCCGTGCCAATTTTCTTGCACAGGAGTTATTGCACATATTTTGGCTGCTATTTTAATTGTATAAACCCAAAAATCAATCCCTAAACTGAGCTGCCTTTGGGCAAAGCCCAACGATCATGACCTGATTACACTGCACAGAGGACACTCCAAACCAGGGATGCAGCCACACTTCTCCAGGCAGGAAAAAACCAAACCACATTGACCAAGGCAAAAACCATGGACTGAAAAATAGACATGGGACTTTATTTTAAGGAACTCTTTGATCACGAAATTGGAGGGGTTTTACTATCAGTGATGAGCACGTTTGGGTAAATTCTGCTTAATTTCAACAGCCAAAGGAAGGCAACATTGAAAAGAAATAATGAATGGAAAAGACCCAAGTTAGAAATTAGAAAACCTTCATTTTTAAAATATTTAATTTCCATTAAGTCTCAGATTTTTAGATACACTCCAGCAGCTGTCAGGGTCCTTTATGGAATATCAATACCAAAAAGACCAAGGGGAAGAGGCAGATAACTACAGGCCAAGTTAGTCTGGATCATTCCACCCTGACTTTGCTAAAAGCATTCAATTAAACACCCCAGATAAGATTCCAGCTAATGAGGTGAAACCCATTTGGATAATTTAATAAGGCCTAAAGGATGGATACATAATTAATAGCAAACACTTCAAACAAGGGGCTGGCAAACCAACCTAATTTCATTCCTCGAGACCACAACTTTAATTGGGGAAACTGCAGGACAGAACAGCCTCAGGTTTGTGTAAAAGGCAGGGGAATATTATGTTACATTAATATACAGAGATGTTTTGTCTGCTGGTGTCAGTGGGGAGCCCAATGCTGAACACTTCCATCTGTATGAACATATTTCAGCTGGTGCTGAAGCCCCAGAGAGAGCCCTGGGACAAGGGTGTGTGTGACAGACTTTGATCTGTGCCTGGTCTTAAGGGCTGAGAGTGGTTTTGTACAAACATTAAAGTCATTTCCACAGGGAGGGGGGCAAAAACTAATGAAGAAATAAAATTAAAAATCAAAATATCAAGCCCCACATAACCCTCAGCTCTCCTCTAGCAGAGAAAATGATTGACCTGAAAATACCTGAAAAAGTGGAACTATATAATGCCAAATTTGGCCTTTACACACACATTTTGTGTGAGACAATGACTGGAATTGATGGCAGCTGTGACCACAGAGCTGTGACCCCAGGAGCTCCAGGTGTTCCTACCCACATCTAAACCAAACTATACCACAACAAACCCAACTAAACCCAGACAAACCAAACCAAACCAAACCAAACACCACCAAACCAAACCAAACCAAACCAAACCAAACCAAATAAAACTCAATGAAACCAAACCAAATAAAACCCAATGAAACCAAACCAAATAAAACCCAATCCAACCAAATCAAACCCAATGAAACCCAATCCAACCACACCAACTCATCCCAACCAAACCAAACAAAACCCAATGAAACCAAACCAAATAAAACCCAATGAAACCAAACCAAATAAAACCCAATGAAACCAAACCCAATGAAACCCAATCCAACCAAACCAACCCAACCAAACAAAACCCAATGAAATCAAACCAAATGAAACCAAATCCAACCAAACCAACCCATCCCAACCCAACCAAATCCAACAAACCCAACTCAACCCAACCCAACCAAATCCAACCCAACCCAACCAAACCAAATAAACCCAAACAAAACTAAATCCAATGAAACCAAATCTAACGAAACCAAACCCAATGAAACCCAACCCAACCCAACTCAACCCAACCAAACCAAACCCAACCCAACCCAACCAAATAAACCCAAACAAAACTAAATCCAATGAAACCAAATCTAACGAAACCAAATGAAACCCAACCCAACCAAACCAAATCCAATCAAACCAAACTCAACCAAACCAACCCAACCCAACCAAACCAAACCCAACTCTGAGCATTGGGCTCATGCTCCCTTGAGGGTCCAGGTCACCTTCCACCCTCTGTCCCACCCCTGTTTCCACCCCACCCAGGACAGGCCCCCCTGCCCTTCCCATTCCTGCTGTCCCTGTGCATTTCCAGTTCAGGATTTCTCAGCCTCCCCATGAGTCCCTCCAGCTGACCTCATCCTCCCTCACCCCAGGGCCCTGCCTGTGCCCTGGCATGGTCCCACCACGCTCCTGGTGCCACAGCCCCTGCCCTGCACCTCCTGCCTCCTGGAACAGCTCCCTGCAGCTCTGCATGGCTGCCTCCATCTCCTTTCAGCAGCAAACACTGCTTTGTTTGTGGGGCAGCAGGAACCAGCCCAACTCATTAGAACAGATCCTGCATTCCCGGGCTCCCATTTGCCTCCAAGACCACACAAAATGAGTTTTACTCACAAAATGAGTTTATCAGACAGGATATGTGGCTCTTGGAACGTGCAACACCTTCTCTACACTTGATTAATTAGATTTTTCCCCAGAGCATAAAGTCTGGGATGTCCATCAGGCCAAATCCATCCCAGCACAGCTAAAACATGACAATTCTTTTGGGAAAGCTGGGATAGGAATCCAGGCTTTGGGATTCAAACCAATCTTGTCATTTTACACTTTTATTGACAAATTTTGCCACTGAGGCCCAGCCATTTGAAAAGACTTGAGAAGACTTGACTATAATCCAATCTGATGTTAAATCTCTCGAGCTCCATTAAGAGGAGTGAGAACAGTGTTAGTTTAGCTAAAACACTGCTCAGGTTTCCTGTGCAACTCATGGGAAGTTCCTCTTTAGCAGCAGTAGGAGTGGGACACAGTTTTTGGATGAAGCTGATGTGATTTCAGCTCCAAATTCTTCCTGCTCTACTAAAAACCCTCCACTTCTGCTCAACCCTTTTGGATTTCACACACCAGTTCAGGTGTTTCCAAGTCCTCTTCTGAAGATTTGCTTTTTTAACTTTTATTTAGTGTTTATTCTGTTCTAATGGAAAAATACAGAGGGAGTACAATGCTCACTCTTAAATCAAGTGTGTCCAGTAACTGAATTAACCCTGGATCACACACAGCTGATGGAGGCTGGCCCTGAAGGCAATTTGGAAGAGGAAGCCCTGGAGAGAAGAACACTTGAGCCACTGTCAGAGTCCAGGCAATGATGGAGTGGTTTTTGAACACTTCCAGAGGTGGAGGCTCCACAGCTGGGCCAGGGCTGGAGAGCCTTTTCCAGGAGGAACATTGCCAATATCCACCCAAGCCTCCACCTCCAAAAAAAGCCTTTTCCAGGAGGAATATTCCCAATATCTACCTCAGCCTCCACGAGAGAGCCTTTTTCAGAAGGAATATTCCCAATATCTACCTCAGCCTCCACCAGAGAGCCTTTTCCAGGAGGAATATTCCCAATATCCACCTGAGCCTCCACCAGAGAGCCTTTTCCAAGTGGAACATTCCCAATATCTACCTCAGCCTCCATCAGCTGTGCCAGGGCTGGAGAGCCTTTTCCAGGAGGAACATTCCCAATATCCACCCAAGCCTCCACCAGAGAGCCTTTTCCAAGTGGAACATTCCCAATATCCACCTCATCCTGAACCAATTATGCCAGGGCTGGAGAGCCTTTTCCAGGAGGAACATTCCCAATATCCACCTGAGCCTCCACCATAGAGCCTTTTTCAGGAGAACACTCCCAATATCCACCTGAACCTCCACCAGAGAACCTTTTCAAAGAGGAACATTCCCAATATCCACCTGAGCCTCCACCAGCTATGCCAGGGCTGGAGAGCCTTTTCCAAGTGGAACATTCCCAATATCCACCTGAGCCTCCACCAGGGAGCCTTCTCCAGGAGGAACTTTCCCAATACCCAACCAGGTCCACCCTGCCCAGCCTGAGGCTGCTCCCTCTGCTGTCCCTGCTCCCCTGGCTGTCCCTGTGTCAGGAGCTGTGCAGAGCCCCAGTGCTGCCCAGGCAGGAGGCTGCAGGTGCTGCCCAGGCAGGAGGCTGCAGGTGCTCTCCAGGCAGGAGGCTGCAGGTGCTCTCCAGGCAGGAGGCTGCAGGTACTGCCCAGACAGGAGGCTGCAGGTGCTCTCCAGGCAGGAGGCTGCAGGTGCTCTCCAGGCAGGAGGCTGCAGGTGCTCTCCAGCCAGGAGGCTGCAGGTGCTCTCCAGCCAGGGGGCTGCAGGTGCTCTCCAGGCAGGAGGCTGCAGGTGCTGCCCAGGCAGGAGGCTGCAGGTGCTGCCTGGGCAGGAGGCTGCAGGTGCTCTCCAGACAGGAGGCTGCAGGTGCTCTCCAGACAGGAGGCTGCAGGTGCTCTCCAGGCAGGAGGCTGCAGGTGCTGCCTGGCAGGAGGCTGCAGGTGCTGCCCAGGCAGGAGGCTGCAGGTGCTGCCCAGGCAGGAGGCTGCAGGTGCTCTCCAGGCAGGAGGCTGCAGGTGCTCTCCAGGACAGGAGGCTGCAGGTGCTGCTCCAGGCAGGAGGCTGCAGGTGCTGCCCAGGCAGGAGGCTGCAGGTGCAGGGGATGCCCAGGCCAGGGGCAGCACTCACAGGTCGGTCTCTTGGGAGGAGTGGGCGCCGTGGTCTTGGCAGCGGCCGCTGCCGTCACGGGCGAGGGCGCCGTGGTGCGGGGAGCAGCAGAGGAGCTCCTGGAAGGAGTTTTGGGGGTGCTGGAGGATGGAGCCTTGGACAGGGAGGTTTTCTTCTCCGCGGGCTTCGCATCCGCGACCTGCGAGGGAGAGAGCGGCGTCAGAGCGGCCCCGGCACGGCCCGAGCCAGGAGGGGCTGGGAGGAACGGGACCCCCTGAATGCCTCAGCTCTTAATGAAGCCTGGCACTCTGAAAGGTTATCATGCAATTAAAATAGAACTGAGACGTGCAGAAGCCAGTGGTGGTGGGGAGGGCAGGACACGGAGCACGGACGCTGCGGAGGAGCAGCTCCCAGCCAGGGCTGGGCAGCTCTGATGTGGGGGGGCCTCTCCTGCTGGGGAGCAGGTTTTGATTTCTGGATCAAATGGAACCAGCAGAACACCAGCAATGCTCCTGGGAGAGATCCCCATCCTCCCGGAGCAGCAATGCTCCCTAAGCTGGGATTTGTTTTACAGTGGGGACAGGAAAATCGAGTGTCCACAGCTCATCCCTCCCTTGGAAAACTCCTCCTGCTGTCCCTGCTCAGGCACTTGTTTGTCAACTGCCTGATCTCTGAGTATGAAAATACTGAATTAATGCATGGGAACAAATATTATTTTATCAAAAAGGGGTTCAGTAATACAAGAACTTGAACCAAACCAAAGTCACCAGCTCAGAGAAAAGTGCAGTTTTACACCTGGGCTTTGATTTACCTTCTGCTATTTTTAGTTAGTTCTAAAAGACACTCAAATGCAGTAATTTGAGCTTAATACAGCAGGAGTGGTGGTGTTCAGCCATCAGTGAAAGCTTCTGAAATAGTTTTGATGTTCCCTTTTAAACCTGAATTCCTCTACTCTCTCAGATCACAAGTTAACATTGGGATCATTCAAGGGACACTTCCATTCCTAACACACGGGGATCCCCTGCTTATCTGGAAGATAAGCATGGTCCATAAATCCTGTCTTTTGGGGGTTTACACATCTCCTGAGTTTTCTAAGTGTTATCAATCCTCTCTGTGCAGTTCTGCAGTGACCACACATCATAAAATAACCATTGGTGGGAAATAAGGAGTGTTCACATGGATTTGTTTTTCTTCAATATTCATATCAGAGGTCTCCAGTCAGGTTTCCCATGTTCTTGCCTGGATTTAGGAGCTGTACACAGAAAGAATTCCTGGCTGAGAGGGTGGGGAGGGGCTGGGATGGAATTCCCAGAGCAGTTGTGGCTGCCCCTGGATCCCTGGAATGTCCAAGGCCAGAATGGACAGGGCTTGGAGCAGCCTGGGATAGTGGGAGGTGTTCCTGCCATGGCAGGGGTGGGATGGGATGGGATGGGATGGGATGGGATGGGATGGGATGGGATGGGATGGGATGGGATGGATGGGATGGGATGGGATGGGATGGGATGGGATGGGATGAGATGAGATGAGAGGGATGGGATGGGACAGGAATTAGGATGGGATGAGATGGCATGGCATGGCATGGGAATGGGGATGGGATGAGCTTTAAGGTCCCTCCCAACCCAACCCAGCGTGGGATCCCTGACTCATGGCAGCTCATCAGGACGATCTCAGCACTACACTCAGGTTTAATTCCCCTCTGTGGTGACACATTTAGTACCAGGCACTCTGAATGCCCCTCCTGACCTCACCTAGCCCAGCAATTCTGCCCTGCCCCGTGGCTGAGGGCTGGCTGTGTGCCCTGCAGTGAGCCCTGGGTGCTCCCAGAGCCAGGCAGTTCTTACCTTTGGTTTAGTCTCTTTTGGAGTGAGGGTGGAGGGACGGGTGCTGCTGGTGCCAGGGCGTTTGGAGGTGGTGCCTGGAGCAGGAGCTGCACTTGGGCTCGTGGGTTTTTTGTTTGTGCCCGGGGTGGCCGAGCTGGGCCGCTTGGGGCTGGTGCTGCCCGAGGGCTTGGCCTTGGCCTTGGCAGAGGAGGAGGATGCAGCAGGCTTTAGGGTTGGGCCAAAAAGCAAAATCCAGGATAAAACCAAAGAAATACAACAAAAAATAGCGCATTGTAAACCAAAACATTGAGCTGCAACAACAGAAAAGTGATATTTTAAAGGAAACTAATAAATAATAATAATAATAATAATAATAATAATAATAATAATAATAATAATAATAATAATATTTCTGTTTTCTGAGTGCAACAAAGACCAAAATGCAGCAGCCTCAGGGGCTGGGTAGGGGGGAGTTCTGCCATTCAATTCCAAACCAACAGATTTATTTCAGCAGCATGGAAAGCAACAGAAGGAATGGCTGGTAAAGCTGGATTAGTAATTGGGTGCTCCTGGCATCCAGGGCTACGTGCAATCCATGGCCCTGGCTTTCCAATTATGGGCACGCAGGGATTGCAGCTCCAAATCCCCAGGGATCAGCTCCCGTGGTCACACGGGCAGGGCCTGGAGGGGACAGAGCCCCTGGGGGGACCTGGCTGAGTGCTGGGAGCTCTGAGAGCAGCACAGCTCCAAAGCCACGGGGGCCTGGGGCTGAGCAGGCTCTGTGTGCACAGAAACAGGCTGGGAACAACTCACAGAGCATGGCTGAGCACGGGGGTTACTACACGTTTACTCTGTGTTTACTACTGCTACAGTCACTGCAGCAGGCAGGGAATTCAGTGAAATGGAGTGAATTGAAATTCACTGAAATGGAATTCACTGAAATGGAGTCTCCACACTTTGATCAGAGTTTGCCACAGGCAGCTCCAAACTGGACGGGTTTGCTGCAGGGACAGCTCAGAAAACAGAAGTGGGGCTGGCACAGCTGAGGAAGCAGAAAAGCTGGGAAATGAAAGCAGAGATGGGAGCAGGGAGCAGCTCCTACCTTGGGCTTCTTCTCGGGGCTGGGGGGCAGCTCCTTGTTGGGAGGGGCTGAGATGTCGTTCCCACTCACGGCCTCGGCTGCCTTGGGCTCCTCTGCCTTGCCTGAGGAAGGAAGGCACATCTGTGAGTTTAGGCTTTGGATTTTTTTAAGATATGTTTTTTAGTTTGCTGTTATTCAACACAGCAGCAGCAGGAGACACAACTGACACAGCACAGGTTGGTGTTAGTGGAAAAGGTCCTGAACCCCAGAATACCTGCAGGAAGAAAGGTTTTCCCTGCAAAAGGACACATCCATCCAGGGGCTGTGAGATTCCATATTTCTCACATTATCCCAGTGGGAAAAGCCAGACAGCAGATGAAGGAAACCTGTGGTTTACTTTAAACAGCAAATCTTCTCATCTTTAAGTTGCTACAAGAAATTGTTGGAATGTTCATGGTGAAGTGCAGGTTTTACACTGATCCTGGAGTGGGGCCTCTGTTCCCAGCTATTACAGCAGTTCCTGTTCCACCTTTTTTCTGCCCACACCCACAGCTGGAGCCCTCAGGGAGCAGGGAGGGTTCCCAGCAGCCAAAGGGAGCAACAGGAAAAGTCCCACAGGTCATGGGTGCCAGCCCTGAGCCACCAGGACAGGGACCTGGAGGCTGGGAGAGCTGGGAATGTTCCCCTGGAGAGGAGAAGGATCCAGGGAGAGCTCAGAGCCCCTGGCAGGGCCTGGAGGGGCTCCAGGAGAGCTGGAGAGGGACTGGGGACAAGGGATGGAGGGACAGGACACAGGGAATGGCTTTAGCTGAAGGAGGGTACATTTAGATTGTTTATTAAGAGGAAATTCTTCCCTGTGAGGTGCCCAGAGCAGCTGGGGCTGTCCCAGGACCCCTGGCAGTGCCCCAGGCCAGGCTGGACAGGGCTGGGATGGGATGGGATGGGATGGGATGGGATGGGATGGGATGGGATGGATGGGATGGGATGGGATGGGATGGATGGATGGGATGGATGGGATGGATGGGATGGGATGGGATGGATGGGATGGATGGGATGGATGGGATGGATGGATGGGATGGATGGGATGGGATGGGATGGATGGGATGGGATGGGATGGATGGGATGGGATGGGATGGATGGATGGATGGGATGGATGGGATGGATGGGATGGATGGATGGATGGATGGATGGATGGATGGGATGGGATGGGATGGGATGGGATGGGATGGGATGGGATGGGATGGATGGATGGATGGATGGATGGATGGATGGATGGATGGATGGATGGGATGGATGGATGGATGGATGGATGGATGGATGGATGGGATGGGATGGATGGGATGGGATGGGATGGGATGGGATGGGATGGGATGGATGGATGGATGGATGGATGGATGGATGGATGGATGGATGGATGGATGGATGGATGGATGCTCCTCAATGCCTCTTTCCACCCAAACCACTCCAGGATTCCCACAAGAGCAGGACCATGGAGATCCCATTGTGGCAGGCACTGACCCTCACTGGAGCTGTGTTACAGCACAGAGCTCACAGCCAGTTCCAAGGAGTGCCAGCTTCCCCTGTGATTGCTCCTTTTGGCCATTGTCACCTGGCTGTGACACTGGCTGGGGACAGGGAACACACCCAGGCTGATCCACAAGGGGCAGGAGAGCATCACCCCCTCCTTGTGTCCTCTGGAAAGCCACAACCCAAACCAGCCCCAGCACTGCCCTCCAACCCAACAAATCCTTCATTTAGGAGCAGTTTCCCCAGGTTTTCTCCCCAAATCCCTGAAATCCCACAGCAGCAAGCAGCAGCATCCCTACAAATCCCTCCCAAGCCCTCCTGCCCCAGGGTGCAGCTGCTTTGGGCTCCTCTGCACATCTGTAAGTGGAAGCTTTTTATTTTTTCAAGATATGTTTTTTAGTTTGCTAAACCCCTCCTGCCCTGGGCTGGATGCTGTGCCAAGAGCCCAGCACAAATTCCTGCAGCATCTCCCCTGTCATCTGGGGATTCAAATCCAGCCTTATCCGTGTTGGACTCTGCTTTTTATAACCCTGAACAGATTGTGACAAGGCCAGGCTAAGGATTCCAGCAGTAAACAGCCTGTTCTCCACATCTTTTGGAAATTGCAGTTTCTGTTCCCTGCCTTCCTGCTTGTCAGACTTGACAGGAGTGTCTCAGAGGATGGCTCAGCCCTGGCACAAGGCAGGAAAATAAAATCACCCCGTGCCTCCCTCCCAGCAGAGCATGGGTTGTTGTTTTCATGCTCTGACTCCAGGGTAAGATCAGGATAAGCATCTTTTCCCCCTGAATTGCTTTAACCCCTTCCTACCCATCTGGCCTTCCAGTTTTGCAGCACTGGGCTGAGCATCCTGGGCACATAAAAGAGGTTTGTGAAGGAAAACCAGCAAAATGTAGAGGTTGAACACCTGCTTAAATACCAAATCCTCAGGAATTGTGTCTGTTCACCTGGAAAAGCTGTTTTTATTGCAGCTGATCTGTATTGGCTGCTCTCTGATTCCTCCCCTGCATTTCAATAATCCTTCCTCTCCTGGTTTCACCTGTCAGTGCCATGCACAGCAATGTTCCCTCTCCTGAAACACAACTCCTGCCCATTCCCTTCTCCCAGAACTGCTTCCTTTGGAATCCTACCACTCTCAAATATCCCCCACACCAAGGTGACTTCCAGCTGCCAAAAGCTGCTGTCATTAATTATTTCAGCTAATTCAGCACCAACATCAAACCTCTGGCTGATGAGGGGTTGCAGCAGCCATGACAAGAATTCCCAGGATCAGGGAGTGCTCCTCAAACCCTGCAGCACCCTGAGGGTCAGGAGCTGAACCCCAGCAGCTCCCACATTTCTGAACCACTGACAGCATGAATTTCATGTTATTTCATGGTGCTTAACAGAAGGTGAATAAAAAACCAGGACAGGACAAGGGGAATGGCTCCCACTGCCAGAGGGCAGGGATGGATGGGAGATTGGAAATTGGGAATTGTTCCCTGGGAGGGTGGGGAGCCCTGGAATAGAATTGCCAGAGCAGCCCTGGATCCCTGAAGTGTCCAAGGCCAGGCTGGAGCAGCCTGGGACAGTGGGAGGTGTCCCTGCCATGGCAGGGGTGGCACTGGGTGGGCTTTAAGGTCCCTCCAACCTAAATAATTCCATTATTATTATTATTATTATTATTATTATTATTATTATTATTATATTATTATTATTTTGTTATTTTAAAAATTCATTGGAACTGGGTAGAGCCCTTCCCTACTTGAGGCCCACAACTCAGGCTCCATCTCTCCCAGCCTCTGACATTCCAGGACACACAGCCCTGCCCCATCCCCCAGGGATG
This sequence comes from Geothlypis trichas, assembly GCA_009764595.1. Lineage (NCBI taxonomy): Eukaryota > Metazoa > Chordata > Aves > Passeriformes > Parulidae > Geothlypis > Geothlypis trichas. The sequence goes on along the minus strand of CM019901.1, from coordinate 152,562,949 downwards.
ACAGAAGGAGAGCTTTGGGTTTAATATTCATTTGTCCTGTGCTCATCAGGACATTTCTCTCATTCATGGTTTAATTACGAGGCTGTTCTCAGAGCAGAGAACTGGCACCATTTCCCAGTTACAGGGAATATTAGGAAAAGCTGCCAAACCTTAATCAAATTTGTTCATTAGGTTGCAAGGATTCTTTAGGAGACTCTTCCCTTTGCTGCTCCCCCAGGCAGAGCAGAAGGGCCTGGAGATGTTTGAGAGGGATTTGGTTGGAGCTGCTGTGCCTGAGCTGAGTCAGCAGCACCAGGGACAGGGAAGGACATTCCCATCTGCCACCCCATGGGTGCCCCTGGGCACTGCCCTGCCACCAGAGCCTCCATCCCTGTCCCTGTCCTCAGCACTCCTGCTCCCAACAGGGAAAATCACAATTCTGGCCATGGCCCAGCAGTTTCCAAGAGCAACACTGCAAGGAATGATTCCTATCACTTGTTCTATCATGATTCCTACCAATAAATCATTCCTATCATGATTCCTACCAAGAAATGATTCCTATCACTTGTCCTATCAGGATTCCTACCAATAAATCATTCCTAGCATTTCTCCTATCATGATTCCTATCAAGAAATGATTCCTAGCATTTTTCCTATAGTGATTCCTATCAAGGAATCATTCCTATAATTTCTCCTATATGATTCCTATCAAGAAATGATTCCTATAATTTATCCTATTATGATTTCTATCAAGAAATGATTCCTATAATTTATCCTATCATGATTCCCATCAAGAAATGGTTCCTATCATTTCTCCTATCATGATTCCCCTCAATAAATCATATCACTTTTCCTATCATGATTCCTATCAAGAAATGATTCCTATAATTTTTTCTATCATGATTCCTACCAATAAATCATTCCTATAATTTTTCCTATTATGATTTCTATCAAGAAATTATTCCTATATTTTTTCTATCATGATTCCCATCAATAAATCATTCCTATCATGATGAAGCCCTGGCACAGGTGCCCAGAGCAGCTGTGGCTGCCCCTGGATCCCTGGCAGTGCCCAAGGCCAGGCTGGATCACCCTGGCACAGTGGGAGGTGTCCCTGCCATGGCAGGGGTGGCACTGGGTGACCTTAGGGTCCCTCCCAACCCAATCCATCCTGGATCCCTGTGGCCCCAGCAGTGCAGCTGCAGGGAAACCATCAGGTGACACAGGGACACCCTCAGGTGACACAGGGACACCCTCAGGTGACACGGGGACACCCTCAGGTCACACAGGGACACCCTCAGGTGACACGGGGACACCCTCAGGTGACATGGGGACACCCTCAGGTGACACGGGAACACCCTCAGGTGACATGGGGACACCCTCAGGTGACATGGAGACACCCTCAGGTGACATGGAGACACCCTCAGGTGACACGGGGACACCCTCAGGTGACATGGGGACACCCTCAGGTGACATGGAGACACCCTCAGGTGACATGGGGACACCCTCAGGTGACACGGGGACACCCTCAGATGACACAGGGACACCCTCATGTGACACGGGGACACCCTCATGTGACACAGGGACACCCTCAGGTGACACAGGGACACCCTCAGGTGACATGGGGACACCCTCAGGTGACACAGGGACACTGGGCAGTCCAGGCTGGAGGGACACACCTGGATGGCCTGGGACAGCCCCTCTGCCTGCCCAAGGCTTTGGGCTGGGGTCAAACCAGCCCAGCCTCAGTGACTCCTGTGCCAGCTGCAGGGGGTGCCCAGCTCCTCCAAGGGTCTCCTGAAGCCAAATCCTGGTTGTGGGTAACTGTAAATAGAATTTCTAACCAGAAGGAGGAAACCACCCATCCCACCCACTGCTGGGAAAACCATCTCAGAGAATTGCAGCTGAAGCACCTGCAGCTCCAACAGCCATGGAGGATCAGGACAAGCAGGCTGGAGGGGCTGAGGGCAGCTCAGTTACCCCAATCCCCACCCCAGCTACACCTGGCTGCTCAGGGTGTTCAATCTGCCTCTGAGCATCTCCAGCAATGGACATTCCACAGCTGGGAGCTGCTGCTCCTCTATCTGATCACCCTCCTGTAAAAAAAATACATAAAAATAGCTCAAATCTCACAGTTGCCAAACTGCTGGCAGAAGCTGTTTTACAGCTTTGCTGAAATCTCTCAGCAGTCACCCAGCATGGTTTGCTTTCAGCTGCTGCTGTTATTTTCGTTTGCTGACCCATATTCCTCTCCTGGAAAAGCAGAACTGCCTCTTGTTCACAACTCCCCTGCCACTGGTGACTTTTCAGACACAACCACCTCCTCCTCCCTCCCCACATTCCCTGTTCCAGGCTCAGGAGTCTGGTTTGGCCACTGCCAATAATAATAAATTTATTTATTTATCACAGTTTTCATCCCAGGGAGCCCCTGGAGGACCAGGTGTGCACTGAGACCTTGGACTCAAAGGGAAGCACAGGGAATTATGGAATCCCAGGATGGTTTGGGATGGAGAGACCCTGAAGATCATCACCCCCTGCCATGGCAGGGACACCTCCCACTGCCCCAGGTGCTCCCAGCCCTGCCCATGGGCACTGCCAGGGAACCAGGGGCAGCCCCAGCTGCTCTGGGCACCTCCCCACCCTCACAACCAGCAATTTTTCCCATCTATCTTCACCTTTCCATCTTTCAAACATTAGGATTTATGAATTGACAGAGGTTTTTCCTTTTGTTTTCTCTTTCTGGACTCCTCCAAGTCCCCGTGCTGGAGGAAAGCCACACAGAATTATCCTCATGGCACCTCCATCCTACAAATGCAGCGTGGAGTCCCAGCTGGTGTGAGGTGATGCTGAGCTGAGCCAGGAGGGAGCAAACACAAACCTTCAGTTTGGAGTAACAGCTCTCACAAAAGCTGCAGCTCCCTGTGAAAAACCCAAACAGGCACAAAGCCTGAAGAGCTCTGCTGTTTGTATTCCCTGCAAAAGTAAAATGAGGCAACAGCACTCACAGAAATGCACCCGGGAGGATCTGTTTGAAGTTAAACTGTGTTACTGCACTGTTTTATAAATCACAGAGCTCAGGAGCAATGCCTGTGGGCAGCTCAACACCAACCAGCAGCTGAGGAAAGAGCAGGAATTCCCAAAAGAACAGGAATTCCCAAAAGAGCAGGAATTCCCAAAAGAGCAGGAATTCCCAAAAGAGCAGGAATTCCCAAAGAACAGGAATTCCCAAAAGAGCAGGATTTCCCAAAAAAGCAGGAATTCCCAAAAAAACAAGAATTCCCAAAAGAGCAGGAATTCCCAAAAGAACAGGAATTCCCAAAAGAGCAGGAATTCCCAAAAGAACAAGAATTCCCAAAAGAACAGGAATTCCCAAAAGAGCAGGAATTCCCAAAAAAACAGGAATTCCCAAAAAAACAGGAATTCCCAAAAAAACAGGAATTCCCAACAATCCACCCTGATGCCAAAAGGCAGAGCCTGGTGGGAGCTGTCTGGGGCTCCTCTCAGCAGTTCAGGGGTGTTGAGAACACCTCTGGAGCCCCCCCTGCTTTCTGGGGTTTCCTCTCCTCGTGTGCCATGCAGAGGGTGCTGGCACTGCCCAGGCTCCCCAGGGCATGGGGGCATTCCCAACCCTGCCAGGGCCCCAGGAACACTTGGACAGTGCTCCCAGGGGTGCCCAGGGTGGGATTTTGGGGTGTCTGGGCAGGGCCAGGGTTGGATCAATGATTCCTGTGGGTCCCTCCTGCCTCAGGACATTCCCCATTTTTCTATGATTTTATTCTCCCTCTAATAAAGGGGATTTCCATGGGTGTTTGGGGCTGCAGCCCCAGCTGTGTCCCTGTGGCACTCCCTGTGCCACCTGCCCTGCCCAGCTGCAGCCCAACGTGAACCAGGCCAGGCATCATCCCCAGATCCCCAGGCAGGGATATTTAGCAGGCTAAGCTCAACTAAAACATCATTCAATGAAACAGCTCCATAATTCCCATCGGGATTAGAGTCATCAGCTGAAAATCCATTAAGAGAAATAGATTAAGCAATAAGGCAATGACCATCCTTGTCTTTACTCTCTTGAATGTAAACAAAGCCTGGAACAAAACCTGCTCATGGGGAGCCACAGAGAGGGACCAGCTTCTTCCTCACCCCTCAGCTCCTTCCTCATCCCTGAGCTCCTTCCTCAGCTCCTTCCTCATCCCTCAGCTCCTTCCTCAGCTCCTTCTTCAGCTCCTTCCTCATCCCTCAGCTCCTTCCTCACCCTCAGCTCCTTCCTCAACCCTCAGCTCCTTCCTCACCCTCAGCTCCTTCCTCACCCCTCAGCTCCTTCCTCAGCTCCCTCCTCATCCCTCAGCTCCTTCCTCAGCTCCTTCCTCATCCCTCAGCTCCTTCCTCAGATCCTTCCTCATCCCTGAGCTCCTTCCTTAGCTCCTTCCTCACCCTCAGCTCCTTCCTCACCCTCAGCTCCTTCCTCACCCTCAGCTCCTTCCTCAGCTCCCTCCTCATCCCTCAGCTCCTTCCTCAGATCCTTCCTCACCCTCAGCTCCTTCCTCACCCTCAGCTCCTTCCTCATCCCTCAGCTCCTTCCTCACCCTCAGCACCCCAAAGGAGCAGCTGCATCCCAAAACCCACCCCCAAATAAAGCTTTTTTGTCTAAGGCTCTTACAGAAAAGTGTCTACAAGTACAACAAATCTTGGTTTGAGCAGAAATATAATCCTGAGCTACTTCCTCCTCTCCAGAAAAGGCAGAATCAACATCTCCTGCTTGACCCAAATGCAGAAAAGGCAGAAACAACATCTCCTGCTTGACCCAAATGCAGAGGGCTCAGCATTTTATTTGCCAACAAATGCAACTCAGTCAAGTTGTACATTTTCCCTGGTTATCACAAACTGAGAATAAATCAGAGTCCTCTTTGCTTGCATTTGTAAACCCAAGGCTCCAGGATTGCTCAGACTCTACCCCAGCAAGGGCAATCCTAAATCACAACAACCTGCAGAGCCTCCCACCCTCACCCAACAGGCAGGACTGCAATGATGAGGCTGCTGTGGGTAACAGCTCCCACCACAGTGACAGCAAAGCCACCCCTGACCTGCAGCTGCCTCGGGCAGGACACTCAGGAGGAGCAGCAAGAAACAGCCCAAACTCCACTGCAGCTGCTCTGAATGCTGGGGAAAGCCCAGAGAATCTCCAGGTGCCAACAGAGCTTGGGCCAGAGGATTTACAGGGGATTTACAGGGAATACAGAGATTCCCAGACTGGTTTGGGTTGGAGGGACCTTAAAGAGCACCCAGTGCCACCCCTGCCATGGCAGGGACATCTCCCACTGTCCCAGGTGATCCAAACCCCAATGTCCAGCCTGGCCTTGGACACTTCCAGGGATCCAGGGGCAGCCACAGCTGCTCTGGGAATTCCATCCCAGCCAGGAATTCCCAATTCCCAATCTCCCACCCATCCCTGCCCTCTGGCACTGGGAACAGCACATTCCCTGTGTCCTGTCCCTCCAGGCCTTTGCCCAAAGTCCCTCTTGAGCATTTCAGTGTCTGAAGGCACAAAGCTGCTGTCCCACACTGCTCAAAATGTGGAATAAAGCCAACTCTGCCTTGGAACACCCAAGCACAAAGGTGTCACCAATGATCCAGAGAATTCCAGGGAGGTTTTTCAGTATCCCCCCATCCCACCCAGGCACAGAGCAGCTGCAGTCACTCCTGTCTTTCCTCCCCTGTGACAAACAGCATTTTCTGTGTCCCCACACCACAGTGTTGGCTTTTTACAGGTTTTTTACTGGGCTGACATTCCCAATACAGCACCAACTTAAATCAGAGCAAACCTGAGGCCAGGGATCTCCCACCCTCTATTGCTGGGAGTCCTGGATTCTGTATTCCTCTAAACCTCAGTGTTCTGCTGGAAAACAAAATCCTTCAGGAGATTGGGGCTGGACTTCATGGAGTGTAACAAACCCAGGATGGTTTCCTGATGCAGACACTGAGCTGGTGCTGGGTGGGACAGACCCAAAATGCAATTCCTGGTGCTCCAGAGCAGGAAACATTTCAGGGAGAGGCCAAGGGAGTGGGAGCAGGCAGAAGGGAAGGCAGTGCTGAAGGACACCCCTGCTGGCAGTGACACTGCTGGAGGTGACACTGGGCACACATAAATCAATAAATCACACAGCACCCAGGTGGAAACCTGTCCCCAGTGCTGGGAACAGCAGGGACACCTGGCCAGGGAGATCTGATCCCTGAGGGAGCTGGGCAGGTGCTGGGGCTCAGCTCTGATCTGGACTAATCTGCAGCCAGGATCTCCTGGCTGAAAATACCTGCCCTGGGCATGCCAGGGCTTGGACTGACAGCATCTCTGGGGCAGGTTTTAAAATGAAATGAAAATTAAATTAAAATACATGTGCCATCACCAGGTGGGCTTTAAGGTCCCTTCCAATCAAACCACCCTGGGATTCTGTGATCACACCAACACCCACCTGTCTGCAAGGAAGAAAATTGAGTTTTATGTACAATTCTACTAACTCTTTCTTTTAAAAGAACACAAGAGGAGCAGATATTTAGCAAAAAATCCCACAACCCTGAGTGGGCAGAACCAAGGAAGCCTCCTTTAAGTGGAGATATCATAGAAATTATTGGGATCAGGCTGCACAATTCTTTCAAGTATTTTCAGGCTGATAAAAGGTGCAAGGACAGAATTTGTTACCCCAGTGTGAGCACTGAGGTCAGGGTGAACAGACAGAGCAGGCAGGCAAAGAGAGGGGTTAACAAAAAGCACAAAAACCATTTGTGTCAGATCAAATGGGTGCTCTGAGCACTCTGGAGAGGGGATGCAGAGCTGCAGGGGGAGAGCTGAGCTGAGGCTGAGCAGGGTCTGAGGAGAGGAACTGAGGGTGAATGAAGTGCACAGGAGGGATTTAGCAGCAGCTCCACCTTCCAGCCAGCACTGCCTGCTGGGGGAGTTATTTTTACTACAACCACCTCTCTGCTGATTAACAGGGGACAGGGAAAAATCCCCAGCACACCAAGTCAGAAAGCTTCTCAGGAACATCTGAGGAATTTCTGCCTGGTTCAGAAAATCCTCTAAACTGCACATATAGAAAATATTTTATTGCGTTTACTGCTTTGTTTGCACCCAGGAGAGGATAAACCCAGAGATTAAAAGAGTAAAAACTACAAAGAGCTGAAAATAACTTTTCAAATTGTACGATAGATACTGATGCCTGTGAGAGCTCTGCCAGCTCAGTTATCTCTGGATCAGCTCACCCAGACCTGTGATTGTGAGGACAACAATCAAGCTTTCATAACAAAGACTGCAAAAGCAAAATTTTAAACCAAATGCTAAAAAACCCTTGGCAATCTGAATAAACCATCTGCAAAGCACAACCCAGCCAGAACACTGGGAGCACTCCCATCTCAGTGACCTTTCCATCACTGATGCTCAGCCCCTCTGGGGAAAACATGTCAATCCACTTCAGATGAGGTTTTAAATGTTTTGTCTGATTTAAAGATCCCACAGAGCTGTGCTTTCAAACAGCTGCCCCTTGAGCTGGACAGAATTCACCAGCCAAGCCAAACTGGGGGTCCCAGTTGCCCAAAATATGAACTTTGTTGCTGATTTGTCTTGTAATTAAACCTTGGTGTCAGGGCAGGTGTTGGCAAATCCCATCACCCTAAAAAAGTGGGACATGGAAAGTGTCAGCAAACACCATCACCCCAAAAGAAGTGGGACATGGAAAGTGTCAGCAAACTCCTAAAACTGTGACATGAAAGGTGTCATCAAACCCCAAAACACCTGGCACATGAAAGACATCAGCAAACCCCCAAAGATCAGTGCCATGAAAGGTGATGGCAAACCCCTTCATCCTGAGAATTCTGACATGAAAGGTGTGCACAAACACATCATTTTTGGGTTTTTTCTGCTCCACATTTGCTGTCAACACCTCTTGACTCCTGCCATGATTCAGTTCCCAAGACAACTGATGACCCCCTCGTGTTTGGGTACAAACCAAGCCCAGGTGAGCACGGCACAGAGGCTCTGCCCTGAGCCCCAGGGAACATCCCCAGGGGTCCTGCCCAGCCTTGGTGGAGCCAGCACCTCCCTGGGACCACCACAGGGCAGCCAGTGGCCCCCAGCTGCCTGCCAGGAGCTCCTCCAAGGAGCCAGGGCTGCCTGAGCTCATTAAAATCTGTCCTGGAGCCAACCCTGAGGAACCAGGGAACACCCAGAGGATGGAAGGGAAGGATCTCCCCATCCTCAACACCCCATCCCTGGAAGAGTCCCAGGCCAGGCTGGATGGGGCTGGGAGCAGCCTGGGATAGGGGAAGGTGTCCCTGCCATGGCAGGGGTGGCACTGGGTGGGCTTTGAGGTCCCTCCAGCCCAGCCCATCCTGGGATCCTGTGGCTCAGTGTAAAGGTGAGACACGTTGGCACATCACAGAGGGGAGTCTGTACTGCCCAAATGCTCCCCAGACAGGAGGCTGGGAACTGAAGCATTTTAGAGAAATAACTGGAGAAAGCAGAACTCTCATCAGGCCCAGCAGTGCTGGGTGACCAAAGGCTGGGGGGCCACGGCCAGAGCCCAGTGTGGGCAGTGAGAGCAGCCTGAGTGACCATGGGGTGTCACTCACACACCACAAACCCAGAGGACAGCAAACCCAAGGCTGTGTGAGCAAACCCAGGGCTGTGAGAGCAAACCCAGGGCTGTGAGAGCAAACCCAGGGCTGTGTGAGCAAACCCAGGGCTGTGTGAGCACAGCCCCAGCTCTGACAGCTCAGCTCACCCCAGCAGCTTTGGGGCTCCACCTGAGGAGCTCCCTGCCCTGCACACCTGAGCTGAACCCTCCCAGCCCTCGACAACGTGACACTTTCCATTTCACAGCAGCCAAACCAGCTGGCTACAAAAGGATGCAAAAATTCTCTTGCAAATCTTTTGTCTTTATGCCCTGACACATTTTCTCTCCTCTCGTTAATGCGGGCGACAGACAAAGCACAAACACCGTGGTCGCATCCAAAATCTGGGAAAAAAGCAGGTTTATTGCTGGCTGGGGCTGGCAGGGGGGACACAGAGATGTTGTTCCAGGCGGGAGAACAAAGATTAACTACTCTTCTCACAGATTTTAAATCCGGGAAGAGTGACCTCATACACCACAGCACCATTGAAACAACAAACCCCACAGAACACAACAAGCTGCTATTGACCCTTGGAATGGGAACGGCTCCATTCAAACGGGGGGTTTGGGAAAGAGCTTCCAGAAAGTGACAGGGAAATTCCACTTTGAATTTCAGCACCGGGAAGAGCTTAACTCCATCAATCATTGCACCCATCGCTCTTGTGCTCCCCTCAAACTGAGTGCCAGAAGCTGACGGGAAAAGCACAACCCGCAGATTTTTTTTTGGCAGGGGTTGAAAGGGTTTAACTTTGCTATCACCCTGCTCTCACAATACAGCTCGTGATCTGGGGTACCTCTGCTCGGGGGAGGTGTGGCAGGAGGGGACCCGGGGGAGACCGGCGGGGACACCTATGGATGCCACGGATCTGCAAATCCATCGCTCCAGTTTAGGATCCTGACAAGCCATTAACAGCAGCTCTGCTGAACCAGACGCTGAGCAACCAGCCAAGCAATTAATTTTCCCCTTTTCCCCTCCACTTCTATCCGTCCAGACCCATCCTTTGTTCTGCCTGCCGAGCGCGGCGGTGCCGGGCTCCCAGGTGCGCTCTAAAGTCACTGAGCACTCCTGCCCGCTCCCTGCCCGGAGAGGTAAAAATTACTGACATACCATCACGTGGTAGATCTCCTTGCTTGGGAGACGGAGAGCTCTGCACATTGCTGACCTCCATTTCTTTCCTCTCCACTGGAGCCGTTTTGCCGGGCTCCGGCTCGGCGCCTTTGCCTTTGGCAGCATCGAGCCCCGGCGCTCCATCGCCGCCGTCCCTCTTGTCCCTCTTGCCCGCCGCCTCCTGCCGCTCTTTGTCCTGGCTGCCGAGCTCGGGGATCTGCTCCAGCTTGCTGTGGAAGGCGCTCGGGCTGCCCAGCTCCTTCTTGAGCGAGTTGCTGCCGTTCCACTCCTCTCGCTTCTTGGCGGCCGGCTCCTCGCGGGCCGGGGCCGGGGGCTGCGCGCCGGGGCCGGGGCTCGGCGGGGCCGCGGGGCCGCCCAGGGCCGCCTGCTCCTCCGCCACCGTCAGCGAGCGCTTCATCGGCGAGCTCGGCTTGGCGGCCGTGGGGCTGCGGCTCTGGGTCAGGCTGCTATTAGGAGAGAGCAGCCCAGTGGCGACGTCTTCTCTAAGCACCGGCTCAGGGTATTTATCGGCCAGGTTAAGGGTTAGGGGCACCGACAAGTGAGAGCACTCTGACATCGCACGCCTCATCGCCTTCCTCTGGTGGGCAGCCCTGGCCAGCAAACTGCCCTCAGAGCCCAGCTGCTCCTCCATCTCCTCCTCCAGCTCGGGGCTCTCGCTCAGGTCACTGCTTTTGGACTCGTCCTGGGCCAGCTCCACGGTGGTGGTCGGAGGGGTCGCTTTGGCGGTGGCAGCGGGGCAAGAGAGCCCGCTCTGCCCGGAGCTGTCATTGAGCACCCCCAGCACACAATAGCCGGGGGCTCCATCTTTTTTCACGGCCGCTTCTTTAGACCCCGAGCCGTTCGGCAGGATGGGCTGGAAATTGGGGTTCCAGACGCTGATTTCCTGCTCCTTCATGAATTTGCCGGCATCGCTCTCCGGCACGGAGAGATGGGGCAGCTTCGGCTCCGGCTGGCACTTGGTCTCCATCCCAGCCTTACCCACGGCTTTCTCCTGGTCGGTGATGGCTTCATTTTTACCCAGCCCGGGAGCGGCTTTTTCGGCTGCCGCCTGTCCCACGCGGAAATCGGTGGCTTTAGGGTTCCCGAAGTTGCCTTCAGCAGAAGGAAAGGTTTCCGAAATCAGGGACCAGCTCTCAAGGTGACCTGCAGCCGCCTGGTATTTCTTCCCCGGCACCTCAAATTCTCTTTTGTCTTTCTGAGCTATTTTTAGCTCTTTGTCTAGTTTTCCCTCGAAGAAGCAGAGCTTGTCCTCATCCGTGAAACCGGCGTTCTTAACCAGCCCATCCTTAATCGGTCCCCCCGAGTTCACGTTCAAGCCAATCTCGTTAAGCTTCCCCTCGGTCCTCTGCCACTCGAATTCGGTTTTGCCGAAGTCTTTCGGGGACTCCATGCGGCGGAAGGCGGCCGGGAAGCTCTCGGGGCTCTTGCCCTTGCCCAGCGGGCTGTACTCGGGCTGCTGGTTGGAGAGGGACATCGCGGCGGCTCCGCGGCTCCGCTGCAGCGCTCGGCGCGCCGGGCTCGCTGCCGTGACGACACGGCGTGCCCCCGGTATTCGTGACAAACCCCGTCCTCCCCACCCCCTGCGCCGTCGCCTTCACTTACTGCAGGCAGCCACTAGTTCAAAAGAAAGCGGCAGGTTGCATCCTTTTGTGGAGAATCCTCAGGAATTCACTTGGGCAAGGCGAGCGCCCGGCCCCGGGCTGAGGCTGCTGGGGGTTTATCGGTTCAGGGGAAGGGTTTTGCTGTCAGCAGCCTTTGGGGGGTCCCGATGCGTTTGGGGGGGATTTCAGGCTCTCCCTTTGCTGTGCCAAGCTGTGCTGTGATCGATGCTTTGATCGGTATCGGTTCCTGCTGCTGAGCCATCCCAAGCACACGCAGGAGCCAAGGTCAGCAATTCCCCCACACACCCAACCAAGGCACGGCCCCCCCAGCCCCAGCAGAATGAGCCCTTTCAGCACAAGGGCTTTGTTTTCTGTGAATTTTAATATATTCTTCTGCAGTCAACAGTGATCACAAGTCCTGCTGTAATGAGGATTTCACAATTCACAAACCGGATCGCTCCCATAAGCAAGAGGACAAAGCTGAAAAGGATGGGAGGGGATGTGTTTGGAAAGGTCCTGGAGTCTCAAATACAACAAGATTCATTTTCATTATATGTTTCTGAACATGAACATATCTTACAATATTTTTAGCTGATTTAAAGATGCCACATAACTGTTTTGAAGCAGCTGCCTCTTTGGGTCCAGAGAATTTGCCAGATAAGCCAGACACATGCCCCAGTTGACAAAAAATCAAATCCCATTGCTTGTTGTCTTGCTTGCAGGTGGATTTTTTCTGTCACCCTTCATCCACACCAGCACTGCACACTTTGTGTTGACCCATCCCAGCCCAGCCTCAACACCTCTGACGTGCCCTCCTCAGCCACCCCTGCTCCAGCACCCCACAGGGCTCCTCCAGCTGGGAGTTGTGATTTGGGCACCAGTGCCCTGGTGAAACTGGGCTGCAGAGGCTGCATTAGCACCAAACTGCACATTCAGCTTTTATTCTTAAGTGTCTGGTGCAGCTTAATCCTTGACTGAGGCAGATTTTGCTCTCTGAGCCAGGGTCACGGCACAGGAACCATCCCGGATGTCACCACACTCCACTGTGGAGAAAACGTCCTCAGAGCTCATGGAAAAGGCCTCCCCTGCTCGAGCTGAACTGAAAGAAATGTATTTTTATACCCAGAGCCTGCAAGTTCCACTACGCCCCCTGAATTGAACCTGCTGTGAGAAATGCTACAATCCACACATTTATCTGCTTGTATTTAAGCCTGGGATTTAAGGCACTGCTATATTTAAAAACAATGACTAAGGAACTGTAAGTTATATGAATCTTTCCTGACAGCCTCTAATTAACCAGAATAGTTCCACCCACAACCTTCACTTCTCAAAGAGCCTCAACAATTTTCTGTGCTTTAAAATATTCTGAGGTGTCTTGCTGTGGGAACGGGCTCTCAGCTCACGGCTCGTGCTCTCCCTCCTCCCTGATGTAGGACTAATGTTTGCAAGCACTTGCTCACTCTGAAAGTACTGACTGTGCTCCCCAATCTGGCAGGCCCTGAGTTCCTCTAATCCTGTGTAATTACTGTTATTCCTCCATTGCTCACTCAATCCAAACCGAGATTTTTATTTTTTTTTAACAGGAAATCTCAATCCACCAGAGATCCCTTAAAGCACTTCCCCAGGAGTGAGGGCAGCCCTGGAAAGCTCTCTGAAACCACCTAGGAGCTTTTTATTTGAGTTTTTTTTTTAAAAGCAAATATCTACCTTTTCTAACAGAGGAGAAAACCCTCTTTGATTTTGGGGTTGGTACTTCAAAGCCTGGGATCATGGAAGGGATTTGCATCACAGGGAAGAAAAGCCTGACTCCACGGCAGTGCACAGCCAGTAACAGCCTCTGCTCCTTATTAAATAATATTCTCTAATGCAGGAAATGAGCCACAGTCAATACCTGGGATGCTCAGAAGCAAGAGAATGCTTAGCTATGAAAAATTTCCAAAGTCAGCCAGTATTTAATCTCTCAGGACATTAATGGAGGTAATGCAGAGTTCATACACTGAGAGCTTCCCAACAGCCTCTCCTGCCCAGGGCATTCTGCTCCCAGAGCCCTGCCCAGCTCCAGTGGCCTCTATCTTCTACCCAGTCCGTTTCTTTTCATTTCTATTTATGAATATTCTGCCTCTGCAGCTGTGCCATGGTGGCTGTGCAAGGCCAGGAATGGCCACTCGCTGTGACCAGAGCTTTGCTCCCTTTAGATTCCCATCAACCTTAAATTCTCTGAAGAATTAAAAGGCAAACTGGTCGGTGAAGATGAGCCAGAAAGGATGGAAGGATGCTCAGAATACAGAGCTGGGCAGATTTTGAGAGGAGACTCAAGTAAGGGAGGGTCTCACTGGGGCTGGGTTGGAAGGGAGAGTCAGATACCCTCAAAGGAGCTCCACCACTGCTGTCACCCTCAGCTCAACATGGAGCAACATTTCCTGCTCTTCAAGTACCAGATCTGGGCTTTGCCTCTCCTCTGGGCTCTCCAGCCCCTTCATGGCAGGCAGAGCAGTGACAGCATTACAGGATCCTGTGAATCAGGCCTTGCTCCAGCTCTGCACGTGGAGCTCCACAACTGCCTCAGGGTCCTGGTCCCTCCCAGAGCTGAGAGAGCCTGTCCTGGAGAGGAAGGCTCTGGTTTGCCTGTTCATGAGGAGGAAGGCTCTATTTTACCTGTTTGTGAGGATGAGGGTTCTATTTTGCCTGTTCACATGGATGAAGGCTCTATTTTGCCTGTTTGTGAGGATGAGGGTTCTATTTTGCCTGTTCACAGGGAGGAAGGCTCTATTTTGCCAGGAAGGCTCTATTCTGCCTGTTCACATGGATGAAGGCTCTATTCTGCCTGTTCACATGGATGAAGGCTCTATTCTGCCTGTTCACATGGATGAAGGCTCTATTTTGCCTGTTCACAAGGAGGAAGGCTCTATTTTGCCAGGAAGGCTCTATTTTACCTGCTCACAAGAATGAAGGATCTATTTTACCTGCTCACAAGAATGAAGGATCTATTTTGCCTGTTCACAAGGATGAAGGCTCTATTTTCCCTGTTCATGAGAAGGAAGGCTCTATTTTGCCTGTTCACAAGGATGAAGGTTCTATTTTGCCTGTTCATGAGAAGGAAGGCTCTATTTTCCCTGTTCATGAGAAGGAAGGCTCTATTTTGCCTGTTCACATCCTTTAACCTCATTAAACCCTGCTCTTCCTTGCTAGAGCTGCCAGGATCAGCCTGGGATGCTGAGCACGCCCAGCCCAGCCCCAGGCCCAGCACCAGCCCCCTCTGCAGGCCCTCAGACCCTCTGGGATGCTTCCACTGATCCCTCTCCCAGGGCAGCCATCCCAAGGGATGCCTGAGCCCTCCCTGGGCTGCTCCAGGTGGAGCTGGGCTGTGCCAGCCCCCGGAGCAGGCGGAGATCACTGCATCCCACGTCAGCCCTGGTACCCAATCTGCAGCCTCCCAGCCTCAGCAGATGAATCAGCCTAGTGCTTCTATTTTTGCTTCACTCCCCAAGCTATTACTTATCCCTGCTAATGCTCTGGGGTTTTTTTTGGGTTTTTTTTTTTTTTGCTTTAATCTAACACAATCGTTTCTGTGCAGCCTCTTGCACTGGTTTCTAAGGCAACATCACTTTCCAGGATGATGAGCTCCTCGGTGCCAGCGTGGTTGGTGTGGTCTCTAATTAAGAGTTATTAGCAAGAACAGCAATCAGAGCAGGCAGAGCCATGAGGACACGCTCTGTGTGCCCTGGAACATGGGATTTACACATCCTGCCCCCTGTGCTCACACACACACATGGGCTGTGGAACCAGCCCTGCTCTACTCACACTTCACTTCTTCCCACAGGCTGCAAGGAACCAGGCTGAAGGATAAAACTGGAATATTTTGGATTCTGACCACCAGAACCTTGCTCTACAAGGTTAACATTGCAAAGGTGTGGAGCTGTGCAAACCTTAAACATAACCCCATGTTTTATAGGACGGGTCATTTACAGATCAAATCCTGCTTTAGAATTTACATCAAAAACCAGAGACCAGCCAAAACCAGCAATCAAACACACTCAGGAGTGATTCCAACTCAATATTTGCTTATTGTGAGGATATTTCATAGTGGAAACCGAGCAGAGGCAACACAAAGTTCACCAAATGATGCACAAGCCACAGACTGCCAACATCAGCCAGGAAAAGAGGTTTGGAATTCAGATTTCCCAGAAAGTTACACAGCAGCACTAAGGAAATGTGGTCAGCAGCCTCACTCAGCCTGGCAGACTCTGCAGCCAGAAGTGGATTTGTTTCACTCCCAGCTTTTCTTGAAAATCTGAGAGTCAAGGATGAGCAGGAATATAAAAAAAAGAAGATCAGCCTCAGGAAGGCTGGCCCAGGACCAGCTCCAGGGGAGAGGAACCAGAACTGGGGCAGCAGGGGGGGAAAGCAGCTGGGGAAAACCTGGGGAATCTGCAGGGGGGTCAGCTGCTCTGGGGAACCTCGACAGAACACAGAGCTGTGGGGTGGGGCAGGACAGGGAGGGGGATTCAGGTGGGATCTTGTCCAGGAATTCCTGCCTGGGAGGGTGGAGAGGGTGCTCAGAGCAGCTGGGGCTGCCCCTGCATCCCTGGCAGTGCCCAAGGCCAGGCTGGACAGGGCTGGGAGCAGCCTGGGACAGTGGGAGGGGTCCCTGGGACAGTGGGAGGGGTCCATGGGACAGTGGGAGGTGTCCCTGCCATAGCAGGGGTGGCACTGGATGAGGTCTGAGGTTCCTTCCCACCCAAACCATTCAGGGATTCTGTGATCCTGTGGGGTCAGAGGCCCCTGAGCACCCAGCACTGCAGAGCTGCACCTCTGGAAAAGCATCCTGTAAGCTCAGCTCAGCTCAGCTCAGCTCAGCTCAGTTTTTAGCCAGGGACAGAAGGAACACCTCCCCAAAGCCTTCTGTTCATGCTGAACCAAACTGCAGCAGGGCCAAGGGCAGGAGAGCAGCCCAGGACCAAGGTCCCCTCCCCAAGCCAAGTGACACTGCCAGACCTGCCTGGGGACACCGTGTGGGGCTCAGCTCCCTCACACACCCCTGGCATAATTAACTGGCCTTTAATGAATGCACAGCCTGCATTATGATGACTCTGAGCACTTCCCAAGCATTCTCAGAGCAGCTCCTGCACACAACTGCTGATGATCTCAGGGTGCCTGGCTGTACTGCACATCCTCAGCCCTGCCCTGATTAACACAGCGTTAATCAGCTGATGAACTCCTGTCAGACAGACCCAATTACAGTCTGGGCTCCCACAGGAGAACTCCAAACATGCCATGACTGAAAGGTTACTGTGCAAATGCTGGACCCACTTAAAATAATGGAAACCAGGTAGGGAAAGAAAATATTTCCAGCAAGAGCTTCACTGTGGCTGCAAAAGCAAAGTAAATGCTGTCATTAGACAGAGATGGGCATTTGTGGCTTTTAAATGGATTTGATTTGCACACAAACTGTTGAGAAATCTGCCCTGCATCCCACAGGGTGACTGTGGCCATGGGCACACAACAGCCTGGCATAGGCTGGGGACAGGAGGCAGCCACAGGGATGGGATGGAAGGGGATGGAAGGGGATGGATGGATGGATGGATGGATGGATGGATGGATGGATGGATGGATGGATGGATGGATGGATGGATGGAAGGATGATGGATGGAAGGATGGATGGATGGGGATGGATGGATGGATGGATGGATGGATGGATGGATGGATGGATGGATGGATGGATGGATGGATGGATGGGGATGGATGGATGGATGGATGGATGGATGGATGGATGGATGGATGGATGGATGATGGATGGATGGATGGATGGATGGATGGATGGATGGATGGATGGATCGATGGATGGATGGATGGGTGGATGGATGGATGGATGGATGGATCGATGGATGGATGGATGGATGGATGATGGATGGATGGATGGATGGATGGATGGATGGATGGATGGATGGATGGGATGGATGGATGGATGGATGGATGGATGGATGGATGGATGGATGATGGATGGATGGATGGATGGACGGATGATGGATGGATGATGGATGGATGGATGGATGGATGGATGGATGGATGGATGGATGGATGGGTGGATGGATGGATGGATGGATGATGGATGGATGGATGATGGATGGATGGATGATGGATGGGGATGGATGGATGGATGGATGGATGGATGGGGATGCAAGGGGGCAAAGAGGGGTCCAGGCATGAGCTGAGCAGTCCAGCAGCCCCCAGCCCCATTGGAGCAGGAATTCAGGAGCAGACTGCCAGCACCACAGGGTGGTTGTGCAATGAGCACTCAGCTGCAGAGCTGGCCCTGGGCTGAACAGCTTATGCAAATCAAAATCCATAAGAGGATACAGCCCCCAAACACTGAAACAAATTAATTTCTTTTTCTAAAATCGACTATTCTTCAAGGACAGATTGAAAATAAAAAATCTTCTGCAATTCTCCCTTTGAAATAGAGCTTGAGGAGCAGAGGGAAGGGGGATGTGAGCAGCAGATCAAAATTCAACAGCCCAACTCTGGCCCAGTGGAAACTTTCCATCATTTCCCCCTTAACCATTCCAGCACCTCCTTGGAAATTCAGAATTGAGGACCCTGTCACCTCTAATTCCCAAATTGAGTTTTAATTCACACACACACACATTTAATTTTAAGAGGCACCACAAAGGTTCAGTCACATTGTAAAGGCTGATAATGCCTGTGGTGTTTCTGTTATCAGCTGCCTCCTGACATTAAAAGGTATAAAATAATTTTCCAGGAGGCTCTGGGGCAGTTTTTCCAATGGTAACAACAAAAATGAGAAGCTGAAATAAACCCAAAAGAGGGATAAGGGATTAAATTTAAGAATTGCACAATCAGGCTTACAGCCAATGTTCCTTAAGCTGCACAGTCAAAAATAGAAAAAAAATAAAATTACACAAGTGTGCAAGGCCCAATTTACAGGAGATGGATCCAGCTCCCATCAGAGAGAGGGATCTGCAGCATCACAGTTGCCATGACTCCCCAGGGAGCTGCACCACAACCCTGGCACTGATTTTAGCAGCACAGACAGGAGCTGATGTTTTCAGGGAAGCATCCTGTTATCCTGGAACACACAGTGTAGGACATGGGAGCCTGGCTCAAGAGATTTCATCACTGAATTTCAGCAGGAAGTCCTCCAAAATGCCTTCAAATGGGAGCAAATCACTGCCAGCCCACCAGGGGAAAGAAACAAGAAAGATGGAGAGGGACTGGGGACAAGGATGGAGGGACAGGACACAGGGAATGGCTCCCACTGCCAGAGGGCAGGGATGGGTGGGAGATTGGGAATTGGGAATTCCTGGCTGGGATGGAATTCCCAGAGCAGCTGTGGCTGCCCCTGGATCCCTGGCAGTGCCCAAGGCCAGGCTGGATCACCCTGGGACAGTGGAGGTGTCCCTGCCATGGCAGGGGTGGCACTGGGTGCCCTTTAAGGTCCCTCCATCCCAGAGCATTCCAGGATCCTGTGGGGGCATCAGGTGTACAGCAGGAGCCTCCCAGTCCTGCCTGACAGTCCCAGGTGAGGTGTTGGCCATGGTGTGGCACAGCTGAAGACACAAACCCCTGAGCATGGCATTGTACAGAACAGGAGCACAAAGTGGCACCTGGAGGGGCCACACAGCCCCTGTGACCCCTGCACTGCCACAGAGATCCCCTGGATCCCTGCAGCCCTGCCAGGGGATGCTGCTGCCACCACCAGCCCTGAAAAGGTTAAAAACACGTGGCTGTGGCAGGGGGATGTGGGTCAGTGCTGGGTTAAAGGCTGAGTTTCTGCAGCCTGAACAATCCCTGATCCCTGCCATGAATGGCACAGTCCCCTGGCAGGGATGCCAGCACCTCTGCCCTCCTGAGTGCTGGGCTCAGCTCGGTGCCACCATGGTGTGAATGCCCTGTGCTGGCACTCCCACAGCACCTGTGCCAGCTGAGGGACCCAGGCAGGCCCTGGGAGGGTTTGCAGCTCTGCAGCAGCTGCTCAGGAGGGGCCAGCACCAATGGAAATGGAGACAAAAACTCGGGCATGGATCTGATGTGTGGGCAGGGGCTGCCCAGGAGGGTGGCAGTGCCCATCCCTCAACTCCTGGAGGTGGCACTGGGTGCTCTGGGCCGGGGACAGGGCTCCAACCTTAGTGATGCTGGGGCTCTGGGATGGCAAAGCACCCTCAGCTGCTGAGGGAACACAGCTCAGGAGCTCCAAAACTGCTCAGCCTGGAACCATGGAAGCTCCTGAGCTGGGAGAGACCCACAGGGATCACTGACCCAACTCCTGCCCTGCACAGACACCCCAAAATCCCACCCTGAGCACCCCTGAGAGCGCTGTCCAAACACCCCCGGAGCTCTGGCAGGGTTGGGAATGTGCCCATGCCCTGGGGAGCCTGGGGGAATTCAGAGCTGGGCACTCTGAGCTCCTCCTAAAAACCCCAACAAACCAACCACTGACCCTACAAAGTGTTGAAAGGAGGAAAGCAGTGGAAGGTTATCAAAGCCCTGAGTAAACTGCCATCAGGACAACTTCCAGGTGCAAAGTTTGTGCCAACTTACTCACAGGCTGCTGTGCTACTCTGAGCCAGGACTCCTCCAGTCTGTGCACTGTTACCTGTGCAAGATATTCAGGAGGAGCTTTTCCTTCAGAAACTCCTGGCAGACAATGGAAAGGCTTGGAAGAAATGTTGGTTTTGTACAAGATGCTGCCTTCAGCTTTCCCTTTGTTTTGTTGCATCATGCACCAAAGAGCATCACTCACTTCTGCAGGCACAAGTTCATGCAGAGAACACCACTTCCACTAAAATAGAACTACTTCAGGTTATGCAACACTCATTAAAATTACAAAACCCCTCAAAAACCTGAGCAGCATGTTAAGGCACTCTGGAGCTCGGGGTCTGGTGAGTTAGTGGCTGCATCATGCAAACTGGCAGCAAGGAACTCTGCAAGAACAGCAGCAAACTTCCATGCCTGATGACAAGGCACAAATGGAGAGCACCTGAGGGCAGGGACAAACTCCCCAGCCCATCTCAGCAGAGTGGGGTTCACAGAGATGCCAACTCCTTCTGAGGAAGCTTCAGAATGAGCACAAGTACAAGAATATTGGTAATTTCATCTCTAGACATGTTTCAAAATTTCTAAGAACTGGATTCAGTTCTGTGGGATGAATTCCAGCTCATTTCCTGAGCACAGGGAGCTTGTTCCCTGGAGAACAGCCAGGGTGCCCAGGCCTGTGTGCAGACCAGCCCATCCAAAGTCTGCTAAGAGGGAAAAAGTCCCAAAATTTACATCAGTCCCACCATTGCTGTGTTAGAGCTGCTTTGGAAAAGGTTTTGCTTCTAGAAGGAAACACATTGTGTGGATGAAGAGGCTCAAGGAGGCTCCAGCCAAACCAGCTGCAGGAGGAGAAGGGGATGCAGCTGCTCTGAGGTGGGATAGAGCCAAACCCAGAACATTCCCTGCCCCTGGCATCCTCCATCCAGGGCACCCTGTCCCAGCCCAGCCCTCCACACACACCAGCTGTGTCCCCACGGCCGCCCCAAGGCAGAGCCTGGCACTCAGCGTGTGCCAGCTGTGCCTTTGGGCATGGGCACCGAGAGCCAGGCAAGCAGCCCCTGCACCCTGAGAGCAGCCAGCACCCCTCATGCCACGCTGGATGCCCAGTGGGGCTCATGCCAGGGCAGGGCAGGCAGCCCTGGGCACACACACACCTCTGTCCATGCGCCGGGGCACGGCTCTGCCCGCCGGGGCTGGCACCAGGGCTGGCACCCCCCGCGCCTTGGTGGGTCTCATGTAGCCCTTGAGCTGCTCTGCTGCCTTCACTCTCTCTCTCTTTGCCTCTTTCACCACTTTCTGCTCTTGTTCTTCTCCTGGCTCTTTAGCTGGGGCTCGAGGTTCCTTCCCTTTAGTTTTGTCCTGAGATTCCTTCTCTTCAGTTTTGTCCTGAGATTCCTTCTCTTTAGTTATTTCTTGAGATTCCTTCTCTTCAGTTTTGTCCTGAGATTCCTTCTCTTTGGTTATTTCTTGAGATTCTTTTTCTTTGGTTATTTCTTGAGATTCCTTCTCTTTAGTTGTGTCCTGAAATTCCTTTTCTTTAGTTACTTCTTGAGATTTCTTTTCTTTGGTTGTGTCCTGAGATTCCTTTTGTTTAGCTGTGTCCTGAGATTCCTTTTCTTTAGTTGTGTCCTGAGATTCCTTCTCTTTGGTTATGTCTTGAGATTCCTTTTCTTTAGTTGTATTTTGAGTTTCTTTATTTGTGTCCTGAGACTCCTTTTCTTTGGTTTTGGCTGGAGAATCCTTTTCTTTGGTTTTCTCTTGAGGTTTATCCCCCTCAGCCTTTGACACTGGAGCATCCTTCAGGAGAGCAGGGCCCTCCTCTGCAGGCTCCCAGGGATCTTTTTTGCTCTCTTTGGGCTGTTTTGGGGTGCTTTGGGCAGCTGTCCCAGCAGCCTCAGGCTCAGTGCCCTGGTGCTGGGGTGAGCTCTGCTCATTCCTCCTGTCCCTGCCCTGCTCAGCCCCTCCAGCCTTCCTGTCCTTGCCAGCTCCTGGCACAGCCCCAGGTGTCCCTGCAGGGGCTGGGGACCTCCCTGTGCCCTCCTCTGCACAGGGCACGGTGGCCTCTGCTCCCTGTGTCCGCTCAGCAGCTCCAGAGGCTGCTCTGTGCTTTGGATCTGCTGCCCCATCAGGAAGCTCTGGGGGAGCCTTGACAGTGTTGTGCTTTGTATCAGTGGGTTTTATTTCCTTATCACCCACCTTTGTATCAGTGAGTTTAATTTCTTTATCACCCACTTTTGTATCAGTGGGTTTTGATTCTTTATCACCCACCTTTGTATCAGTGGGTTTAATATCTTTATCACCCACTTTTGTATCAGTGGGTTTTGTTTCTTTATCACCCACCCTTGTATCAGTGGGTTTAATTTCCTTATCACCCACTTTTGGATCAGTGGGTTTTGTCTCTTTATCACCCACCTTTGTATCAGTGGGTTTTGTCTCTTTATCACCCACCTTTGTATCAGTGGGTTTTGTCTCTTTATCACCCACCTTTGCCAAGGGACAGAGGTGATTTTTGTCGTGGGGCTGGCCACCCTGGGACCCAGCCTCTCTGCTATTCCCACCTTTCTGGGAAACCTCTTTTCCAGGTTCTTTGGGCTGCTCGTGAGATCTCTGGGTCTGCATCTCCTTCTTAGCACCAGCTGCAGGCTCTTTGCTGCTTTTCTCTGCTTCCAGAGGAGGAGGAGGAGGAGGAGGAAGGCCCCCAGTCCCTGCAGCCCTCTCTCCCTGCTTTGGGAGGCCACAGGGAGCATCACCCCCATCCCCAGGGCCACTTGCTGGGCTCTGACACCTGGATTTCAAGTCTCTTCCTTTATTATTCCCAAGTCTTTGAGGGCCAGTGGGAAAGTTTTTAATGTTTCTGTTTTCATCTACAAGATCTGTGTCTCCCACCCCACACTCCAGCCCAGCTCCCACTGCAGGCTGTGCCTCACTCCTGCCTGCTTCTGCCCCCACAGGCACAGGCTGCCTGGAGGCATTTTTAGCCTTTTTACTGCTTCCATCATGGCCCCTCTTTTTAGGTCTCTCAGTGACTGGGGCCAGGCTGCCATCTGACACTGCTGGATGCTCTGCAATAGGATTTCTATTCCTGCTGCAAGGACTGGCACCTCCTGCCTCAGGTTTGTCCCTGATGTCCAGGCCAGCAGGAGGGAACATCCCTGCTCCTGCTTTATGCTCCAGCAGAACAGGCTGCTGTGGGTCAGAGCCCTCTTTTCTGTGCTTCTCCTCCCCACCTGTGTGTGACTGCCCTGGCTCCAGGGGCAGAGCAGGGGCCTGTGCCTTGGCAGGATCAGGCAGGTGACCCAGCAGCACCTCTGCACTCCTGGAATTCTCTCTGCCCTCCTCAGACTGAGTTTGTTGAACAAGTCCCACTGCAGGGAGGACAGCTGGCTGCAGCTCAGGACTGTGCTCAGCCTTTCTGCCTTTCCCATCTCTGCTTTTACCCTTGGGCCTGTCCATGCCCATTTCCCTGCTGGGACTGTGCATCCCTTGCCCGTGCCCTGGGGATTTATCTGCTTCCTTCCCTTTACTCCCAGGCCAAGTTTCCTTAGTTTCCAAGTTTCCCTTCCCTATTTCTGGCCCTGAAGTCTCTTTTTTATGGCCAGAAAGATCTGGCTGCTCACAGAAGCTCCCAGTGCCACCCAGGATTTTGGGCTTCCCCAGCTCCTCCTCCAGCCTCTCTCTTTGCAAACCAGGCCCCTTCTCCTCAGCCAGGCTCATTTCCTTCCTGCCTGCAGCCTCCTGCTCCTGCCTGTCTTCCCCCCCAGCCCCCAGGACAGCTGCCAGCCCCGAGGGGCTTTTCTCAGGCTGTTTCCTCCTCCCATCACTGCTCCTCTTCCTGGGTTTCTCTGCCAGCCCTGCCACATCCGAGCTGAGCCCAGCAGCTCTGGCCTCTCTGCCTTTCCCAGCCAAGCCCACCTGCTCTGTGGGGCTGATGGTGGCAGCCAGAGCAGCATTTTTGGCTCCCTCTCTGCTCTTCTGCAGCAGCAAAGCTTGGTCTAAAGCTCCCAAATCAGCTGTTTCACCTTTCCCAACATTTTCTTTTGGTTTCTCCGGTCCCAGCTCAATTGGCCTTTGCATTTTAGCTGCATTTTCCTGCAAGCCCCCAGCAGGGACACAGCCCTGCTCTCTGCCCTTATCACTGCCCTCCTTCACCTTATCAGCTCCCTCAGGAAAACTCCCTGAGTCCATCCTATTCTCAAGGAAAGGCTGCTGGGAAAAGCTCCTTTCCCCCTTTTTGCTCCTTCCATCGCTGCCTCTTTTCTTGGGCTTGTCTGCAGGACAGGCCTGAGCAGCACTGCCTGAGGGGTGTCCTGTGGCAGGAACAGCCTGGCCATTTTCAGGACAAACTGTTTCCTGCCCAGCCTCATCAGTGGATCTGGCTCCATCCTCTGAGAGCATCACCTGCTCTGAGCAGTTTCTCATTCTTTTTCCTCTCCCTTCACTGCGTTTTTTCTTTGGCCTGTCCGTGCTGAGTGCCAGGCTGGGCTCTGTCCCACCCTGCTGCTCACAACCAGGGACTCCCCTCCCCTGCCTTGGGTCTGCTGCCACCCCCTGCCCCCTGCCTCTGCAGGGCTGGGATGTTTGGGCACACCCTGCCAGGCTGGATGCTCCCCAGGCTCAGGTGGAACTGGCACAGGAGCTCCAGGAGCATCTCCTGGGCTCCTCAGTGCTCCCCCTGGCCCTCCCTCCCTTCCTGCAGCTGCCTTGGGCTCTGCAGGGAGCTGCTCCAGGGCTGCAGCCTCCAGGTGAGCCTGTTGGAGGGGTTCCCTTTCAAGCCTTTTGCTTTTTTCCCATTTTTTCTTGGCTGCTGTTTCCAGGGAAGGCTGGACAGAGTCACTGGGTGCTTCCTGCCCTGGAGATGGGGATTTGGGCTCCTTGTTTTTATGGGACAGGGGCAGTTCAGAAGGTTTGGTCTGTAAGGGAGTTTCTGCCTTGCTCAGATTGACCTTCAGCTCGGCACCTTTTGACTCCTTGTCCTCTCTTTTCTCATTTTTCCTGGGGAAATCTCTCTCCATGGCCTTGCTGGGCTCCTTGGCTGCAGCAGATTCCTGCAGCTCAGTGTTAACCCTATCCCTGCTGTGGCCCTGGGACCCCAGCACCCAGCTGGCAGCTCTCCTTCCCTCTGCCCCCATCTCCTCCCTGGGGCTGCCATCCAGCTTGGAGCTGGGGCCCTGCTGTCCTGGGGCTGGCACAGGGCAGGTGTTCTTCTCCTCCAGGACAGGACTCCCAGGGGTTATTTTAGCATCCTGTGGCACATCCAGGGCTCTGCTTCCAGGACACACGGCTGGGTTCTGCCACTCCCCACCAAAGGGAGCACTCCTGGCTCCTCTGCAGGTTCCATTCTCCTCCCAGAACTCCATCCCTCTTGGCAGCTGGTTTCTCCTTTGTTTTGGTTTCTTTTTCTTTTTCTTCACCATGGCACCTTCCAAATCCCAGTTTTCCTGGGGGGGATCTCTGCAGCTCTCCACAGGCTCCGTGGGGACATTGGTGGCCTTTTTGTGAGGGACCCTAGGGCGAGGGGATGCTCCAGCACCACAGCCAAGCTCCACTGTGGAACAGGGCTCAGGACTCTTCTGCTGTGGGACACCTACAGGATGCTCCTCTGGCCCATCTGTGAGAGGCACTGGGGCAGGTTTTGCTCTGCCAAACCCACGGTCCCTGGATTTGGGAGCTTGCCTGACTTGTGCAGTGGGAAGACCTGGAATACAGGAAGCCTGCTCAAACATCAAGGCCACTATTTGCTTGATAAAAGAAATAATAAATATATTTTCTATGTGGCTGCAGCCCTCTCAAACAGGCCCTACAGGCAGGATTTCCCACTGGAACCACACCAGAGCCACCTCAGGAGGGCTGGGGTAGGTGTTTACCCCAACACCTGTGTGATCCAGCCCAAATCCATCCACCAGTGCTATTTAAACACAAGTCTGACACAGGCTCCTACCCCACCACAAAGCACCAGTTCTTGCAAGGACATGCCATTGCTTTTTAAAAAATGCATTAAGGATCCATTTTGTCTCAGCAAGGCAAGATCAGAGAGAGCCTTTTTATATCTCTGGCTGGCATCCTTCCAGAGTGGGAAAACAGAAGTTTAGTGGGAAGATGGGAAGAGAGATGGGGGCAAGAGAGCCAAGTTTCCCCAGCAGCCAGGGAGGAAGCAGGGGGAGGCAGAGCCCCTGTGCCAGGGTCACCTGTGTGTCCCTGGGGATCCCTCAGGGGGAGCAGAGCAGCAGCTGTTTGTCACTCAGCCCTGGCCCACAAATCCTCCTGCACAGCAAGTGTGAGCAGCACCAGCCCCTCTGGAGGCTGGCTCAGTGCAGCAGGAGGAAATCACATCTTCCTTTGGCAATGGCACAGCTCAGCTGGGAAGGAGATCCTCCCTGGAATATCCTCATGACAATCACCAGTCCTTTTCAACACCAAAATAAAAGCCAGTGCTGGTGGCAGAGATGGGAGCTGTGCAATGGCCCAGCACAGCTGTGAGCCAGTCCCAGTGATAAAGCACTCAGAGCACAGGGATTTGGGCTTTGAGTCTGAATGGGAGGGGAAAGAGCCTTGGAGAGGGCAGGGAAGGGTGAGCCCAGCACCACTGAGAGCCACACAAAGACATTTCTGCTGGCCCAGGTGGCCCCACAGCCAGGAGCAGAAGGTGAAGAGTTCCCAGAGGAGGTTTCCATGAGGAAATGCAATTATTTTCTGTGTGATGATTTCTGTCCTACCTGTGGGCTCCTGCAGGGTTTTCCCTTCCTGAGGTTCTGCGTGGTGGACGTGGTTGTGCTCAGCCTCCTCCTTCTGTGTCTCACCATTCTCAGCAGGAGCAGATTGTTCTGGAAGCTCTTTATTTTCTAATGCTCCTTTTGCTTCAGCTGGAACATGAAAGACAAGAACAAAGCTTCAGGTCTCAGGAGTACAGGCAGCCTGCAGCTAAAGCCCAGCCCTTGCAGAGGGGTTAATTTTGTGTTTAACAGGAATGAGGTTTATGAGACATGGCTGGTTCATCCCCTCACAATCCCATTTCAGCAGCACTTTTACATTTGGCACTGCCAAGGTGGGGGTAGGACTTTTCAGGGCTTTTAAGCACAGGGTGAGGGTTTGTTTGGGTTTTTTCCTCTTTGTAATCAGCCCAGTTCAGACTATCCCAGCTTCCCACTGGGAATTCAAATCCAGAACGAACTCCATTATCAGCCTGGAGTCCCTGGCTAATGCTGATCATCTTGTATTCATCTATACCTTCCAATACATGCACACAGCCACCACAACATTCCTCACTCTGCATAATTACAGCCAGTTTTCATTTGGAAGGCATAATTACAAGGGAGAGCAGTTCTCTCTGTAATTAATTTTATTTAAATTTTGGAACAGAAAGGGAAACGATGACAGGCACTGGTACAACAACAGAGCAGGGGGAAGGAAAGGACAAGTGCTGTGACTGTGCCTGTGTCAGCAGGCACTGAGAACCTGCAGGGGCTGCAGAGGAGCCTGGCCCACGTGGGGCTGTGCCAGAGCTGTGCCCTGGCTGCATTTCCCACCTGCTGCCTCCTTGCTTTTCCTAGCCAGAGCTGTGCCCTGGCTGCATTTCCCACCTGCTGCCTCCTTGCTTTTCCCGGGAATCTCCTCCTCCCAAGGGCTTGGGGGAGGTTTCCTGTCCTTCATCTCCTCTGAGTGATCCACACAAACTTCTGGGGCTTTGGATTCCGCCTCCACCTTTGCTGGTGCTTCTGGAAATCGAATGTAAAGAGTAAAAATTCCTGGGTTTAAATATAGATCAGATTAAATTAGATAAAATTCACTCCCTCGCTTAATTTTTTATCTTCTGTAAGGAACTGAAGGGTTTCCTCACTTTCAAAACCTGATTTTTAGGATCTTTCTACCTTCCTGTATTGTCTTGCACTTCCTCTTTCATTCACTCACCTGGGCCTCTCAGTCTCTACATTCTAGTGGGTGTTTTTGTTAAAACTTCTCTCTTGAAATTTATCCTCATCATTAAACTAAAGAGTATTAGAAGGTAAGAAAAAATATCTCACTCCAACCCCATCCACCACCAATCCACATATGCTGCCTCTGCCCAGGACTATTGCTGCATTTTAGTAACATAAATATTCAATAAATACAATTTTGAGAGCAGTTTTCTCTCCAGAGGGATGGTGTCCCTGGAGAAATCCACACAGCACAGCATGTGGAAAACCAAACACGCCCTTCCCAGCATTCAACACCTACAGGCATCCCAAGGAAAGGTCCCAGAATTATCAACTAAGCCTTTTAGGCTCTTCAGAAATTGTTTTCAAGAACCTCTGTTTGTCAGCTCTGTGTCCTACAGGACCTGGGAGATCAGGGAGAGCTGAGGGTGGTGGTGACACAGAGCCAAGCACCAGCAGGGATGAGCCAGCACCTCTCCATGGCTGTCCCCAGACCACCCAGCACTGCTAAGGACACCCAGTGACAATTTAAAAATCATTAAAACCCTTTGGTTTAATGTTTTGTTAAGTAAAGAACCCCCATGATGCATTTTCTGTGTCTCCTGAGAGCAGAGCTGAGCTCTCCTCAAGGTGCTTCACCCAAAGCCAACCAACACTGGGCTCCCTGACCTCAGAGGCCTTTTCCAGCCTGAACTGTGACTGGGACTCTGGGATTTGGGCACACTCACCTGCAGGAGCCTTGTCCTGCTGAAGGGCAGCCTCAGACACAGCAATGCTGGGGGCAGCTGCAGGGCCAGGCTGAGCTGCCACGTTCCCACCATCCACAGCAGGGACAGGCTTGGCTGGAGCTGCAGGAGCAAACCCAGAATCCAGGCCATGGTGATGGTTGACTTCTGCTGCTGGGGAAAACTCAGAGCCCAGAACGTGCTGAGCTTTGTTATCTGCTGCTGGAGCAAATCCCAAATCCAAGGTATGCTGAGGTTCTGTGTCTGCTGCCGGGGCAAACCCCAAATCCACAGCCTGGTGAGATTCCACACCTGCTGCTGGAGAAAATCCCAAATCCATGGCATGGTGGGACTCCACACCTGCTGCTGGAGAAAATCCCAAATCCAGGTTCATGGTGAGATTCCACATCTGCTGCTGGAGAAAATCCCAAATCCATGGCATGGCGAGATTCCACATCTGCTGCTGGGGCAAATCCAAAATCCATGTTCTGGTGGGACTCCACATCTGCTGCTGGGGCAAAATCCCAAATCCATGGCCTGGTGGGACTCCACACCTGCTGCTGGAGCAAACCCCAAATCCACCCCATGGTGGGATCCAGCACTGGCCGCGGGGGCGAAGCCGAGCTCTGCGCCCGGGGTGGACACGGCACTGACACCTTTGGCAGGGCTGGCTTCAGGGGCAGGAGCAAAGCCCCCATCTGTGGCCTGGAAAGGGCTGGCTGCTGCTGCTGCTGCTGCTGCTGCTGCTGCTGCTGCTGCAGGACTCTGGGGAGGTTTGGTGTCCCCAGCAGGGCCAGCCCCAGCTGTGTCTGCAGGAAGGGACGCGGCATCGGCGGTGGGAGCAGAGGCTGCACCTGGCAGGGACAGGGCACCACAGGTCAGGGAAACCCCATGGAAACCCTGACCTGCTGCTTTGTGCATGGGGAACAGCCAGGGCTCCCTCCCTGTGCCTGCTCCCGGCTTTCAGCACCACCTCCTCCCCTGCCAGCAGCTCAGCCAGGTGTTCCATCCTTACCCACTGCTGGGTGTACCAGAGCCTCTCCTGCTGCCCTGTGGGCACCCTGTGTGCAGTGGGGCTGCCATCTGCTCCAGCAGCAGGGACTGCCCTGTGCCAAAGCTGCCTGATGCCAAACAGCTGGCAGGGGGCCAGAGCTGCTGGACCCTGTGCCAGGAGCACATTCCAGCAGAGCCCCAGCATGGCTGGAGCTGCAAGGCACCTTTCGAGATGTCCCAGCTCCAGCCCCGCTCCCTTCCTGGCCTGGGACACTTCCAGGACCCACAGCTTCCCCAGGAAAGCTGGTTTTCCCTCTACTGCAGGACACAGAAAATGTGGGATCACCTGTGTGAGCCCAGCAGGTTTTCCAAGAGCAGGAAATGTCCTGTCACCCTCCAAAGCCACACACTTCATTGCAACATGGTTTGTGCTGGTGGTGGGGCTGGGTTGGTGCTCCAGCAGGAGCTCTGGCACTCCTGACACAAAATCCTCCCACGAATCCCAAATTCCCTCTATTCCTTCAAATTGGCCTCGTTCATTTTTCACACAGTATCTCCTAACACTGAGCTGGTAGCTCCAAACCAACATTTGTCACTTCACAGCACAATCAAAGCTCGGCATTTAAGCTCCTATTTGCCTAAAATCCCCTTGAAGGAGGTTTTTCAGTCAGTTTTTGTTTAATGTTTCAGCTCTCCAGAGGCAAGCTTTTCCAAATGATCAGTGCCAGAAGCACTGGATCTCTGTGCTGCAGCTCCTCATCTCGACAGCCCCAAGCTCTGCCCACCCTCTGTGTCCTGCAGCTCAGTGCCCTGAACATCTCCCATCTATTGCTGACGACCAAAAAACAACATTTCTACTGATTTTTTGAGTCACATCTAAAAATATCCTCCCCATCCAGTGGAAAATGTATGAAATCTAATTTAGATACTTAAACTGAAGTCAGAAAGAAACAGAAAAATCTAAAAAGTCCCTTGTAAAATAGTATTTAAGGATCCATTTAGATAAAACAAATATTTTAGTGAACCAAACCAAGAGGATCCATCATGCACCAGCCCTCATTGGGGTTTGACTTTGTGTGGGTTTTTTAAGGGATACCATGACCTTCTCCAAAAGGAAATGTAAAGATTGTGATTTACACATGAATAAGACTGTAAATAGATAGATATTAAAAGCAGTATGGATGTTCCCTGGAGAATTAGGGAAATGAGTGGGATGAAGTATCAGGAAACTGGACAACAACAGGCACTATGAGTCTGTGTATAATACATTAAAAATGGGGTTTTTAAAGAGAATCTTTTAAAGGACAGGTTAGAGGTCCTTGTGGATAGATTGTGGCACTTGGGGCTGTGGGTCAGTGCTGGGGAAGGTTGGACCCAGTGACCTCAGGGGACTTTTCCCCCTAAACCATTCCCTCCCTCAGTGCTGTACAACAGCATTGGGATTTTCCTGGAGCTAAAATGTGGAGACAGCAAAGAGCCAAGGAATCAGCTCCTGGACTGGCACACAACTGAGCAGGTCACCTGCAGGCCCAGCAGATCCATTCCCCTCGCTGTGTTTCCCCCAGGAGAGGCCATTCCAGGGTGCAGGACTCACCTGAAGCTGCAGCCTTGGGTCCCTCGGGGGCTGCAGCCTCTGCAGGCAGGGCTGGGGCTGCAGCAGGAGGGCTCCCCGGGGCTGCTGCTTGCCGTGGGGCTCTCGGGCAGGCTGGTCCTTATGGCTTCTGTGGCTGCAGGGGGCACTGCCAACAGAAGCAGCTGGCATCAGCTCCTGGAGAGGCCTCGGATCGTGGAGCTGCTGGCATGGGGGGACACCCCCAGGTGCTGCCTCAGCCACCCCAGGGAGGGAATCCCCCTCAGCTCAGAGAGGATCTGCTCTGATTGCCCACCCTAAGGGAAGTCATTTGGTGCAGCACCCAGGAAAACTCCTGAATCCCAGGAGAAGTGGCAAAGTTGGGGAGGGTTGTGCTACAACCCTCCCAGTGCCACCCCCAGCTCCAGAAATGCTTCCTACCCATCATCAGGGTGAAACTGTTCTCAGCCTCCTCACAGAAATAAAGATCCCATCATGGGTCAAGTTTTGTAATGCACACAAATTCCCAGTGAGATAATGCTCCAGTGGAGCTTCAAAGGTTTGTCTGGGACCACCAGGATTTAAAGGTAATTGTAAAATCCCAGGGAGGTTTGGGTGGGAAGGGACCTTCAGGACCATCCCATCCCACCCCTGCCATGGCAGGGACACCTCCCACTGTCCCAGGGACACCTCCCACTGTCCCAGGGACACCTCCCACTGTCCCAGGCTGCTCCCAGCCCTGCCCAGCCTGGCCTTGGGCACTGCCAGGGATGCAGGGGCAGCCACAGCTGCTCTGGGCATCAGTGCCAGGGCCTGCCCACCCTCCAGCCAGGAATTCCTTCCCAATATCCCATCTAACCCCACTCTCTTTCAGTTTAAAGCCATTCCCACTCCCCAAAGCCTCATTTCCATTGTAAACTGGTGTGAGAGCAGAAGCAGTGCTGTCCTTGGCCAGCTCCCAGGTGGCTCTGTCCCAGCCTGGTGTCCCTTGAGGAGGCACACAAGGAGAGGAGCTGGTTCTGCTGCTCAGGAGCTCTCTGCCAACACCTCCTGCAGATCAGCTCACAACTGGGTTTTACCTGGTGGCTCAACAAAGTAAGAGGTATCTGGTCCCTTCATGTCCTGCTGAGCTCCCATCCAGTATTCTTCAGGGGCTGTGGGAAACAAACACTCTGAGTCCAGCCCTGACCCCACAGGGCTTTGATTTCCCAGGGGAAGGTTGGACTCTGCTGGGTTTGGGGTTCATCCTCAGGGAATTTCATTTCCCTCTATAAGGGGCAGCAGAACCTCTGTTCTCCCAGGATTATTGGGAGTGAGAGCTCCCATCAGACCAGAGTCACACCCAGCACTGACCCCAGGAGCCAGAGGAGGAGTTTCCTCCCTCAGTTCTCCTGGGCAGGTGGATCTGGGTAGCCCTGCCTAAGCAGGGGGGGTGGAAAAGTTCCAACCTCATCCATCCTGTGACCTCCTAATGCAGAATCTCAGAATGGTTTGGGCTGGAAGGGACCTTAAAGCTCATTTCATGGGCAGGAACACCTCCCACTATCCCAGGGTGCTCCAAGCCCTATTCAACCCTGCCCTGGGCACTGCCAGGGATCCAGGGGCAGCCACAGCTGCTGTGGCTGGGCCAGGGTTAGGGTTAGGGGTTAGGGTTAGGGTTAGGGGTTAGGGGTTAGGGTTAGGGTTAGGGTTAGGTTCACACCAGAACACTCCCCTGAACCCACAGCTGTCCATGCCAAGAGGAAACGAATTTCCAATCTTGACTCATTTTATGTATCAACTCCCCACCAAGATTCTTTAGGACTTGTACAGTGGGATTTCCCAGCTGCAAACCCTCCAAACCCAGCCAGTCAGAGGAAACATTTGCTTCTCACCTGCTTTTCCTGGCAGGAATTCTGTGCCTGACTCGAGGCCCATGAAGGCTGATGGGTCCAGAGCCTCTGCAGGGGAATAGAGGGACCCCAGGAAAGGTTGTTCAGGTCCCATCATGGATCCATGTGGAGCTAAGAAAATAACAAAACTTTTGTTAATCACCAGCCCTAATGACACTTCTAAATTTCAAGTCCTACCACACTTGGACTGCTCTGCTCAGCAGCAGTTCAGATAAATCTGCATCAAATGTTAGTTCTGCTTCACAAACCATAAATTCTGTATTTAACAGAACATTCTGACAAGGTTTAAGAGGGTAAACACAGGCAAATTATTTCCTTTGGCTTTCTGCTTCTGCTTCCATGAATTCCAGCTGGTAATCCCTTAATAATCCAATATTGATATAATAATCCAAGAGCTGAAATCCTGAAGAGCACTTTGCAGCAACAGCTCCTGTGTATCTGGGTTTTAGCCATGAAAACAAGAACAGGGCAAAAAAAAGCTTGTGAATTTACAGATGTGGAAACCTCCCTCGTGGATCCCCTGATGGGGAGACCCCTAAAAAGTTCTGGGCCAGGACTGAGAGATGGATGGGATTTTGGCATTTTTGGTCTTCACGTGGTTGTTTATTTTTCTCTTATCCAAATTCTGCACACCATCCACATCTGAGACTTCGTGCACAAAGAGAAGGCACCAAAAGTCACAAGACACACAGGGTCAAGCCCTTTTTAAACTATTTTGTCCAATTAACTCTTCGAAAGTATTTTAGCTCTACCTTCCTACTGAGAAAGGTAGAAACAGGTTCCAACATCAACCTGAATTTTCAGTATGTGAAAATGAACCTTCAACCAACGTCTGGGGTTCCAACATCAACCTGAATGTTCAGTATGTGAAAATGAACCTTCAACCAAGGTCCTGGGGTTCCAACATCAACCTGAATGTTCAGTATGTGAAAAGGAACCTTCAACCAACGTCATGGAGTTCCAACATCAACCTGAATTTTCAGTACATGAAAATGAACCTTCAACCAACGTCCTGGGGCTCCAACAACAACCTGAATGTTCAGTATGTGAAAATGAACCTTCAACCAGCATCATGGAGTTCCAACATCAACCTGAATTTTCTGCATGTGAAAATGAACCTTCAACCAACGTCCTGGGGTTCCAACATCAACCTGAATGTTCCATACATGAAAATGAACCTTCAACCAACATCATGGAGTTCCAACATCAACCTGAATGTTCAGTATGTGAAAATGAACCTTCAACCAACACCCCTGGGTTCCAGCATCAACCTGAATGTTCACTATGTGAAAGAGAAGACAGAAATGCCCAGCTGGCAGCTGGGCAGGGCAGGGCAGGGCAGGGCAGCTCACCAAGGATGTCCCTGGCAGGGTCGGCGTGGCCCGGGAACAGCGGCGCGCTCTTCATGTCCGTGGGGAAGGACAGCTCGGGCAGGTTGTCCCCTCTGTGCATGCTGAAGGGGTCTGGCAGAGACACAAACAGGCAGGATGACCACTCAGGGGACAGGGACACCACTCAGGGGACAGGAACACCACTCAGGAGACAGGGACACCACTCAGGGGACAGGGAGCACCATTGGAACAAGAGGATGGAGATGCAGCAGGTCCCAATGCTGCACCTCCAAGGAAAAGCTGTTTTTGGAAAAAACCTCTTCCCAGTTAGAACTTACACCCTCAGTTACTCAGGCTGATTTTTGGGGCAAGTGGATCATGGTTGTTCCTGGAGAAACTGTGCCCTCCCCTCCAGGAGGAACCACCTGCCCTGATGGACACAGCCCATGAATCTGAGTCAGCCCAGAGCAGGGAGAGGTGTGGTGGGATCTCTGAGCTCTCCCAGCCAGGAGCTGCACCCCAGTATGATCTGGGGTGATGGACTGGTATTTTAACCAAGTTACTGGGAAACTGAAACACCCCCAGTGTCCCAGGCAGCCTGTCCCACCCCTGGCAGTGCCCAATGCCAGGCTAGGCAGGGCTTGAAGCACCCTGGGACAGTGGGAGGTGTCCCTGCCATGGCAGGGGTGGCACTGGGTGGGCTGTAAGGTCCCTGTCACCCCTGCCCTCTGGCAGTGGGAGCCATTCCCTGTGTCCTGTCCCTCCACCCCTTGTCTCCAGTCCTGGAATGATCCCTTCAGGCCCTGGAAGGGCTCTGAGCTCTCCCTGAAGCTTTCCCTTCTCCTCTCCAGGTGAGCCCCCTATTTCCCGACACTCACATTTCCTCCAGTTAAACCCAGCTCAGGGGGATTTGGTTCAGGGCTGTGGCTCATTTTCATGCCAGAAGTGCTCCCTGCAGGGTGAGAGCCCAGCCTGAGCTGTTCCCATGCCCACAGTGGGCTGGGATGTCAAGATCAGGTGAGCTGAGTGAATTCCTTTATAAACCTGTCAGATTATTTGAGATGCCAAGACAACATCCTGCCTCAGAGCAACGTGCAGAATATTTTGATTTTGAGCTGTTTACAACAATATTGCCAGGTCTGAACAACTGCCTTCTTTCCAGTTAAAAAAACAACCCCAAAAAACAAGGGGGAAAAAAGAGCATGACTGAAACCAATTTAAAACTAAAAGAGATTCTGCTGATGTTCCCTCTTTGCCCAGCAGCTGGATCATGTGGGAAAAATGGGCAGCTCAGATCTCTGGGCCAACCCACCTCTGCTCCAGAGGGAAAAGAGGAGGAGTGGGAGAGCTGAAATTTCCCCTCTTTCTTCCCAAAAACAAGGAATTAGAGGGATGCTGGTCAGGAGATCCTTTACACCACTGGCCAGAGAATCCTCTCCTTAGGAGGGAAATTGTCCTCCCACTTTCCAAAGAGTGGGCACACCAATATTGAATAAATCAAATGATTTCTCTGAGTCTGATCTCTGCTCCATTATGGGAGCTCTAAGCAGAATCTCATTTATATCCAATTGGAAGATCAACACAACACAACCCTAACTTTGATCCTGAACTTTATGTGGTGCCAGCAGAGGTGTGCAACACACTCCTAGGACATGAAACCTAAAGAAATGTGGTTTCATGCAACAAATAAACTAAAATATTCTTATTATTCAGGCAAAAAGAACACTGGGTGCCAGGCCCCTTCCCAGCTCCTCAGGGATTCTCCAGCCCCTTCCCAGCTCCTCAGGGATTCTCCAGCCCCTTCCCAGCTCCATTCCCTGGACTCTCTCCAGCCCCTCCAGGTCTCTCCTGCTGAATGGGCCCAAAGCTGCCCCCAGGATTCCAGGGGGTCCCTCAGCAGGGCCAGCACAGGGGACAATCCCTGCCCTGGGCTCGTGTCCAGCTGCTGTCACCAGCCCCTGTGCCCAGCATGGAGGTTCCACAGGGTGACAGTGCCCTGAGGACAGGACCTGGCCCTCAGCCCATGGATCCAGCCTGTGCTGATCCCCCTGGAGCCTCCCTGCCCTGCAGCACAGCCACATCCACCCACCATGCTGGCCGTGACCATAGAGGGGTCACCCCACACCCTCACACCATCCCCAGACGGGATCCCCTCAGCAGGGCTGGGCCCAAAACCAAAAACCAACACCTGGAGAGTCCAGGGGCTGCCAGAGGCCATGAGGGGAGCAGGAGCCCCTCAGGGATGGAGCCTGCACTCCATGAGGGGAGCAGGAGGCCCTCAGAGATGGAGCCTGCAGGCCATGAGGGGAGCCGGAGCCCCTCAGGGATGGGGCCTGCAGGCCATGATTGCAAGGAGTAGAAGACCTTCAGGGATGCCATGAGGGGAACAGGAGCCCCTCAGAGATGGAGCCTGCAGGCCATGAGGGGAGCAGGAGCCTCAGGGATGGGGCCTGCACTCCATGAGGGGAACAGGAGCCCCTCAGGGATGGAGCCTGCAGCCCATGAGAGGAGCAGGAGGCCCTCAGGAATGGAGCCTGCAGGCCATGAGGGGAGCAGAAGCTCCTCAGGAATGCCATGAGGGGAGCAGGAGCCCCTCACAGATGCTATGAGGGGAGCAGGAGTCCCTCAGGGATGGAGCCTGCACTCCATGAGAGGAGCAGGAGCCCCTCAGGAAGGGAGCCTGCAGGCCATGAGGGGAGCAGGAGGCTCTCAGGGATGGAGCCTGCAGGCCATGATTGCAGGGAGCAGACGACCTTCAGGGATGCCATGAAGGGAGCAGGAGCCCCTCAGGGATGCCAGGAGGGGAGCAGGAGACTCTCAGGGATGGAGCCTGCACTCCATGAGGGGAGCAGAAGCTCCTCAGGGATGCCATGAGGGGAGCAGGAGCCCCTCAGGGATGGAGCCTGCAGCCCATGAGGGGAGCAGGAGCCCCTCAGGGATGGAGCCTGCAGCCCATGAGGTGAGCAGGGGCCCCTCAGGGATGGAGCCTGCAGCCCATGACTGAGGGGAGCAGAAGTTCCTCAGGGATGCCATGAGGGGAGCAGGAGCCCCTCAGGGATGGGGCCTGCACTCCATGAGGGGAGCAGGAGCCTCAGGGATGGAGCCTGCAGGCCATGACAGAAGGAAGCAGGGGTCCCTCAGGGATGGAGCCTGCTGCCCATGAGGTCTCCCAGCTGCTGCCATCAGGGTGCTCCAGCTCCTGAGCCATCCTACCAGCCATGTCCATGGGTTTGAAGCACAGGTCCCTCTCCTCTGCTGACCAGGTGTCGTTGCGGTCCAGGAACTCTTTGTAGGACATCTTCTCATCCATGATTTCTCCTGGGAATACTGACACGGGAGAAGAAAATGACCCAGTCAAA
Source organism: Geothlypis trichas (assembly GCA_009764595.1). Lineage (NCBI taxonomy): Eukaryota > Metazoa > Chordata > Aves > Passeriformes > Parulidae > Geothlypis > Geothlypis trichas. The sequence continues at coordinate 152,525,251 of CM019901.1, read as the reverse complement.
AGCCAAACATTGAAATGTTTAAAATGGATCACTGCACTATGTCACATTTGGGTGTGACATCCCCAGGTAACAAGGACTGGCAGCCAAACCAGAGCCCGTAATATCCATTTCTGACTGGTTTGATCCAGCTCTTCAAATACAAGACACATAATAATGGGGATTTCTGTGTCCTGAGGCACATGTAAGATCAAGAACAGACTGACATGGAAGTGCTGTCCTGGTCCACAGCCCCCACTTGTACAAAAGGAACAAAACCATAAGTCCTGAGGCTTTAAACAGGACAAACTCAGTGGAAAGGTTCAAAATTAATACCAAGACTAATGACTTTTAGCTTTATTGCTGTTTTAAGGAGCCCTGAATTTGTAAACTCTTCTGAGGACAACATTATAGAGTTTTTTTAACTGGTTCCAGCTTCTTTTGGAAAGAAACACAAATGTTTACAGTGACTCCTTCTCTCATCCCCCATACAACATCCTCTGGTCTCTGCCAATACACCTCTTTATGCTTATAATATTTTTACCTTCCCTTAGGCTGACAATACCTGCAAGCCTGGAGCTCAGGAGATGAAATTCATCACAAAATATCCCTGGATACAACCCTTAATTCGGTGTAAAACTGCAGTTACTAAAAATAACCTAATGTTAAGGCACAGAAGAACCAGAAGGTAAGAATTCATTAAAAACACAACCCTGGTCTGTAAAACAACAACCTGAGGGGGTCAAGTGGGCTGAGAGCTCACAGCAGGGTGGGCAGAGACTCAGCTCTGATGATGATGATGATAATAATAATAATAAAAATTTTGAGAGAGAATAAGATGAAAAATGGCTTTTGTGGGTCTTGGAGTTTGTTTTACATGCTAAAACAAGGATGCAGCCTTGCCCTGATCCATCCATCCCCTGCAGCATATATAATAATAATACTAATACTAATACTAATACTAATACTAATAATAATAATAATAATAATAATAATTTAAAGTTTTGAGAGAGAATAAGATGAAAAATGGCTTTTGTGGGTCTTGGAGTTTGTTTTACATGCTAAAACAAGGATGCAGCCTTGTCCTGATCCATCCATCCCCTGCAGCATAATAATAATAATAATAATAATAATAATAATAATAATAATAATAATAATAATAATAAAAAGATGGCTTTTGTGGGTCTTGGAGTTTGTTTTACATCCTAAAACAAGGATGCAGCTTTGCCCTGACCCATCCATCCCATCCATCCCTGGGCATCCCTGGAGCTGCTGCCCCTCCCAGAGGTAACAACAGCCCCCCATGTGTCCCATGGAAAACCCAGCCTGGGTAATGCTGTCTGAGCCTGCAGCAGCTAAAAGCCTGATTATTTCAGGAGAAAATATTTTATTAGTATTTTATTTGATAATATAACATAATTTTGGTACTATCTTATTTAGCTTTGCAAAGTGCTTTGGAGACAAAGTGGCACTGCAATGTGTCAAGAGGCATTATTATTATTTACCATTATTTGTGGTACAGAACAGCAAGGGATTTAATTAGATTCCACTGTAAATTCCTCTAGACAGGAGCCTGTCATTTGTGTGTCTATAAAACTATTTAAAGCAAAAACAAAAAAAAAAAAAGAAGACACTAAAAGTCCTTGACAGTGTGAGGAGGAAGAGCCTGGGAGCAGTTAAAGCATTCCAAAACTTCCTCAAAGATGATATGATGATATTATGACATTAACAGAGTGCTGGGTTGGACCCACACTGAGGCTGATGGAGAGCACCCACTGCTTGAACTCTGAATATTTGAAACAAATCGATTTGTTAGCACTAAAAATACATTGGCATATTGCCACAAATAAAGATTTCCCAGGGAAGAACATAAAATTAGGGTCAGAAAGGTAAACCTGAATAAACCCCTCTCCACTTTAGGGAGGGTTTAGTACCAGGTTGTGCTCATGCCTTTCAATACAGAGGGGAACCACACCTGGGGCTGGACAAGGAGGGAGCAGCAGGAGACAAAAGGAATTGGGATGGGAAATATTTCCATTTGCCATCAGATGGAACCAAGCTGAGCAAAACTCAGTCAGTGTTTGCAAGCCCTGAGCTGCAGCAAAGCCCCAGAGCTGGCTGCAAGCTGCATCAGGGAGCTGCCTCTGCCAAATCCTTCCAAATCCAAACCCAAGACTGGAATATTCTCCACACAATATTTTCACAACAGATGCAAATTAAAAACCCAAAGCAGGCAGTGCTTCCCAGCAGGAATCCCGGTGCAAGGAGGGATGCAGGCAGCTCTGGGGCAGGGAGAGCAGGGCAGGACCAGCCACAGGGACAAGGCTGGAGCTGTCACCCCTTCCCTGGGCCAGGCAGGACCCAGCTGCCCCTGCCAGAGCCAGGGCAGCAAAGATTTCTGCAGCACAGTCACCCCAGCAAATCCCCTCTGCTATTCCCACAGTGTTTTCCAATTTATGTGCCATAACGTGGACACTTCCAGCTTATCTGTCATCCCCACCCCATCCCCATATTCAGTTTCCTTTTATCAAACCTGGAACACAAAACGTGATCTCAGATTTCCCAAGGAATGGGAAAAGAGGATTTTTCAGTTCCAAACCCAAGCTCCCCAAACCCACCTTCTGCCTCTGACCTAGCAACAAACATCACAAAACAACACAAAGAAAAAGCCAAACTCTTCCAAGGCCCAGTGCTGCCAGTGCCCGTGGATGTGCATGGCAGCAGATAATGCACTCCACACAAAATGCAAATCTGACAGATCCCACAGACCTGTAAAGCAATTTTAGCAAGTATTAAAGCTGGCTGATAGCTGAAAATCCGGTTACGAGCCCTGATAATATAAACCAATGTAGGATTAGAGCTTACAAAGTCTTGCTTAAAGGAAAAAAGACCATTAACAACATACTTACAAAGCAAACTTGCTTCTGAGAGGAAAAACAAGGATCCCATGCAAGAAGCACCTTCTGTGCACTGCTCCCAGGGCAGGATGAGGGTGGAACATTTAGCAGGGCTGCTGACAGCGTGGAATTGTTTGTTTGATCATCTCTGCACAGCTCAGCTCGGTCACAGCACCCAATTCACAGCTAATCCAGCCAAAAGTGCCCCCGTGGCCACCCACCCCTGTGCCCAGCTGGGAGCTGGGGCAGCACAGGCTCCTGGAGCTGCTGGCACACAGGACACCCCAGGGAATGTCCAGCCAGGGCTCTCTGAGCACAGGATTACCCTCTAAAGCCTTTTCCCTGCAGGAGATGCTAATCTTGGCAGGTCACTGGCCAGACCTCCAGCTCGGGGTTAAGGAGCTTCAGAATGACTGAGGGAGCAGCCAGGAGAGGGCCCTGCCAGCAGGAAACACAGGGAAAGGGAGGCCTGGGAGCTCCATTCCTGCAGAGCATCCCAAAGGGAATTTGCCCAGATCACCCTGGCATGGGGAGGCACAGCTGGCCTTGCTGGAGTCCCCAAAGAGCAGCAGTTTCATCAGCCAGGCCAATCCATTCCTATCCCCCTCTGCAGGGTGTGGGACCAGCAGCCTCAAAAAGGAGCTTCAGAATCAGTCATGGAATGGTTTGGGTTGGAAAGGACCTAAAGGCCCATCCAGTGCCACCCCTGCCATGGCAGGGACACCTCCCACTGTCCCAGGGTGATCCAGCCTGGCCTTGGGCACTGCCAGGGATCCAGGGACAGCCACAGCTGCTCTGGGAATTCCATCCCAGCCAGGAATTCCCAATTCCCAATGTCCCACCCATCCCTGCCCTCTGGCACTGGGAGCCATTCCCTGTGTCCTGTCCCTCCATCCCTTGTCCCCAGTCCCTCTCCAGCTCTCCTGGAGCCCTTTTAGGGTCCAAGCTCTCCCTGGAGCCTTTTCCTTCTCCACACTGTAAGGATTCCACACAAGGTTTAGGCTGTTTTGGGAGCACTTGGTGCCTGTGCTCAGGATATTTATTACCAGGAGCAGCTTCTGATTCCCACCTGAGGGATTCATGAGAATCTTGCCTGCATGTCCTGCCTGATTTTCAGGCACACACCCCTTCAATCTGCTGCCCAGTGGTGTTGTACAGGATGGGATCCACCTGGAACATCAGGTAAAAACCCCAACAGGCAGCCAAGACATTCCAGGGTCTCCTTCCCTTGCTCAGGACATTATTTCCAGACATTATTTAGGGTAAGGGAGGCAAAAGTTTCCCCTGAAAGGTCACAGGGTACCTCCCCCTGGAAGCTCAGGCTCTCTTTGTGCCTGCTGGCTTTGGAGTAAACGTGGAGTATCCTGCAGGGATACCCCCTCAATGCTTTATGAGCAGTCTCATCATTTTGTAAAATAAAATATTGTCTAGCTCAGTTCAGAGTGAAGGGTCTGAAAATCCCTGTGAGTGACTTTTGCAGACAAGCTTCACTAATCCCAAATCTAAGGGATAAGCACAGACAGGAGCTACATGGGAAAAGATGTCACCCAGCCACCCAAAGGGAGGCTGTGCATTTCCATCCAAGGCAATAAGAGCTCAAGATTCCAAGAAGTTTTTGCATTTAATGAATGTCTAAATCACTGAGCTGGCAGCCCTGATGGAGCACAGCTCACCCAGAGCAGAGCTGTCAGAGCTGGTTATCCCTCCCTTTGCTCCTGTCAAAGTGAAATGCAGCAATTCCATTGAAAACTGAGCTCTGAGGGGATGGACAGGGGGCAGGTTGGCCAGACAGGCTGCAGTGCCCAGCCCTGGGCAGCTCCAAACCCAGCTGGGCACAGTCTGCCCTCCCTGCTCTGGGCAAAGCTGCTGGGCTGAGCATGGCACAGCTTCCTCCACAGGCTCCTCACACCCAGCTTCTTGGGGAAAACACATTCCTGTCCTTGCAGGAGAGGCAAGTTTAATCCCAGGAGCTAGTGCTGGCTGAGATTACACAAAATGCTTTGATTTCATAGAATATCAGAATGGTTTGGGCTGCAAGGGATGTTAAAGATCATCTCATTCCAAGCCCCAATGTCCAGCCTGGCCCTGGGCACTGCCAGGGATGCAGGGGCAGCCACAGCTGCTCTGGGAATCCCATCCCACCCTCCCAGGCAGGAATTCCTGCCCAATATCCCATCCAGCCCTGCCCTCTGGCACTGGGAACCCACTCCCCCTTGCCCTGGCATTCTCAAGTCCCTGCAATGAGAAGAAAATTAAATTCCACCACTGAGCTGGATGGGAAGAAGAAGATCAGGAATCTGTGCAAGGCCCTCAAGGAACTGCAGGGCATTTCAGAGGGTGCTGACAGTTCCAGAAGGGTTTTGCTGCCTTCCCTCTGAAATTCCATGAGGTTACATAACTCTGAATGCTAAAAGGGCCCCGTGCCTACGACTGTCAGAACCACTATCTCCAAACTTCAGAGATGCAAAGTCAGTAACTTGAAAGTTCAACACAAGGTTCATGTTCTGCCTTGTAAAAAAAAAAATCTACAAGGAAAAAAAATTGCAGTTGCTACAGTTTCTTGTCCAGCTTTTTTTCCTTCCTTACTTCTCCTTCCCAGAGGGAATTTTGGCAGCAATTGCTTTGTCATGGACTGGGAGGTGGGAGCAGGGAGGTGCAGAGAGCTCCCAGCTCTGCTCTAAGTGCTGCCTGTTTGTCCTGCTGCTCCTGCTTTCCATCAGCTGCTCAGGGAGTGGGGAATCCTCAGCACTGCTCACATTTATTCCTCAGTGCCCTGGAGCATGGGACAGCCCAGCTCCCACCTCCCAGAGGGCTCACCTGGAGCCAGCCTGCACAGACTCATCTGGTAAGAACCTCTGCTAACAACAAAGATTCATCTGGTAACAACAGAGGCACCCAAAGCTCTGTTTTTAAACAAAAAGCTCACTAAAGACTTATTCACACCACACTGGAAATACTCCAGGTGTTGGGAGCTGGAGAGGGACTGGGGACAAGGGATGGAGGGACAGGACACAGGGAATGGCTCCCAGTGCCAGAGGGATGGATGGATGGATGGATGGATGGATGGATGGATGATGGATGGATGGATGGATGGATGGATGGATGGATGGATGGATGGATGGATGGATGGATGGATGGATGATGGATGGATGGATGGATGGATGGATGGATGGATGGATGGATGGATGGATGGATGATGGATGGATGGATGGATGGATGGATGGATGATGGATGGATGGATGGATGGGATGGATGGATGATGGATGGATGATGGATGGATGGATGGATGGATAATGGATGATGGATGGATGGATGATGGATGGATGGGATATTGAGAATTGGGAATTCCTGGCTGGGAGGGTGGGGAAGGGCTGGCACAAAATTCCCAGAGCAGCTGTGGCTGCTCCTGGGTCCCTGAAGTCCCCAAGGCCAGGTTGGAAGGGGCTTGGAGCACCTGGGACAGTGGGAGGTGTTCCAGCTTGGACTTTTTGTTTGGTTTTTCTCAGCCAAGTTCTTGACACAACTGAGACACTTCTGATTCACCTGGGGTTCCTTCCTAAAGCCCTCTGCACATCCTTGGCAGGGAATATTTCCATCCACAGCCAGGCAAAACCCCCCAGACCTGTTCAGCAGGCCCAGGGTGAGGTGCAGGTGATGCAGAGACCATCTCCTGTGGAAAGCCAAGGGCAGCAATGCCAGGGCAGCAATGCCAGGGCAGCAATGCCAGGGCTGAGGCAGCTGAGTCCCTGCCCCATTCCCTGGCCTTGCATCCTGCCCAGAGCTGAGGAGGAGAACCCAGAGGAAGGTCTGGGGCACCCTGCCCAGGCTGCCCTGCCTGAAACATCTGAAGCTGAAATAAACTCAGTTCTGAGGCAAAGGGATCAAGTGAGGAGTGGGCACAGGAGGCCTGTCCAGACCCCACTGTGCTGGCACGGGGAGAGCCCCAGAGATCCCAGAATCCTGGAAAGCTCTCCAAGGCCACTGAGTCCAAACTGTGTCCAATGCCCACCTTGTCCCCAGAGCACTCAGTGCCACCTCCAGGTGACACCTGCAGAGATGGGCACTCCAAACCTCCCTGGGCAGCCCCTGCCAAAGCCTGAGCTCCCTTTCCATGGGGAAATTCCTGCTGTGCCCACCCTGAGCTGCCCTGGCCCAGCCTGAGGCCGTTCCCTCTGCTCCTGTCCCTGTTCCCTGGAGCACAGCCTGACCCCCCCTTGGCTGTTCCCTCCTGTCAGGGTGGTTTGAAGGACCACAGGGTCCCCCCTGAGCCCCCTTTTCTCCAGGCTGAGCTGTAGCACCAGCTGGAGCCTCCTCCCTGTGCCAGCCTGGGCACAGCTCCTGAGCAGGAGCTCCCAGAGCCATGGGCACACAGGGCTGGGAGTGATGTGACAAAACCTCGGGTAAAATAGGGGTGACCTGAGCTTCCACGAGCCCCCAACTGAGCTGTGCTGCTTTCATGCCCTACAGCAGCTCCTGGGTCCCAGAGCAGCCTGGCAGGAGCCCCAGGGAGGTTTGGGGGATGGCAGCCCCTCCCTGGCAGTGCCACCCAGGCAGGGCAGTGTCCCTGTGCTGGCACACAGCAGTGACAGTGCAGTTTGCAGAGCTGTCAGCCCTCCTTCTGAGCAGGAAAAGGCAATTTCCCCTGAAAGGGCTGCTTCCAAATTTACACTGCTCCAGCCTGATGCAGGGAATGCTCCAGTTCCAGCCTCAGCTCCTCAGCAGGGCAGAGCTGGAGGAGATCTCAGCCGAGAGGAGCCTGGGCTGGAGCAGATCCCAGCCTAGAGGGGCTGGAGCAGATCTCAGCCTAGAGGGGCTGGAGCAGATCCCAGCCCTCAGGAGCCTGCCTGGGCTCCAGGCTAAGCCAGGCTCAGGAGAGGGGCAGGACTGGGAGCAGCAGCCCTGCACAAGGGCACAGCACAGAGGGAGCAGCACAAGGACCTGCTCAAAGGTCACTGCTGGGATTGCTCAGACCTCTCACACAGGGATTGTCACCCTGCAGGGCTTTCAGGGCAGGCAGGTCTGGAAGTTCCTTTCCCCCAGGAAAAGTGAAGCAGTCTGTAGGACAGGGACACAGATCTCCCCACAGGCTCTGGAGAAGGGGGAGGGATGAGCAAACATCAGCAGAGACTCAGCAGACCCAGACAGGAGCCCAAGGATTGGAAGGTGGGCAGGGGCAGCTGTGAGCTGGACAATGTGCTCTGCTCCCTCCCGGGTGTGTGTGGCTCCCTGGGGCTCAGGAGCACAGCACAGGCACAGCTGCCCAGAGCTGCTGTGCATTCCAACCCCTGGCAGTGCCCAGGCCAGGCTGGAAGGGCTTGGAGCAGCCTGGGACAGGGGGAGGTGTCCCTGCCATGGCAGGAATGAGGTCCCTTCCCACACCATTCCAAGACTCTGCTTCTGCTCCTGCTCACAGGAGGCCCAGGAATACCCTCCAGCCCAGCTGAGAGTTTGGGCTGGTACCAGCCACAGTTCAGGGAATCCTGAGCTGCAGCCTGGGCTGATGCCAACACCTGCAGAGGGTTCAGGCCACCACAAACACAGAAGAGCAGCCAAACCACCATCTGCTGCCAGTCTGCACACAGGACTGGCCCTTGCAAAGTGTCTCCTGCTCCCAGGAAACCCAAGAGCCACAGAGAGAGATTAAAAAAATACCTGAGGAATAAATAATCAGCAAAATTCCAAAAAGAAAATATCCCTTACTCCCCACTGATGATGATGTGGCACCTCAAACCTTCCCTCAGCTTTATCCTTCTGAGCCCCAAGCACATTTACCACAGAGCTGCAGGTTTCTCTGCAGCTGAGCACAAAGCACTCCTGATCCCAAGGCAGGCCAGGACTGCTCCTCCTGCTGTGCCCCAGCCCTCAGACCACCCCAGCTCTGCTCTCTCCGTGGAACTGGGTACCTGAGCTGTCCTCCCAAGGCTGAGCAGGCAGCACAGCACACGTTCCCCACGTCCCACAGTGACTGCCCTGCCTGGCACAGCCCTGCAGGAGCAGCTGGAGCAGTGCCCAGTCCCACACCCATCACCCCAGCAGGACACGGGCACTGCCCTCTGTGCTGCTGCTGCAAACCCCAGATCCTCCCCTGGCACCCTCCACGACCTGAACTCTTCTTTTAATGCAGCCAGGGCCAGAGAAGAAACCAAAAAGAAGAAAAAGCAGCACTTACAGACTCTGCTGGGGATCACGAGCTCCAAGAGTGCTCCTTGGAGAGTCAATATTGACAGAACCACGAGGAAGAACAAGGTCCACCCAGCACTCACCTGATCCACCAACAGCACTTTGCAGGAGCTGCTCCTCAGGCTGAGGAGGGCACAAAACTCTGACTCCTCTCAAAACTCACAGCACATAAAACACATGAAGAAAACATCCTCACTGCACCAGGCTGTAGCTGCACCTCATCTGCTGCCCCCTCACACTTTATCCCTCCTGCTGGCTCTTTCTGGTTGTGTGAGCACTTGTCCTGATATCTTTTAATGAGCTAGGTTACAAATTAATAATCCTTCACACCCCTAGCCCAGGGTGGTGCCTGCCCTGTCCATCAGCTGAACACCCATCCCCACCCCTGAGCTGCCCTGGGTGCTGCTCCCTGGCCTGGATGGAGCCTGTGCTCTAATCCTTATCAACTGATAACCACCAGAACTAAAGCAGGCTGAGGGCTGAACCCTGCAGCCTCCTGTGCACCACTTTCCCCTCCATCTCCATTTAACAGCTTTCTTCCAACCTTCTCTTATCTCTAATAAACTGGAAATCCTCTTCCTTTGACTCGTGCACTTCAGTGCTTGTAAATCACTGTGCACCATAATCTGGGCAGTCCTTAAATCTCTCCAGCTTTAAGTCCTCCCTTCCATTTTTATTAATTTCCTCCTTTTTTTCCAGACTCTTAAAAGCATTTGGCACAGCCTCCTTGGAGATGGTCAGTGAGTGCCTTTCCTCCCCACACAAATCACTTCCCTCCATTCGTTTTTCAGCACTTTTCACCTTCCCAACAGGTTTAACTCCTGCCATCCCTGACTGCCAAGGTGAGTTTAAATTGATTGCCCTTTTCTCCCTCCAGCTCATGTTCTGAAAACAGCCAATCCTCTCACATTCCTTGTTTCCCAGCCTTCCTCAGGCAGCTGTCCCAAGGGCAGCTCCATGATTAACCCTTGTCCAGGCTCACAACATCCCAACTCTCCAGCTCAGGCTGGCAGCCCACACTTGTCCCCAAGAGCTGTCACTGAGGGAGCCCCTCTGAGGATAAGAAATGAATTATAAATGTGTAAGGAGTGTGGGAACCCTGGAAAACATCCCCATAATCCTGCCCCACGTTCCACCACACGGTCCCAGTGTATCCAGCCTGGAATTCCAGCCCTTGATTGCTGCTTGGATGCAAAACACTTCATTTCTTTTGACCTACATATTTTGGCACTTTCACTCTGCCTCACACGAGATGGAGAGGAGCCATTCAGAAGTGACAGTATTTACTGTCACCCTTGAAACACACACATACACACACACATATATCTCTATACACACATTTGTATTTTTTCTCCTCCTTCCTGGATCCCATCTGTGGGTGCACGGCCCCAACACCCCCCCCTACATGCTTGTTGTGCAGAATGAGATGGTGATAATGGAAATAAGGGCTTAAAATAGCAGATTTCCCTTCAGCACTCAGTGCTGTTTGTTTGTGGCTGTGATTCCAGCATCCCTCTCACACACATCACCCTGACCTACTTTCAGCATCCCCAATCCCGTGGCACAGGCAGCGAGCTCAAGGAGGAATCAGAGGCAGTCAGGAGAAATCTCTCTGCCACGTTTGTAATAGAGTTTTATGGCCATTAATTCCAGCTAGTGTCAAACTAATGACACGAGGGACATCAAAGCATGAAGCCATTTACATAATACCAGAAGAATCTACAATTCTATGACTGTTTATTCAGGCAGCTTGTGCTTGAGAATGAGGAAGATGACACGCTGTCTGTGCTCTTTTGAAATCATTCTAATTTCCAGCCCTGCAGAGAGACAGCCAGTTTTCTAGGAATTCTTTAATTCCTCACTAAGGAGTTTCTGATGTTTTGAAATAAACCCTGCCAATTTGATTTTCCTCTGAAAATCTAGGAAATAAAATGTTTTCATTCCTGCAGATGAGCCCTGAGAGACTCAACCTGGCACCTGAGGGAGCAGCTCACCTCAAAGCAGGGCTGTTCCATGGGATCTGCCACCTGGGCACACGGGCATGGGATGGAGGGAAAGGAAAAGTGAATTCTTGCCCAGATCTTGCTCTGGCACTGAACTGTCTCACCTAGATGGAGCTGACAGCGCGGGCAGTGCTGCGCCTTGACGCTCACACCACAGGACATTTCCAGGCTTCTGGGAGCTGCTCCCAGCTCTGCTCACCCTGCAGGGCTCAGCCAGCCCAGACGTGTCCCCTGGCCTTGGGGACAGCACAGCACAGCACACAAAGTGTCACCTTCAGAGCCAGCCCTGTGCCCAGGGGGATGAGACGGTGCCACCGACACCGCGGGCACAGGGACAGGGCACAGGGCAGCTGGGGGTGACTCCAGAGGACACAACAAGGGACAAACCCCTCAATTCCTGCCCTGCAGGCCCCTCTGGGGGCATGGCTTGAGACTGGAATCCACCACCAAACAGGTGAGAACAAATCCCTGAATGCTTTGGGTGTGGAGGGACCCTCAGGACCATCCTGTGCCACCTGGGCAGGGACACCTCCACTGCCCCAGGGTGCCCCAGCCCTGTCCAGCCTGGCCTTGGGCACTGCCAGGGACCCAGGGGCAGCCACAGCTGCTCTGGGAATGCCACCCCAGCCTCTCACCATCCTCCCAGCCAGGAATTCCTTCCCAATCTCCCACCTGGCACTGGGAGCCATTCCCTGCGTGCTGTCCCTCCATCCCTTGTCCCCAGTCCCTTCCCAGCTCTCCTGGAGCCCCTTCAGGCACTGCTGAACCTCTGGTTGTCCCCAGTTCACAGAGGTTTAATGCTGAAACCTGATTTTAGCAGCACTGGAGTCATCCCTGATACAGAAAAGTAGCACAAGACTCAGAAGGTAAAAATCTGATGTGACCCCTGTGAGCAGCAATTCCAAAATCACCAGAGGAAACACAACTGCCACCTGACACCTCTCATCAGCTCATTTATATCTATATTTATGTGGTTTTAGCTCAAAGTCTGGCCAGGTAAACCTTATCTTTATCAACTCTCAGCTACAAAATGGGGCAACTCTAATTTGGATTTTTGCATGATTATCAGATTCCCATTCCTACTGAATCTCAGATTGTCTTGGTAGAATACAGAGCTGCCAAAAACTACCTGAAACTTGCAGTGATGCACACAAAATTGTAGATTTTTTTAAGCAAAATCATTAATTTTGATTGTAAAATTGAGACATGGAGCCCCTAAAATCTTGCAAAACTGCCCATGAGTGACATTTTCAAAGAGCTGTTTGCATCTCTGGGAAGCAGGAGAGTGTTAATGTAGGAGATGGAACATCACAGCTTTTCCAGGCAAAGCATGGAAGGCTTGACAAAGCTGAAAGCAAAAGTATTTTTATCTGTAGCCAGGGGAAATGTTAGGGAAAGTGGAGACACAAGGAAATGACACAAAGGTAAATAAAGAGTAGGCTAAGTGACAAGTGGCAAGGCAATGTCAAAAGGGGAATTCTCTTCCTGGAGGAACACAACCAGTTATTAGAGTGTGAGCATTGAGGATCCAAACCAACCCTTGCTTAATGTTTTCATTTTTAATCCTAGAAACCCAAAACTTCTGATGAAATGAAGATAAAAGTATCTTTTTCAGATAAAACATTCGGCCTGCACATCTCAGACTCAGCAGAGCAGCCCAGTTTGTTACCTGTGTGTTTTGGAGGAACACATCAGGTGCTGCTGCCCAGTGATCAGAACCTCCCTGAGTTGGATGATCCCTGGCTTTCCCTCCCAGTCCAGGATATTCTGATTTTATTTTTATTTTTTATTCTGATCCCTGGCTTTCCCTCCCAGTCCAGGATATTCTGATTTTATGGTTTCTCTTGGCAGATTCCACTCCCCAGCCCAGCTGGGATGGGAGATTTGGAAGCACACAAAGCTGGGCCCCAATAAATGCAGAATTGGTGGCACCCTCAGAGTGCAAATCCACTCACAGGGAATGTCCCAGGGCCACTGCAGTGTCACTGCCTGGAAAAACAACAATTGCAATTGTGGCTGAGGAAACTGAGCCCTGCTCCCACCACAGCCACCATCCAGCCCCAGTGCTCCTCCTGCAGCTGGGAACAGCCACACAGCATGGTCAGCCTTCATCTGCAGGGTAAAAAGGACAAGAGAAGAATGAAATGTTGTTTTTCAGTCCTTCAGTTCATCTCTGAGGAACCCCCAACCCTCTGCAATCCAGGTCACTGCTGAAGCCAGGAGCTCAGGCAGAGCAGGGGAAGATGCTGAGTTTGGCCAGGCTGGGTTTTGAGGAAGCCAGACCACAGTGAGGGCATGGAAAACCCAACTGCACAGAACCACAGAATATCCTGAGCTGCAAGGGACCCACGAGGCTCAGCCTGGCCCTGCTCAGGTTGAATTTGTCACAGAGAGCCACAGGAAATTCTCTTTGAGAAGGGACAGATCAAACCTGGGCAGCTCCACAGCTCCTGCCAGGGGGTCAGGCTGGGGACAGGGACAGGACAAGGGGAAATGGGCTCAGGCTGGGCCAGGGCAGCTCAGGGGGGACAGCAGCAGGAATTTCCCCATGGAAAGGGTGATGAGGCTTTGGAAGGGGCTGCCCAGGGATGTTTGGAGTGCCCATCCTTGGAGGTGGCACTCAGAGCTCTGTGCTGGGGACAATCTGGGGCTCCATGACCTTGGAGCTCTTTTCCAACCTCAACAACTCCATGGTTCAGTCAGATGCAGTGTGCTCTCACTGCAAGGAAGAAGGTTAAACAGCATCATCCTAAGTTATGTGACAGAACAAAATCAAACATCCCTCCCACATATTTTTGGGGGTGGTGAACTGTGTTTTGCTCGTGTCCTGCAGTCTCCTGTCACTTCTGTGCCTTGCCAAGTCACTCCTAATTCCAGAGGTGCCTCCAGCATCAATTGTCCACAGAAACAGCCACAGCCAGAAGTTCCAGAGCTGTTCCAGAGGAGCTGCTAATCCTGCATTGTTTGATTCATGCCAAGAGAAGCAGGGACCCTGCCTGGAGAGCAAGGGGCTCCTTCTGCCTCCCCTGCTGCCAAAGGAAGGGGCAGATTTATTAAAACAGCCTCATCCCCACCTCACAGAAACCCCAACCTAAGCAGGAATCTCCCCTTTTTGCTGCTGTTTTGGTGCAATTTCTGCAGCTGGTTTCCAGCTCTGACCCATGAAATACTGAGCACACCTTGTGTCTGAAACACTCTGGCTTTTGGCAAGTGTGGCATAAAACCTTCCTGAACTCCTGCTGAGTGTCAGAGCAGGAAAGCTTTGCTGCTTTCTGGAGTTATAAAACTGAAATAATGTGTGAGAGATGCTCAGGATGCTCATCCTCTCCCAGCCCAGGGAGCTGTGCCTGCTCCCTTTGGAACATTTTCCTCTCCTGTGGGATAAAGCTGCAAGGCAGGTACCCACCAAATGGAAAATCAGGAGCACAGAGTTAGGAAAAGCATCCAAGGCAGCATCTGCCATCATTCCCCAGGGCAGGCTGAGCCTGCCTTGCAGCTTTATCCCACAGGAGAGGAAAATGTTCCAAAGGAGCAGGCACAGCTCCCTGGGCTGGGAGAGGATGAGCATCCTGAGCATCTCTCACACATTATTTCAGTTCTGTAACTCCAGAAAGCAGCAAAGCTTTCCTGCTCTGACACTCAGCAGGAATTCAGGAAGGTTTTATGCCACACCTGCCAAAAGCCAGAGTGTTTCAGACACAAGGTGTGCTCAGTATTTCATGGGTCAGAGCTGGAAACCAGCTGCAGAAACTGCACAAAAACAGCAGCAAAAAGGGGAGATTCCTGCTGAGGAGCCGTGTAATTTGTATTTCAGGGACTTGCTCATGCAGGACTAAGAGAGCTGAAGTTGTGCAAAGCTCTCTCCAGGGAGAGCAGCTCTGTGGGGTTTCATGAGGAGGCACCACAGCCTTGCTGAGCTTCCCTTTGCTCAGCCACTCCACAGCTGCCCTTACTCCAAGGTGTAGATTTGCTCCAAGGTGTACATTTGCTCCAAGGTGTAGATTTGCTCCAGGGTGTAGATCTGCTCTCAGCCCCAACCACCAAAGAGCTCCTGAGCAGCTTCACAGTAACCAACACATTCCTTAACTATAAAATTTCCTTTTTCCAAAAAAAAAAGGCCCCATTAATCCAAGATTACCCCGCTGCCAACCCACCCGAAACGAGAACGCTCGATAACAACAGCTGGGGTGCAGCTAGAAAAGATAAAATGCACAATATAATCAGCCTTACCCTATTTGCAGTGATGGGACTGAAGGGGAAGAAGATTAAAGAGCTCAGGCCTGCGAGGGAGCCACGAGCAGAGGCAGGATTAGGGAAGTTTCCTATCCCAGGTTGGATTTAGCCAGGGTCACACGACCTCACAAAGCCACCCCAGCACACGACTCTGCCCCGGGGTTTTGTAAGCAGGATAAACCCCAAATCCCTTCTTACAGCACAGCCCCAGGCTGCAGCAGCAGCACAAGGTGGGGAAGGCAAGCTGAGAAGGGAGAGCCTGCAGGGAGGGGAGCAGCACTGCAGGCCCAGCACACCCTGCTGCAGGGGCTGCTGCAGAGCTTCTGATGGAGATCCTGCTGGGAATGGGATCCAGCAGCAACCAGAGATCCTCCAGACCTGCTGGGGATGGGGATGAAACCATGGGGATGGGGATGGATGAAGGCATAGAAATAGGGATGGATGAAGCCATGGGGATGAGGATGGATGAAGCCATGGGGATGAGGATGGGTGAAGCCATGGGGATGGGGATGGATTAAGCCATGGGGATTGGGATGGATGAAACCATGGGGATGAGCATGGGGATGGCTGGGCCATGGAGATGGGGATGGATGAAGCCATGGGGATGGGGATGGATGAAGCCCTACAGATGGAGATGGCTGAAGCCCTGAAGATAGCTGAAGATGGAAGTGGCTGAAGCCCTAGAGATGGGGATGGAGATGGAGATGGCTGAAGCCCTGCAGATGCAGGTGAAGGTGGGGATGGATGAAGCCCTGCAGATGCAGATGGACATGGATGAAGCCCTGCAGATGCAGGTGGAGGTGGATGAAGCCCTGCAGATGCAGGTGGAGGTGGATGAAGCCCTGCAGATGCAGGTGGAGGTGGCTGAGGCCCTGCAGATGCAGGTGGAGGTGGATGAAGCCCTGCACATGCAGATGGAGGTGGCTGAAGCCCTGCAGAGCTCATCCCTGCTCTTTGTGCTGCCAGCCCAGGAGCTGATCCCAGGCTCACTCCAAGGCAAATATTTCAATATTTACCCAAGAGATCAAAGGCAGAGATTAACTCCCACTGTGAAGCCAAACCACAAACCCCACCTAGCAAAAAGGTGATGATAAAGGGTTTAGACTAAGCTTAATTTTTGTGTCTTTTACAGTGCTGCTGTTTATTTTCCTTCCACAAGCCCCTCATTGACATTCCCTACATTTAATCTGAAGGATCCCTGCAAAGACTCCCCACGAGCTACTGGAATAAGCAAGGGAATAAACATGATGTTGTTTTAAGCACTGAAGGGAGGGAAAAAAATGTTTTAAAGCTGCAGTGAAGTTGCAGAGAGACAAATTAGAGGGAAATTGGGTAATGTAAGTGCAGGGTAAGAGCAGGGCTTTGGATGAGGAGCAGTGAGGGTCAGCCAGCCCTCCTTGTCTCTGTCTCTCTCCTCTGCCTCAAACCCTGCTGAAAACAGCAGGAGTTTAAAAAGCTGCCTCCTGATGTGCCCAGGAACATTCCAGCTCCACAGAAACACACTCAGAGATGTGACAGGCCCATTTAGTGTGGGGCTGACGAGCTCCAAGGGTGGGCAGAGAAAAGGGTTCACATCCTCCAGGAGGTCCCAGCCTGCCCAGACCAGGGGCTTTAAGTGCACCAACAGCACATTAAACCCAAGCTGCAAGCTCCAAAGTTCATGGCTTGAATATTTTAAGTCCCAGCTACTTGCTGAGGCAATTCAAGCCTTGGAGGACCCCATTAATTCACCCAGCTGTCAGATCCTTGCTACAACAACTCCTGAGCACGCTGCAAAACAGAAAGGGTTTGTATTCCCAGTTTTTAAACCTCTCTAAGCCTCCCTGTTAAGCTTTTAATAGACTTCTCGACATATGTATGACTTCATTATAATCCTTTTAATTTCCTATTCAATGAGCCAAGCCAGGGCCATCCCACCTCAGAAGCCAAGGCTGAAACAAAAGAAGAAAATCCGAGCAGCAGATTGGTGGGGAAGCACCATCTGAGAGAGAGCCAGCAGGAAATCAGCATTTTGCAGGCAGAAAAGGTCTCTGCTTTTCATGGAGCCCCCAGAGGAGCCCCCAGGGCTGCAGCAGCTCCATCACCCACAGCCCTGTGGGGACACACAGTGACACTGGGACAGCACAGTGCTGGCATCTGACACACCCCAGCTCCTGCACCCTCATCCCAGAGCTGCTTCTGCACATCCTGACACCACAGATCCCAGAATTCCAGGAAGGTTTGGGTTGGAAAGGATCTTGAGCTCATCCAGTGCCACTCCTGCCATGGCAGGGACACCTCCCACTGTCCCAGGGTCACCTCCCACTGTCCCAGGGACACCTCCCACTGTCCCAGGTGCTCCCACCCTGCCCAGCCTGGCCTGGGCACTGCCAGGGATGCAGGGATGCTCTGTCTGTCATTGCCAGTGTTTATCAGCACTCCAACACCTGGGAAATGCCTTTGTGCTCTTTGAAAGCCTCAGGAGCAGCTCAGGAGCTGAGATTGTGCAGCTGCTCAGCTCCTGAGCCACAGGAAGCCACAAATCCCTCATCTGAAGGAGCAGCAGGACCTGCAGGAAAAATCCCTCATCCCCCCTGTGCCTCCAGAGCTCCACATCCCCTGGAAGGGGCTCTGTCCCCCCCAGCTGCCACATCCCCAGAACCAGCCCCCCAAAGCTCAGGGAGGCTCACACAGAGCTCTGAGTCACAGAACTCTGCAAAGCTCTGAATTATTCACTTGGCTGCTGTTTTTAGGCTGGAGCAGGGCAAGGTGAGCTGTGAGCTGTGAGCATGGCTGGGGCAGCCCCTGGGAGCAGCCTGCACAGCTCTGCATGAAGGCCAGGAGGGATAAAAGCTTCTGTAAGTAAAAACCTGCACCAAGAGGGAAATGCACAGGCAGGTAAAGGAGGAAAGCCAGCAGGAAAGTTCTGGTTAGAAGAACACACATGTGGCTGTCCTATTTACAAAATGCTACACGGAATACAGATTTTGGGATGGTTTTTTGGGTTTTTTTGCTTGGGCTGGGGGGATTTTTTAATGCTTTTCTCCCACAAGTCTTTGTGCTCAGGGCTCTCCATCCCTTCATTCCCAGCCTGGATTTGTGCTTGGGATTGTCCCAGCCCAGGTGCAGAACTCTGCCCTTGGCCTGGGGTTGGCACAGTCCCATCTCTAAATGCCTTAAGTTCCAGCTTCCATATTTTCCAGATTCTGTGTATATTAGTATATACATTATTATTATTATTATTATTATTATTATTAATATTAATATTATTATTATTATTGGCACAGCCCCATCTCTCCATGCCTTAAGTTCCAGCTTCCATATTTTCCAGATTCTGTGTATATTAGTATATACATTATTATTTATTATTATTATTATTATTATTGGCACAGTCCCATCTCTCCATGCCTTAAGCTCCAGCTTCCATATTTTCCAGATTCTGTGTAAATTAGTATATACATTGTTGTTGTTGTTGTTATTATTATTATTATTATTATTATTATTATACTCTGAACTTCATCCAAAGTGTCAGTAAGTTCTCCTCACAGCCCAGTCTCACAGAACAATCCTTTTCCAGCCCCAGGACCAAGGACACCATTCCAGCTTCAGCCCAAACAGGGCAAACAGCAGGAACTGAGGAGAGCAGACTGGGAGGATGGGGCTGCATAACCTGGAGCTGGAATTGGACAATGAACCCAATATGGAAATAAAAAAACTTATAAAAATATGACAAGTGGTGACTCAGAGTCCATCTTGGGTGCAGCCTCAGCCAGGCTCTTGGACTGCCCAAGGTGCATCTTTGAAGGTTTTTAATCAATCCCTGCTTTATTCCTTTAATGCTGTCCAGCCTCTGTTTCAGGGAACCTCCTTGGTGTCATCAGCACCCAGAGCTCAGTGTCATTGTCACCCAGAGCTGTCACCAGCACCCAGATCTTGGTGTCACCATCACCCAGAGCTCAGTGTCACCAGCACCCAGAGCTCAGTGTCACCAGTACCCAGAGCTGTCACCAGCACCCAGAGCTGCCACCAGCACCCAAAGCTGTCACCAGAACTCACCCAGAGCTCAGTGTCACCAGCACCCAGAGCTGTCACCAGCACCCAGAGCTGTCACCAGCACCCAGAGCTCAGTGTCACCAGCACCCAGAGCTCAGTGTCACCAGTACCCAGAGCTGTCACCAGCACCCAAAGCTGTCACTAGCACCCAGAGCTCAGTGTCACCAGCACCCAGAGCTGTCACCAGCACCCAGAGCTCAGTGTCACCAGCACCCAGAGCTGTCACCAGCACCCAGAGCTCGGTGTCACCAGCACCCAGAGCTGTCACCAGCACCCAGAGCTCGGTGTCATTGTCACCCAGAGCTGTCACCAGCACCCAGAGCTGTCACCAGCACCCAGAGCTCGGTGTCATTGTCACCCAGAGCTGTCACCAGCACCCAGAGCTGTCACCAGCACCCAGAGCTCGCTGTCACCAGCACCCAAAGCTGTCACCAGCACCCAGAGCTCAGTGCCACCATCACCCAGAGCTCAGTGTCACCAGCACCCAGAGCTTGGTGTCACCAGCACCCAGAGCTGTCACCAGCACCCAGAGCTGTTCACTAGCACCCAGAGCTGTCACCAGCACCCAGAGCTCACTGTCACCAGCACCCAGAGCCTGGAGTGCCCAGGGTGCCCCAGCCCCAGTGGCAGGCAGGCTGGGCAGTGCTGGTGGCACCCCTGAGTGTCCCCTCTGTCACTGACACAGCCAGTGAGCACAGCTGAGTGTGACCACCCAGCCCCTTGCTCATCCCCCGAGTGCTGCACCCAGGGAATCCCTGTCCCTCATCTGGGGACAAGGATGGGGTGTGGGACACTGCACAGCACCCCTGCCTTGGAGAGATGTTTGCAGAGTGCTCCACACCTCATCCTTGTCCCTTCCCTCTCATCCCTGTTCCCAAGCCCTTGCAGCAGTGCCACCAGAGCAGCACAAGCTGAGCATCCCCTGCAGGACTCAGCCCTGGCTGGCACAGGACCCAGACACTCCCAGCACAGAACAACTCGGGGGGGTTAGTTTGAGATGTTTATTAGGGACATTTATTGCACAGCAGTTACAGCTTCACATGGTACAGAGCATTGCAGGGACAGCACACAGGGGAGCAAGCACAGGGGTTAGAGCACAGCACAGCCCCAGCAGTGTGAGCAGAGAACCCTCCCTGCTCCTGGGGAGCACAGGACACCCCAGCCAGCCCCCAGTGGGACACTGGGCTGTGTCCAGCAGGGACAGGAACTCCAGCACTCTGCACAGACCCCACTGCCTGCCCTGCACAGACCCCCAGCCCCTCCATCCCCTGGGAGCCCAGCCCAGCACACCCAGAGCTCAGGGGCAGGGCTGCAGGAGCATCACCCAGCCCCAGAACACAGCCCCCTGTGCCCTCTGTGCAGCCCCCTGTGCAGCCCCCTGTGCCCACAGCCCCTTGTGCAGCCCCCTGTGCAGCCCCCTGTGCCCCCTGTGCAGCCCCCCTGCCCACCAGTGACCCCATGGCACCACAGATGAACAGGGCACAAACATGGGGTGGCATGGGATGGGTGATCCATGTTTGCAGCAGGCACAGCCAAACCTGGGCTGGAGGAGCCACCCCTGCCCTGCTGGGCCCATGGGGGTGCCAGGATTTAGGGAAGGCTTGAAAGCATTCTTGCCTTTCAATAAAGTAAAACATCTGTGGGAGTGGGCAAAGTCTCATATTCAGGTACCTGAAACCTTCCCCAATTCAATCTGAACATGTTCCATATTTCTGTATTTCCATATTTCTGTATTTCCATATTCCATATTTCTGTATTTCCATATTCCCTTTTTCAATCTGAAATTTCCTTCCTTACCTCTACAGCTTTTGGGAAGGAGTGTGACACCAAAGCCACTCCCTAAGGCAGGAATTTGGGGCTGTTTCCCTTCATACTCCCAGTTATGGCAAGGGCTTGGACCCCAAAATGCACCTCCCTCACACACCACTCTTATATTATTTATTCTCTACTTCTAGGGCACAAGAGTTAAGCCCACTTAAGGCAAAAGGTGAGAAAGAACAACTGAGGAGCCAAGTTAAAGCAATGCTGCCTTGCTTCAAAATCACATTAAAAAAAATAAAAAAAACCATGAAAAGGTCTTTGAAAAGAAAGCCAAGAAGGCAAGAATCTCCTTTTATGGGCACAGACACCAAAATGCCAAAGGAAAGCACAGCAGGAAGGACTCCCAGCATGGAGCTGATCTCAGGCCATCCCCAAATTCATGGGTGGGAGGGAGAGCCCAGCACCTGCAGTGTCCCAGGAACAAAACTGAGCACCAGGGAGGAGAAACCCGGGGTGACTGGCACCACAGGGCTGGCAGCTCCTCAGGGGCACACAGGGGTGCCCTGGCACCAAGGTGGGCAGCACAGCAGGGCTGGGACTCATGGCTGGCACTGCCACCCAGCCAGGGCCATGGGAGCCCCCCTGGGCACAAACAGCCAGGCCAGGCTGCCCTGCCTGGGGGAGTGCCCAGAGCTGCCCTGCTGGCCTGGCACAGCCCTGGCACAGCCCTGGCACAGCCCTGGCATTGCCCACTTCACCCCGAGCCTGCTGCAGAGTGCCAGGGCAGCTGCCAGGCTCTCCCTCACAACAAGGAAATGCCATTTTGGGCCAGTGAAGCTCTGAGCTCCTGTTTTGGGCAGTTCAGCCTCAGGCTGCAGTTGGGGTCAGCTCAATCCTTCCAGCAGGTGTGGCAGGCCAAGCACCCTGAGCAGGATCCTCACCCAAAACAGTGCCAGGCCTCCCAAGGCCAGGCTGGGCCTGGCCCAGGTTAAACTCTGATTTCTCTCTCTAATTATCTCCTCCTTTCATGTTCTGTTTCATCTGCTGATGGAAAAATGAGCACTTTTGTCTTTGGAAAGCTTTGCACCCCTATGGGGCAGTGGCAATGCCACTGGACAGGCTCCTGGAGCTCTGGCTTAGGTTAAACCAGGCTTAGGTTAAACCTGGCTTAGGTTAAACCAGGCCTGCTCCTCCTGGTGCTGCTGGAAATATTCAGGATTATTTCAGCACAGTATCACATCTCAGGGCTTTTGTTTCCCCCTGTTTTAGCAGGGACAGATTATTTCTCCTGGCAGGTAAAATTCCATCCAAGGATTCATTGCCCACAGGAAGCCAGAGGTGAGAAATTTTAAAAAAAGCAATTTCCTTCCTTATTTCTGGGGTTTTGGGGAGGAGTGTGACACCAAAGCCACTCCCTGAGGCAGGAATTTGGGGCTGGCTGCTTCCCTTCATACTCCCAGTTATGGCAAGGGCTGGGACCCCAAAATGCACCAGAGCTGCTCCAGCTGCACCTCAGGACACTTGGTTTTCCCTGATCTATTCCTCAATTCTACAAATGCTGAAATGATGTCAACCCACCCAAGAAAACAAGATTATTACAGATCAGAACCCTGTGTGAGAGGGTTTCAAAGCAGCAGGGAGCAAGGCAGGTACTCTAAAAGGTTTTGGGGAGGAGGGAAGGGAGCTGCAGTCATGGTGGACCCATCCACTATGGAAGCACAACTGGAAATCTCAAACCTTCTCTTATCCAGCACCACGAAAACGGAGAGAAATTAAATTTCAAGGTGATCAAACCAAGAAATGGAGCTGTGGTGGTGATTTCAAAGCAGAGGCACAGTGCAGTTCCAAAGCAGGGTGCACCTTTGTGCTTACACAGACACAGGAAGGTTTCAACAAGCACTGCAGAGCACGGGGAGGAGGAGCAGCACGGAGCCACCCTTGGTTCTTCTACAGCCAAGTCCAAGGAGGGAAAGCAAGAGTCTGTAAAATGCTGCAGAGTTTAGGAGTGGAATGCAGGTAGAAAAGGACACTGGCCTCGTGTCAGTGGCAGCCCCATGTTAGGAGACAGTCTAGGCTTCTAGGAGGAGAAAATAGAAGAGAGGAGAAGAAGGAGGAGAGGGAAAGGGGATGGGGAAAGGGGCGAGAAAGCGCAAGAGGTTAGTGAACATCAGCATGGAGGAGAGCACCCAGCACTGCTGGGACACACCTGACAGGGACACCTGACAGGGACACACCTGACAGGGACACCTGCCAGGGACACACCCAGCACTGCTGGGACACCTGACAGGGACACACCTGCCAGGGACACACCTGACAGGGACACACCCAGCACCTGCCACGACACACCCAGCACCTGACAGGGACACACCTGCCAGGGGACACATCCAGCTCTGCTGCCTCACAGGGGACTGCAGGGCTGGCCCTGCCACCTGTTACCCTGTCACCTGCAGGGCTGTCACCTGCAGGGTCATCCCCTGTCACCTGCAGGGCTGTCACCCATCACCTGCAGGGCTGTCCCTTGTCACCTGCAGGGCTGTGTCCCTGTCACCTGCAGGGCTGTGTCCCTGTCCCCTGTCACCTGCAGGGCTGTCACCCATCACCTGTAGGGCTGTCACCCTTCCACCTGCACAGCTGTCCCCTGTCCCCTGTCACCTGCAGGGCTGTCCCCTGTCACCTGCACAGCTGTCCCCTGTCACCTGCAGGGCTGTCCCCTGTCACCTGCACAGCTGTCCCCTGTCCCCTGCAGGGCTGTCCCCTGTCACCTGTACAGCTGTCCCCTGTCCCCTGTCACCTGTCCCCTGTCACCACACAGCAGTGGCAGCACAGAGCAGCACCCCAGGGGCACGGTTTGCTCTGCTCAGTGTTTGTGTGACACTGCTGGGGGACAGAGGTGGCAGCAGCAGCACCCAGCAGGGACCCTGCCCTGGGGACCTTCTCAGCTGCCAGTGGGGACAGGGACAGGGCAAGAGGCACCTCCACACCAACCTGAGACCATCCCTGATGGGTTCTCTCCAGAATTTGGTTGGGTTTTAGTTTTAAATACACATTTCCTTTGAACTCTAGGGCAAACATCCTGCAATAAAGAGTTGCAAATTGCAAATTACCCCTGAATTTCTGGCTCTAAACGTGCTGCTGGTTTGACTAAGCCCTCCCTGAGCCTGGCCTGGTGGGGGTGAGCAGAGAGCTGCCTCCCCCAGAGCCCCACTGAGCTCCTGCTCCCAGCCCTGCATCCCTGGCAGTGCTGCTGCAGCCTCTGCATTTCTCCTTTTTAGGAAGAGCAGGATTGCAGGGGATGTGCCCAGAGCTCCCCTCTGCAGAGCCCAAACACAAACCCCAGGGCTGGGCAGCCATGGCCACGTCGGGCTCAGCCCTGCCAAGCCCTGGGCAGGACCTGCCAGGCTCTGCCTGCCTAAAGCCTGGCCTAAGCACAGCCCTGAGCAGGGTTTGAGCCCAGCCCTGAGCAGGGTTTGAGCTGGGCCCTGGGCAGGGTTTGAGCTGGGCCCTGGGCAGGGTTTGAGCTGGGCCCTGGGCAGGGTTTGAGCAGGGTTTGAGCCCAGCCCTGAGCAGGGTTTGAGCCCAGCCCTGAGCAGGGTTTGAGCAGGGTTTGAGCAGGGTTTGAGCTGGGCCCTGAGCAGGGTTTGAGCACAGCCCTGAGCAGGGTTTGAGCCCAGCCCTGAGCAGGGTTTGAGCCAGCCCTGAGCAGGGTTTGAGCAGGGTTTGAGCAGAGCCCTGAGCAGGGTTTGAGCAGAGCCCTGAGCAGGGTTTGAGCACAGCCCTGAGCAGGGTTTGAGCACAGCCCTGAGCAGGGTTTGAGCACAGCCCTGAGCAGGGTTTGAGCACAGCCCTGAGCAGGGTTTAAGCTCAGCCCTGAGCAGGGTTTGAGCAGGGTTTGAGCTCAGCCCTGAGCAGGGTTTGAGCAGGGTTTGAGCCCAGCCCTGAGCAGGGTTTGAGCAGAGCCCTGAGCAGGGTTTGAGCTCAGCCCTGAGCAGGGTTTGAGCCCAGCCCTGAGCAGGGTTTGAGCTGGGCCCTGAGCAGGGTTTGAGCCCAGCCCTGCCAAGGGAAAGGATCCAACCCTTAGGAAGGCCTGGCCCCAAACTGGAGGGGTTTGGGTCGGTGCCAGTGCTGCCCTGAGGGTGCCTGGCAGTGCCAAGGAGTGCCAGCAGCCCGGCCTGGCTGTGCCAGCTCTGCAGACACAGCCCAAGGGCTGCACAGCAATAGAACCAGGCCATCCTCACCTGATTGATGTGATGAGTGAAGGAGCACCAGCAGAGCTGCTGAGCTGCAGCCCAGGCACAGCCACATCTGGATGTGCCAACAGAGCACTGCCCCTCCTGCCTGCAGTGCCCCAGGAGCAGCTGAACCCAGCCCTGCTCTGCAAAGCTGAGCTCTGAGCACTGCCCTGGAACCTGCAGCTTTTCAACAGTGGTTTTTAATCTGTAGCTCTGAGCACTGCCCTGGAACCTGCAGCTTTTCAACACTGCTTTGGAACCTGCAGCTTTTCAACAATGGTTTGGAACCTGCAGCTTTCCAACAGTGGTTTGGAACCTGCAGCTTTTCAACAGTGGTTTTTAACCTGTCGTTTTGAACAATGGTTTGGAACCTGCAGCTTTTGAACAATGGTTTGGAACCTGCAGCTTTTGAACACTGGTTTTTAACCTGTAGTTTTGACACTGATTTTTAACCTTAGTTTTGAACAATGGTTTTTAATCTGTAGTTTTGAACAATGGTTTGGAACCTGCAGCTTTTCAACCTGCAGTTTGAGCACTGGATTTTAACCCTGCAGCCTTTAACACTGGATTTTAACCTGTAGCTCTGAACCCTGGTTTTTAACCTGTAGCTTTGAACACTGGTTTTGAACCTGTAGCTCTGAACCCTGGATTTTAACCTGTAGTTTGAATACTGGATTTTAACCCTGTAATTTTGAACCCTGGTTTTTAACCTGTAGTTCTGAACACTGATTTGAACCTGTAGTTTTGAATACTGGATTTTAACCCTGCAGCTTTTAACATTGATTTTTAACCTGTAGTACTGAACACTGGTTTTTAACCTGTAGTTTGAACACTGGATTTGAACCCTGTAGTTTTGACAATGGTTTTGAACCTGTAGTTTGAACACTGGATTTAAACCTGAGTTTTGACAATGGTTTTTAACCTTAGTTTTGAACACTGGTTTTTAACCTGTAGTTTTGAACCTGCAGCTTTTAACCCTGTAGTTTGAGCACTGGTTTTTAACCCTGCAGCTTTTAACACTGATTTTGAAACTGTAGTTTTGAACAATGATTTTAACCTGTAGTTTTGAACACTGGATTTTAACCCTGCAGCTTTTAACACTGGTTTTTAACATATAGTTTGAACACTGGTTTTTAACCTGTAGTTTTGAATATTGGTTTTTAACCCTGCAGCCTTTAACACTGGTTTTGAACCTTAGTTTTGAACCTGTAGTTTAAACACTGGATTTTAACCCTGCAGCTTCTAACACTGGATTTTAACCTTAGTTTTGAACCCTGGTTTTTAACCTGTAGTTTTGACAATGGTTTTTAACCCTGTAGTTCTGAACACTGGTTTTGAACTCTGTAGTTTTGAACACTGGATTATAACCCTGCAGCTTCTAACACTGGTTTTTAACATATAGTTTGAACACTGGTTTTAACCTGTAGTTTTGAATACTGGTTTTTAACCCTGCAGCCTTTAACACTGGTTTTGAACCTTAGTTTTGAACCTGTAGTTTAAACACTGGATTTTAACCCTGCAGCTTCTAACACTGGTTTTTAACCTGTAGGTTTGAACACTGGATTTTAACCCTGTAGTTTGAGCACAGGTTTTTAACCCTGCAGCTTCTAACACTGGTTTTTAACCTGTAGTTTTGAACATGGTTTTGAACCTGTAGTTTGAACCCTGGATTTTAACCCTGTAGTTCTGAGCACTGGTTTTGAACCCTGCAGCTTTTAACACTGATTTTGAACCTTAGTTTTGAACACTGGTTTTGAACCCTGCAGCTGTTAACACTGCTTTTTAACCTGTAGTTCTGAACACTGATTTTAAACCTGTAGTTTTGAATACTGGCTTTCAACCTGTAGTTTGAACTGGTTTTGAACCTGTAGTTTTGAACACTGGATTTTAACCCTGTAGCTTTTAGCACTGATTTTTAACCTTAGTTTTGAACAGTGGTTTTGAAACTGTAGTTTTGAACAATGGTCTTTAACCTGTAGTTTGAACACTGGTTTTTAACCTGTAGTTTGAGCACTGCTATTTAACCCTGTAGCTTTTAACACTGATTTTTAACCTTAGTTTGAACCCTGCTTTTTAACTTGTAGTTTTGACAATGGTTTTTAACCTGTAGTTTTGAACACTGGATTTTATCCCTGTAGTTTTGAACACAGATTTTAACCCTGCAGCTTTTAGCACTGGTTTTTAACCTGTAGTTTGAACACTGGATTTTAACCCTGTAGTTTGAACTGGTTTTGAACCTGTAGTTTGAACACTGGATTTTAACCTTAGTTTTGAACACTGGTTTTTAACCCTGCAGCTTTTAACACTGATTTTAACCTGTAGTTCTTAACACTGGTTTTTAACCTGTAGTTTGAGCTCTGGTTTTTAACCCTGCAGTTTTGAACCCTGGTTTTAACCCTGTGGTTCTGAACACTGGTTTTTAACCTGTAGTTTGAGCACAGATTTTAACCCTGCAGCTTTTAGCATTGGATTTTAACCTGTAGTTTTGACAATATTTTTTAACCCTGTAGTTTTGAACCCTGGTTTTTGCAGCAGCTGCTTTGCCCGAGCATCCCCTGCCTCAGTGCCCTCCTGGCTGCTCCATTCTCTGCTCACAGCCCAGGAACCATTGCAGCTCTCAGCCACAGGCAGTGGGTCCTGCTGGGAACAAACCCAGAGGCAGAGGTGGTGCAGAGGCAGAGGTGGTGCAGAGGCAGAGGTGGTGCAGAGGCAGGGCTGCACACCACAGAGGGTCACAGCTCTGGGCAGCAGCAGCTCTGAACCCTGCACACCACAGAGGGTCACAGCTCTGGGCTGCAGCAGCTCTGAGCCCTGCACACCACAGAGGGTCACAGCTCTGGGCAGCAGCAGCTCTGAGCCCTGCACACCACAGAGGGTCACAGCTCTGGGCAGCAGCAGCTCTGAGCCCTGCACACCACAGAGGGTCACAGCTCTGCGCTGCAGCAGCTCTGAGCCCTGCACACCCTGGAAATTCAGCATTTTCCCTTCTCTCCCATGCAGAACCAGGAACATGGAAAGCATTCCACAGAAAGGGGGCAGGGAAAGGGGCCATGGAGAATTGTGTCATGTTCATCTCTGGCAAACCTCATTAACTTGATGGCCACAGCTCCTCGTGCTGCCACCCTGCTCTGCCACTCTGATGGCACTTTTAGACACTTGAACAAGAGAAGGAAAAACATCAACTCTACCCCACAAAGAGGGAACATATTAATAAATTAACAAGCTCCAGACACATCAAAGTATCTTTGATCAAAGTTGTTAGCATTTAGTGTGAAGAGTTAAACCTGCACAAAGCAAGAGTGAGGCAAATAACAAAGGATTTTTAAACACAAGGCAGAAGCTCAATACAAAAATCCTGATGCCTTTAATTATTCAGACCATAAATCTGATTGCATTTCTATCTGCTTTAGTTAGAAGTACTAAATAAGAGGAAGGAAATATCCTTAGGAAGGTTCAGAAGTGTTCTTAATTTCAGTTTATACTGAATTACAGAAGATGCACAACTTCCTTCTGAGCAGATTTCCAATGGCAGATGAAGCACAAAGATCAATTTCTCTATTCCCATCCTCACTAAGGACATGAAACTCACTCAGAATAAACCAAATGTAAAATCCTAAAGGGAATTACAGCAAAGAGGTGTTTGAATTCACCAATTCCTCAGGTAGGAAGGGGAAGGGGAGCAGAGCTCACAAGTGACTGGGGCTGAAACAGGAGCAAGTTCAGCACCTCAGCCTGAGTGGAAACATTTTGAAAAATTCATTTCCAAGTCTGAAACACTCATCCAGTTCCATCACACACTTGTGGCAGTCACAACTTCCCTGATCCAAGGCAAATGTCCCCAAGTGTCACCTGTCCACTGCTGGAGCAGCTGTGGGGACACATCCATGGGTGGGAGGACACAGCTGGGCCAGGGCAGAGAATGAAAACTGCTGCAAGGATGGGGAGGGGGAAACACCACAGAGGGTCACAGGGAGTCACAGCACAGGGGACAGGGCACCTGAGGGTGTTGGGGACTCTCCAAAGCCATTTCTAGCTGCCCTCCCAGCACTGCCATGCATAGAGAACAGCTCATCTCCAGATCAGGTTTTACCCAAAGAAACCCCCTAAACCCCAAAGAAACCCCTTAAACCCCAAAGAAACCCCTTAAACCCCAAAGAAACCCCCTAAATCCCAAAGAAACCCCTTAAAACCCAAAGAAACCCCTTAAACCCCAAAGAAACCCCTTAAACCTCAAATAAACTCCTTTAAACCCCAAAGAAACCCCTTAAACCTCAAAGAAACCCCTTAAACCACAAAGAAACCCCTTAAACTTCAAAGAAACCCCTTAAACCCCAAAGAAACCCCTTAAACACCAAAGAAACCCCTTAAATCCCAAAGAAACTCCTTAAACCTGAAAGGGGTTACTTGAAACCTGAAAGAAACCCCTTAAACTTCAAAGAAACCCCTTAAACCTCAAAGAAACCCCTTAAACCCCAAAGAAACCCCTTAAACCCCAAAGAAACCCCTTAAACCTCAAAGAAACCCCTTAAATCTCAAAGAAACCCCTTAAACCCCCAAAAAAACCCTTAAACCCCAAAGAAACCCCTTAAACCCCAAAGAAAATCCTTAAACCCCAAAGAAACCCCTTAAACCTCAAAGAAACTCCTTAAACCTCAAAGAAACCCCTAAGAAACCCCTTAAATCTCAAAGAAACCCCTTAAACCCCCAAAAAAACTCTTAAACCCCAAAGAAACCCCTTAAACCCCAAAGAAAATCCTTAAACCCCAAAGAAACCCCTTAAACCCCAAAGAAACCCCTTAAATCCCAAAGAAACTGAAGCTCTGCTTTGCTGCCCATCCCTTGGCAGCTCTGTGAAGCCCCTGGGAGGGCAGAGGAGCAGGGCAGGGTTTGGTACCTGTGTGGTGATGGTCCTGCAGCCCGTGGTCACCATTCTCCACCACCATGGGCCCCGAGGCTGAGCAATCTGCAAGGGAAACACAGGGTTAAAGTGCAAGGGGTAACACAGGGTTAAAGTGCAAGGGGTAAAGTGCAAGGGATAACACAGGGTTAAAGTGCAAGGGTTAAAGTGCAAGGGAAACACAGGGTTAAAGTGCAAGGGAAACACAGGGTTAAAGTGCAAGGGAAACACAGGGTTAAAGTGCAAGGGTTAAAGTGCAAGGGTTAACACAGGGTTAAAGTGCAAGGGAAACACAGGGTTAAAGTGCAAGGGGTAACACAGGGTTAAAGTGCAAGGGGTAACAATGGGTTAAAGTGCAAGGGGTAACAATGGGTTAAAGTGCAAGGGCTAACACAGGGTTAAAGTGCAAGGGATAACACAGGGTTAAAGTGCAAGGAAAACACAGGGTTAAAGTGCAAGGGTTAAAGTGCAGGGAAAACACAGGGTTAAAGTGCAAGGGGTAACACAGGGTTAAAGTGCAAGGGATAACACAGGGTTAAAGTGCAAGAGATAACACAGGGTTAAAGTGCAAGGGGTAACACAGGGGTTAAAGTGCAAGGGTTAAAGTGTAAGGGGTAACACAAGGTTAAAGTGCAAGGGGTAACACAGGGTTAAAGTGCAAGGGTTAAAGTGCAAGGGGTAACACAAGGTTAAAGTGCAAGGGGTAACACAGGGGTTAAAGTGCAAGGGATAACACAGGGGTTAAAGTGCAAGGGAAACACAGGGTTAAAGTGCAAGGGATAACACAGGGTTAAAGTGCAAGGAAAACACAGGGTTAAAGTGCAAGGGATAACACAGGGTTAAAGTGCAAGGGGTAACACAGGGGTTAAAGTGCAAGGGGTAACACAGGGTTAAAGTGCAAGGGATAACAATGGGTTAAAGTGCAAGGGGTAACACAGGGTTAAAGTGCAAGGATTCAGCTCAGGCAGAGCTGGACAGCAGCTCTGGGACATTCCAGAACCACTGAGGGTGGAAAAGAGCCCCAAGCTTTGATGGATCCCCTCTGTCACCTGGTGGGGATCCCAAAAGCAACAGAGGAAATGATCAATGCCAGCCCTGAGCATCCTCACAGAATTCCAGGGGCACTGAGGCTGGAAAAGCCTTCTGGGATCATCACACCCAGCTTGGTCCCCTCCTGTCCCCACCTCCAGGAATTCCTGGGACACCCCAGGGATGGGCACCCCAACCTCCCTGGGCAGGCTGAAGGTTTAAGCACCTTTTCCATGGAGAAAATCCTGCTGAAACACCAAATATTGCTAAAGCAGGGATCAGGGGAGGTTTAGAGGAGGGTGGACAGGGTGGAAGATCACCAATTCCAAAACCCAGCACAGAAAATCCTTCTCACTGTGACACTGAGTCCCTCTTGTAATGACACTGAGAGCCAAAATCTGAACCAGCACCAGGATTTAGAGTGAATTTGGGAAACCTGGCAGCAGTGGACAAGGGGAACAGTTGGGAGCTGCAGGATTTAGATGATAGAGAAGAATAATTATATAGAATTTAGATTATATAAAAGAAGAAGTTTTATACAGTCAGAGTGGGCAGGCCTTGGCACAGGGTGCCCAGAGCAGCTGGGGCTGCCCCTGGATCCCTGGCAGTGCCCAAGGCCAGGCTGGGCAGGGCTGGGAGCACCTGGGACAGTGGGAGGTGTCCCTGGGACAGTGGGAGGTGACCCTGGGACAGTAGGAGGGGTCCCTGCCATGGCAGAGGTGACCCTGGGGCAGTGGGAGATGTCCCTGTCATGCCAGGGGTGGCACTGGGTGGGTTTTAAGGCTCCTCCACCCCAAACCAGTCTGGATTCTGTGACTTTATGACCCTGAGCAGTTTTAGGGAAGCAGAAGAAGCAGCACCAGCTCCTCCCCAGGCCCTCAGCTCTGCTGCCAGTGAGGAAATGCTCACTGTATAAATAATAAAGGTTTCTCCCCAACAGACACACCTGGACACACACCTGGAGCTGCTGCTGGCCCCTCCCCAGCCCCAGTTTTAGAGCACAGTCACATTCCCAGGGCCCTTCAGACACAGCAGGGCTGATTCCAGCCCTCAGCACAGCAAAAGGAAAAGCATTTCCAGCTCCATCCATGCTCATCCTGGTGTTGTGCAAAAATCCCCCCTGACCTTGGCAGTTTATGGCAAACCACACAGCTCTGTGCCCCTGGAGGAGCTGGGACAGCTCAGGGATCCCAGGCAGAAACAGAAATGGAACTGAAACAGAAACTGGGGGAGCTCCTGGCAGTGCCTGCATCCCCTGAAATCAGGGTCAGGGTGGTTTAAACAACAGTCACAGCTGCCCAAAGCACAGGAGGAGGGTCAGGGGATCCTGAGCAATTCCATGGAATTCCATGCAGGAGCTGCAGGAGCCACAAGCTCTGCAGAATCATGGAAATTCCTGGGAGGGAAGGGAGCCACAAGGACCAAACCAGCCCCAAGATTCCCCTATGATCACATCCTGCTTTCCTTTTCTCAGAGCTGCACCCTGCCCAAGACAGCCCCAAGATTCCCCTCTGATCACATCCTGCTTTCCTTTCTCAGTTTCCTTTTCTCAGAGCTGTTCCTTGCTCCTTGCACAGGACAGCCCCAAAATTCCCTCCATGATCAAATCCTGCTTTCCTTTCTCACAGCTGTACCCTGCACAGGACAGCCCCAAAATCCCTCCATGATCAAATCCTGCTTTCCCTTCTCAGAGCTGCTCCTTGTACACCACAGCCCCAAGATCCCTCCATGATCACATCCTGCTTTCCCTTCTCAGAGCTGCTCAAAGCACAGGACAGCCCAAGGATTCCCCATAATCAAATCCTGCTTTCCTTTCTCAGTTTCCTTTTCTCAGAGCTGCACCCTGCACCCTGCCCAGGACAGCCCCAAGATTCCACTCATGATCACATCCTGCTTTCCCTTCTCAGAGCTGCTCCTTGTACAGCACAGCCCCAAGATTCCACTCATGATCACATCCTGCTTTCCCTTCTCAGAGCTGCTCCTTGTACAGCACAGCCCCAAAATTCCCTCCATGATCACATCCTGCTTTCCTTTTCTCACAGCTGCTCCCTGCACATGACAGCCCCAAAATTCCCCCCATGATCACATCCTGCTTTCCTTTCTCACATCTGCTCCCTGCACCCTGCACAGGACAGCCCCAAAATTCCCTCCATGATCAAATCCTGCTTTCCCTTCTCACAGCTGCTCAAAGCACAGGACAGCCCCAAGATCCCCCCATGATCACATCCTGCTTTCCCTTCTCACAGCTGCTCCTTGTACAGCACAGCCCCAAGATCCCCCCATGATCACATCCTGCTTTCCTTGCTCACAGCTGCTCCCTGCACCCTGCACAGGTAACTGAGCTCTGGGATGCTCCACAGCCTGGAGGAATTGAATTTCCCCATGGAAAGGGTGCTCAGATGTCACTGAGATCTTTTGTCAAAAATCCTTTCTTAGGATTTTTCCTGCTGGAGCTGAGAAGAAGCTCAGTAACAAATTAAACAATTATTATCTGCTGCTGTGGAATGCAACAGGTCCACCTGGGATTGGTTTTCTGTAGGTGTTTGGATTTACTGACCACTCATGGTGGAGCTGCTCTTGCTCTCTGTAAGAGACAGACCTTTGTTATTTCATTCTTTCTATTCTATTCTTAGCTTAGCCAGCTTCTGAAGAAGCTCCTTTCCTTTCTATTTCTATGTAGTATAGTTATAATGTATAACTATATATATAATAGTAATAGTAATTATAATATTTATATATTATTTATAATATTTACATTATTATAATAAATTTTACTATTATAAGAATAGTAAAAAATATATATTATATAATATAAAATAATAATATTATATTATAATATATTATATTATACATTATATTATACATTATATTATATATTATATGATAATATAATATTATATTATAA
The DNA here is from genome assembly GCA_009764595.1 of Geothlypis trichas. Taxonomy (NCBI): domain Eukaryota; kingdom Metazoa; phylum Chordata; class Aves; order Passeriformes; family Parulidae; genus Geothlypis; species Geothlypis trichas. Next base: position 152,491,109 of record CM019901.1, on the reverse strand, counting down.
CATTATATATTATAATAATATGATATATAATATATTATAGTAATTATATATCATAAGATATATATATAGTAATATATATATCATAAGATAATAAATCAAGCCTTCTGATCATGGAATCAAGATCCCTGACTCTTCCATCCTCTACAAACCCCTGTGACCACTGCCACACTCAGGAGCTGCCCAGGGAGGTTGCAGTGCCCATCCCTGGGGGTGTCCCAGGCACACCTGGAGCTGGCACTGAGGGCTCAGGGCTGGCACAAGGTGGGCACTGGGCACAGCTGGGACTCCATGGGCTGGGAGGGCTTTTCCAGCCTCAGTGACTCTGATGCCACCACGATTATTAATGCATTATTATAAATGCAGGACCAGAAATGCCATGGCTCTCCTTGGGAAGGACACAGAGCAGGTAAAATGCTTCCCTTTCCAGTTTTAGCTTTTTGGGAAGACAAAAAGAAAAATCAGGTCAAATCCCACCAATCCAGCCAGCAGGAGTGGCTGTTATTTTCAAGTCTCTGAAGGTCAGTGCCTTTGGAGCAAATCAATCTGAGCTGGGTTTGCTGAAGCCCCAGAGTGAAAACACCCAGCAACCTGGCCAGGGCCAGGGCTCCTCCCCTCATATCCTAAATTGCATAAACCCCAAACCATGTCAAGATGTTGTAACTACCTAATCCTCATCAGAATCACAAGATAGTATTTGCATCTGGCTCGTGGATCAAAGGATTGTTTTTATATAAACAAATTTCAGGCAGTGCTGGCTAAAGAGATAATCTGGAGCAAATGGGCAGGGCCAGCAGCAGCCCCTAATCCCAGGGGAGCACAGGGGACAGAGCCATGGCCAGCACGTCCCCAGCAGCACCTGCAGCCTGCCCCAGGCCCACCTGGGGGCACAGGGGGCTCTGGGGGTCAGGAGTCCTCCTGAAGGTTTTATCACAGCTGTAAAATGCTGACACTGAGAGGAAAATGTGAGTGAAAACCCTGAGGGACAGAGTGAGACCCAGCTGCTGACTCTGAACAAGGAGGGTCATCTCCTTCCATCCATCCCTTTAAATGTTCTGCATCAAAAGCACCTGCAGAGCTGTCCCAGCCCTGAAACAACAGCACAGGGAGCTGGAGCCAGGCTGGGAGAGCTGGGAATGTTCCCCTGGAGAAGGGAGGGATCCAGGGAGAGCTCAGAGCCCCTGGCAGGGCCTGGAGGGGCTCCAGGAGAGCTGCAGAGGGACTGGGGACAAGGGATGGAGGGACAGGACACAGGGAATGGCTCCCAGTGCCAGAGGGCAGGGATGGGTGGGAGATTGGGAATTGGGAATTCCTGGCTGGGATGGAATTCCCAGAGCAGCTGTGGCTGCCCCTGGATCCCTGGCAGTGCCCAAGGCCAGGCTGGATCACCCTGGGACAGTGGGAGGTGTCCCTGCCATGGCAGGGGTGGCACTGGATGATCCTTGAGGTTCCTTCCAACCCAAACCATTCCAAGATTTCATGTCATTTCATGCCCATCTGTGAGAAATGAATTTGTAGAGAATTTTTAAAGTTTGTCAGAGGAGTTTGGAGAGGAGAAGCTCCAGGGAGAGCTCAGAGCCCCTGGCAGGGCCTGGAGGGGCTCCAGGAGAGCTGCAGAGGGACTGGGGACAAGGGATGGAGGGACAGGACACAGGGAATGGCTCCCACTGCCAGAGGGCAGGGATGGATGGGACATTGGGAATTGGGAATTGTTCCTGGGAGGGTGGGGAGGGCTGGCACAGATGTGCCCAGATGTGCTGGGCATCACTCTTGTGATGTAAAACCAGCACAGCAGAGCAGCTGGGGCTGCCCCAGGATCCCTGGCAGTGCCCAAGGCCAGGCTGGAGCACCCTGGGACAGTGGGAGGTGTCCCTGCCATGGCAGGGGTGGCACTGGGTGGGATTTCAGGTCCCTTCCAGCCCAAACCAGTCTGGGATTCTGTGATGTAACTGTGGGGCAGGAATGGGGCTGGACAGACTCTGAGAGAGAAAAGGTTCAATTTCTCATCTGAGCCAAAAATGCCAACATCATCCTGTGCTGATCTCTGTGATCCCTGTGGAACTCTGGCTGTGGGGAACATTCACCATCACAGGTGACCAAGTGACCCTTTGGCTAAAGCAAACCCTGCTGCAAGAAAAGCAAGAAAAGCAAGAAAAGTATTTAATCCTCGTGTGGGAAGGAGGGAAAAGCCAAAGGAGCCGAGGTGTGCCCGGGGTTCCAGCTCTGCCCTGGGACAGAGGGCAGCAGGGCCAGCAGAGCCACCTCGTGGTGACACCTCTGTCCCAGAGCCACTGCTGGGACTGATCCATCAAACCAAGCCCAGCCCTCCTGGCAGGCAGGGTCTGGGTCCTGCAGGGCCCAATCCCACAGGAATGGGGTCCAGGGAACCCCCCCAGCCCCTGGGGAGGGGAGTGCAGGGCAATGAGCCCCGGGCTCAAGGACAGATTAATACATATAAAATAATTATATTATAATATATAAATATTATATAAATGTTATATAAATAATAAAAATTATATAAATGTATCATAAATAGAAATAAAGTAATTAAATTATAATAGTGAAAAGAGACAGGGGGATTGCTCAGCCTGGAGCAAAGGGGGCTCAGGGGGCCCTTGTGGCTCTGCACAGCTCCTGACAGGAGGGCACAGCTGGAGGGATTTGGGATCTTATCCCAGGGAACAGGGACAGGAGCAGAGGGAACGGCCTCAGGCTGGGCAGGGCAGCTCAGGGTGGAAATTGGGAACAATTCCTTCATGGGAAGGGCTGTCCAGATGTGGCACAGCTGCCCAGGGCAGTGGTGGTTCCCCATCCCTGCAGGGATTTCAAACCCCTGTGGATGTGGCACTTGGGGACAGGTCAGGGTGGGGATGGTTGGACTCCAGGTCTCTGAGGGCTTTTCCAACCTCAGCAATTCCCTGATTCTGGATAAAACCCAAGAGGGACCAGGGGTGCCAATGCCCTGGCTCAGCAGGCCCTGAGCAATGCCCAGCCTGGCCCAGCAGTGCCTGGCAGCTCCTGGCCAGCTCTGCCAGTCCACACTGGGCAGGATGTGATACCCCAGCACTGTGGGACATCCCTGTGGCCAGGTGGGATCATGCCCCCCACATTCCTGGCACCTCCCTGGCTGAGCCTGGCAAAGCAAAACCTCCCCAGAACCTCCAAAGCAGCCAGGTGTTATCAACACCATCCCCATACCCACCTCCAAACACAGCACTGCCCAGCCAGGGAGAAAATCAACTCCATCCCAGCCCAGACCAGGACAATCCCCTCCAAAAAATCCTGTATGCAGGGTTAGGACTCACCAAGGAGTCTGTGAGCAGGGCAAGGAACACAGGGACTGACACAAGGCCACATCCCTGCTCTGGGCTCAGTTCCTCACCAGGAACACAATTCCCCATTAGGAACACAATTCCCCATCAGGAACACAATTCCCCATCAGGAACACAATTCCCACCAGGAACACAATTCCCCATTAGGAACACAATTCCCCATTAGGAACACAATTCCCCACCAGGAACACAATTCCCCATCAGGAACACAATTCCCTATCAGGAACACAATTCAAACCAGGAACCCAATTCCCCATCAGGAACACAATTCCCCATCAGGAATACAATTCCCCATTAGGAACACAATTCCCCATTAGGAACCCAATTCCCCATCAGGAACACAATTCTCTATCAGGAATACAATTCCTCACCAGGAACACAATTCCCCATCAGGAACACAATTCTCTATCAGGAATACAATTCCTCACCAGGAACACAATTCCCCAATAGGAACCCAATTCCCCATCAGGAACACAATTCTCTATCAGGAACACAATTCCTCACCAGGAACACAATTCCCCATTAGGAACCCAATTCCCCACCAGGAACACAATTCCCATCAGGAACACAATTCCCCATCAGGAACACAATTCCCACCAGGAACACAATTCCCACCAGGAACACAATTCCCTATCAGGAACACAATTCCCACCAGGAACACAATTCCCCACCAGGAACACAATTCCCCATCAGGAACACAATTCCCACCAGGAACACAATTCCCACCAGGAACACAATTCCCACCAGGAACACAATTCCCCATCAGGAACACAATTCCCATCAGGAACACAATTCGCCAGTAGGAACACAATTCCCCAGTAGGAACACAATTCCCCACCAGGAACACAATTCCCATCAGGAACACAATTCCCATCAGGAACACAATTCCCACCAGGAACACAATTCCCCAGTAGGAACACAATTCCCCAGTAGGAACACAATTCCCCATCAGGAACACAATTCCCCATTAGGAACACAATTCCCCATTAGGAACACAATTCCTCACCAGGAACACAATTCCCCACCAGGAACACAATTCCCACCAGGAACACAATTCCCACCAGGAACACAATTCCCCATTAGGAACACAATTCCCACCAGGAGCACAATTCCCCTTAGGAACACAATTCCCCACCAGGAACACAATTCCCCACCAGGAACACAATTCCCCATTAGGAACACAATTCCCCATCAGGAACACAATTCCCCATCAGGAACACAATTCCCACCAGGAACACAATTCCCCATTAGGAACACAATTCCACATCAGGAATACAATTCCCCATCAGGAGCACAATTCCCTATCAGGAACACAATTCCTCACCAGGAACACAATTCAATATCAGGAACACAATTCCCACCAGGAACACAATTCCCACCAGGAACACAATTCCCTATTAGGAACACAATTCCCACCAGGAACACAATTCCCTCCAGGAACACAATTCCCCATCAGGAACACAATTCCCACCAGGAACACAATTCTCCATCAGGAACACAATTCCCCATTAGCAACACAATTCCCCATTAGCAACACAATTCCCCATCAGGAACACAATTCCCACCAGGAACACAATTCCCATCAGGAACACAATTCCCCATCAGGAACACAATTCCCCATCAGGAACACAATTCCCAACAGGAACACAATTCCCTATCAGGAACACAATTCCCTATCAGGAACACAATTCCCCATCAGGAACACAATTCCCTATCAGGAACACAATTCCCCAACAGGAACACAATTCCCACCAGGAACACAATTCCCTCCAGGAACACAATTCCCACCAGGAACACAATTCCCTCCAGGAACACAATTCCCCATCAGGAACACAATTCCCACCAGGAACACAATTCTCCATCAGGAACACAATTCCCCATTAGCAACACAATTCCCCATTAGCAACACAATTCCCCATCAGGAACACAATTCCCACCAGGAACACAATTCCCATCAGGAACACAATTCCCCATCAGGAACACAATTCCCCATCAGGAACACAATTCCCAACAGGAACACAATTCCCTATCAGGAACACAATTCCCCATCAGGAACACAATTCCCCATCAGGAACACAATTCCCCATCAGGAACACAATTCCCACCAGGAACACAATTCCCTATCAGGAACACAATTCCCCATTAGGAACACAATTCCCCATCAGGAACACAATTCCCCACCAGGAACACAATTCCCAACAGGAACACAATTCCCTATCAGGAACACAATTCCCCATTAGGAACAGAATTCCCAACAGGAACACAATTCCCCATCAGGAACACAATTCCCACCAGGAACCATCACTGCAGAGACAATCCTGCTCCTCATCTCACCTGAAACTCCCCAGGAGTTCTGCTGCAAACCATGAACCCCCTCCCCAGTGTTTTCAGGGTTTTCCTTCCCTTGGAATGTGCTCCCACCTGAATTCCTTTCCTTTCCCCATCACATCAGCACCTGAATGGAGCTGCTGCTGCAGCTTCCAGAACTTTCCTGGGAGCTCCAGAGGATGCTGAGAGCCTTGGACTGCCAAGGGAAGCAGGCAGCACACAGCCCTTGCTGTTATGGAAGGCCCACAGGTCAAAAGGGATTATCCCAGAATTTGCCAAATTACCACATCCAGCCAGGTGTGAGGAAAAATAAAACCCATTCTGCTGGTATTTCAGGAGTTAACATTGTTAAAGCTTTGTTCTAGGACAGGTTTTTAGTGACCAAACAACTGCTCATCCCAGGTCCCTGCTGTTCTCCACCCTCTGTACTCACCCAGCCCAGCTCAACATTATAAACTCTCCCAATCTGGCTCCTGGGTTTAGGAAAAAAAAGTGAAAGAAAACCCTGGAGCAGAGCTGGAGCAGCTAAAGGCTGACAGGATGGAGGATTAAACCTCTTCTGACTGGGGCAAGACAATCTGAGGAGCACAGACCGTGGTGTCAGAACACATTTGTGCCTTTTAACATAAATAAATGAACACGTGGAGGCTGCAGAGCTCAGGCTGCTCCTCTCCCTCAGGAAAGCCAGGGATGTGGAACTCTCTCTGCTATGCCCCAAAAACTTGGGCTCACACTCAAACATGGAACTGCCACACCAAGGCCCCCTCAGGACCCTGTAAATCTCACCCTGAGCTCATTTCTTCTGCAGCCTCAAGAAATGAAGCTTATTCACTTTACTATCTTTATAAACTGTTACAAATCTTAAATAAACTTCATGGAACAAACAGCTGTCTGTTTTTCTTTGGATATTACACATTTCTATTCCAACTCCACACCACAAACCCAGCTCTGTAATTCAATTTTGGGAGCTTTCTCCACAGCCCCAGGTCAATGCAGTGTTCTCTTGGGGGTCTGTGTCTTTCAACACAGAAAATGTGAAATTCTCAGCAGCCAGGGCTCCACCAGGTACCCTCAGCACTTCAGGGAAAAACAGATAAGAGAAATGAAAAAAACATTGAGAGAAATGAAATTCCAGGAGCAAATCCTGAGCCTGGCCTGTGGTAACTGACCCTGCTTTAGGCTTCAGGGTGGGAAAGCTGAACAGCTCCACTCAACAACTTCTCCATCTCCTCACCAGGGTCTCTTTTATATCTTGCCAAAGGTTTAGCTCATGCTCCTGACTGCTCTCCAGCTCTCCCAAAAAAGGGAAAAACCAAACTCCAAAGCAGGAATAAGAAAGTGCATCCCCCCCCTTGCCATGGAGGAGAAAGGAGCTCAGCTCAAGCAGCCCCAGGATGGGCTGCAGAGAGGGAGAGAGGGGCTGGAAAAGCCAGGAGAGCCCAGAATTCCTGAATTATTGAGGTTGGAAAAGCCCTCCCAGCCCCTGAGTGCCAGCTGTGCCCAGTGCTCACCTTGTCCCAGCCCTGAGCTCTCAGTGCCACCTCCAGGGATGGGCACTGCCAACCCCCCTGGGCAGCTCCTGCCAGTACTGAATGACCTTTCCATGAAGGAATTCCTGCTGAAATTCTGCTTCTTCCTCCCCAGTATTTGTGCCTGAGCAAAGCCAAAAGGCCTCATCACCCCCAGCCCAAGGTCTGGAGTTATTGGAATAATGAGTTGGGAAAGTGATGCCCTAAAAACCAGAAAGTTAAACCCCAAGGTATCAATAGCAATGTCCAGGGGTACACAGCTGGCAAAACTTGTATTTTACACCAATATTGTGTCATGATTTCAGCACTGAGAAATGCTGGTGCTGGGATGGTTCAGGATCTGCAGCTTCTACAACAAAGGATTGCTTTAAAATACTCTAAAATCATACACAAGGTGTTAACAAGTCCTCATGTTTCTCTGCTTCTGCAGTGCTAAAATAGAAATTAAATACATAATACACTGCCCAAATGAAATAAATAATACACATCTGAACTGCCCAAATTCCAAGTTTTATAATAATCCCTTTGCCCATCCCTCCTGCTCCTTTGGTGCCATTTAATAACTGTGTCAGCATGGAAAATTCAAGGTTACATTTCTGTATTACAAGGCACCCAATGCAATTCTAATCAAAGCAAATAAATGCCTTGAGCAGAGCAGAACTCCCCGTGCTGTGGTCCTGGAGGTTCTGTTTGTTCTGAGGAATCACATCCCACCTTCCTCAACACTGATGAGCAGCAGCATTAAAGCAAAAAAAGAAAACTTCTCCTGAAGAACTCACCAGGTTACCAAAGGTTTTCCTATTTTTGAGCACAGATCAAGGCCACAAAACAAATAAAATCATCAAGGCACTGCTGGTCCCAGAGACAATTCCCACTTGGGCAGGGAGGGAACAGCACACAAGCAAAGGGAGCAGTAATTTAAATTGTTCATTGGGAAAGAAACTCATTGCATGACCCCTAAATCTCCCCCTTTTCCCTTTCACACAGGGAAGCATCTATTTAAAAAATCTTTTTTTCCTACAGAATTTTTGATAAAGCTCTTAATACAAATAAATTGGTGATGTTCCACTTGAAACTCCTGGGGTAGTTCTGGGGTCCCCAGGCCCAGGAGAGGGGCTGGAGTGTGTCCAGGGCAGGGAATGGAGCTGGGAAGGGAATGGAGAATCCCTGAGGAGCTGGGAAGGGAATGGAGAATCCCTGAGGAGCTGGGAAGGGGCTGGAGAATCCCTGAGGAGCTGGGAAGGGGCTGGAGAATCCCTGAGGAGCTGGGAAGGGGCTGGAGAATCCCTGAGGAGCTGGGAAGGGGCTGGAGAATCCCTGAGGAGCTGGGAAGGGGCTGGAGAATCCCTGAGGAGCTGGGCAGGGGCTGCAGAATCCCTGAGGAGCTGGGCAGGGGCTGGAGAATCCCTGAGGAGCTGGGCAGGGGCTCAGCCTGGAGCAAAGGAGGCTCAGGGGGCCCTTGTGGCTCTGCACAGCTCCTGCCAGGAGGGCACAGCCAGGGGGATTTGGGATCTTGTCCCAGGGAACAGGGACAGGAGCAGAAGGAATGGCCTCAAGGGCAGGTTCAGGTGGAAATCTGGAATATTCCTCCTGGAAAGGTTCTCCAGCCCTGGCCCAGCTGCCCAGGGCATGGTGGAGTCCCCATTGCTGGAGGGATGTGACACCCATGTGGATGTGGCACTGGGGACATGGGTCAGTGGTGGCCTTGGCAGTGCTGGGTTTGATGATCTCCAAGATCTTTTCCAACCTTAATGATTCCATGATTCTAAATACCAGCTGGGCTGGAAAGTGCTCAGCAGCAGCAGAGGCTCCAGCACATTTTGGTGCCAGCACAAGTAAATAAAGCCTTGGGGCAGAACAATGGGATTCAGCTGTCAAACATTCAGGAGATGATGAACATTCCCATCCTCCAGTTCATCATCCACCTTCCCTGCTTGGCTCTGCCATCCCCCAGAGTGGTGGTGGCACCTGGCACAGCTCTGCTGCTTTGGGACACACTTTGTGGAGCATGGCACCTCAGAATTTGGTCAGTGCTTCCTCTGAGAGCCCCAAAAGCACCAACCCCAAACATGAGTGTACAGCAGAGCCTGTCCCTAAATGGGGTGGCCAGCAGGGAGAGGCTGCTCACAGGTCAAAGAGCAACAAACAGGCCTTGGCTTTTCCAATAAGCCTGTCAGACTGAGGCCAGCAGCAGAGCAGGTCCTGTCCCAGCAGTGTCACAGCAGGCACAGATGTTCCAGCTGTGCCAGTGGCACTTTTGGGGACACTGGGGCCACTTACGTTCCACGGCAATCCCGTCCACGTGGCCTTTGCCTTTGGGCTCCTGGGAGCCAGGCCTGGCCTGCTCCTCATCATCCAGCAGGGGCACGTAGTCTGTCTTGTCCACAGTCTCCCCCACCACGTCATCAAACTTCTCAGCCTCCAGCGAGGCAATGAAATCTCTCTTCACCTCCTCCTCCACGGCCGGGGGCGGCTCCGTCAGAGCGTCAGCCAGGCTCAGCGAGTGCTCCAGGTCAGCCATGCCTGCAACCTGCAGCCACAGGGACAGAGGGAGAGCTCCATCAGACAGGAATGGGCACTGCACGGCCCCTGTGCCTGTGCACCAAATGTTTGTGCAGGGCTCAGGAGTTCCAGTAATTCTCAGATGTTCCTAAAGCCTCCATGTCCCCTGTGCCTGCACACCAAACCTTTGTGCAGGGCTCAGTGACTCCCAGATGTTCCTAAACTCTCCATGTCCCCTGTGCCTGTACATCAAATGTTTGTGCAGTGCTCAGGAACTCCCAGATGTTCCCAAACCTCTCCACATCCCCTGTGCCTTCATAGCAAACCTTTGTGCAGGGTTCAGTGACTCCCAGATGTTCCTAAACCCCCCATGTCCCCTGTGCCTGCACACCAAACCTCTGTGCAGTGCTCAGGAACTCCCAGATGTTCCTAAAGCCACCATGTCCCCTGTGCCTGTACATCAAACCTTTGTGCAGTGCTCAGTGACTCCCAGATGTTCCTAAACCCCCCATGTCCCCTGTGCCTGTACATCAAATGTTTGTGCAGAGCTCAGAAATTCCCAGATGTTCCTAAACCCCCCACATCCCCTGTGCCTTCACACCAAACCTTTGTGCAGTGCTCAGAAATTCCCAGATGTTCCTAACCCCTCATGTCCCCTGTGCCTTCACACCAAATGTTTGTGCAGTGCTCAGGAACTCCCAGATGTTCCTAAAGCCCTCCACATCCCCTGTGCCTTCACACCAAACCTTTGTGCAGTGCTCAGAAATTCCCAGATGCTCCTAAACCCCTCCATGTCCCCTGTGCCTGTACACCAAACCTTTGTGCAGGGCTCAGTAATTCCAGTAATTCTCAGATGTTCCTAAAACCCTCATGTCCCCTGTGCACCAAACCTTTGTGCAGTGTCAGGAACTCCCAGATGTTCCTAAAGCCCCCATGTCCCTTGTACCTTTACACCAAACCTTTGTGCAGGGCTCAGGAACTCCCAGATGTTCCTAAAGCTCCTCAATGGATCAGAAACAAACTGGGATCATCTAAAGCAGGTTTAGCTGATGGATGTGACATTTCATGGGGTTTTTTAACAGAACTTTGAATAAAAAAGGTAAAAAGTAATGCCCAGCACCTGGTCAGGGCAGCCATGGTGTGACACTGCCCTGGAACCCAGGCAGGGATACAGAGAGAATTCCATCTGAGACCTCTGCCCACTGCACGTCCCCAGTGCCTTCAGACCAAATGTTTGGGCAGTGCTCAGAAATTCCTAAGGGCTCAGATGTTTCTAAACCCCCACAAAGGATCAGAAATAAACTGGGATCATCTAAAGCAGGTTTAGCTCGTGGATGTGACATTTATAGGGTCTTTTATCAGAACCTTGAATAAAAAAGGTAAAAAATAATGCCCAGCACCTGCCCCAGATCTGGAGTTAGTTAATGCCACCCCAGTTCTGGAGTTAATTCCACCCCAGTTCTGGATTTAATTACACCCCAGATCTGCAGTTAATTACACCCCAGTCCTAGAGTTAATGACACCCCAGTTCTGGAGTTAATTACACCCCAGATCTGGAGTTAATTACACCCCAGATCTAGAGTTAATGACACCCCAGTTCTGGAGTTAATTCCACCCCAGTTCTGGAGTTAATTACACCCCAGATCTGGAGTTAATGACACCCCAGTTCTGGAGTTAATTCCACCCCAGTTCTGGAGTTAATTACACCCCAGTTCTGGAGTTAATTACACCCCAGATCTAGAGTTAATTACACCTCAGTTCTGGAGTTAATGTCACCCCAGATCTGGAGTTAATTACACCCCAGTTCTGGAGTTAATTACACCCCAGTTCTGGAGTTAATGCCACCCCAGTTCTGGAGGTAATTACACCCCAGTTCTGGAGTTAATGACACCCCAGTTCTGGAGTTAATCACACCCCAGTCCTACAGTTAATTACACCCCAGATCTGGAGTTAGTTAATGCCACCCCAGTTCTGGAGGTAATTACACCCCAGTTCTGGAGTCAGTTACACCCCAGATCTAGAGTTAATTACACCCCAGTTCTGCAGTTAATTACACCCCAGTTCTGCAGTTAATTACACCCCAGATCTGGAGTTAATTACACCCCAGTTCTGCAGTTAATTACACCCCAGATCTGGAGTTAATTACACCCCAGATCTAGAGTTAATGTCACCCCAGATTTGGAGTTAATTACACCCCAGTTCTGGAGTTAATTCCACCCCAGTTCTGGAGTTAATTAACCCCAGTTCTGGAGTTAATGCCACCCCAGTTCTGGAGTTAATGTCACCCCAGATTTGGAGTTAATTACACCCCAGTTCTGCAGTTAATGCCACCCCAGTTCTAGAGTTAATGACACCCCAGTTCTGGAGTTAATGACACCCCAGTTCTGGAGTTAATGCCACCCCAGTTCTGGAGTTAATTAACCCCAGTTCTGGAGTTAATGACACCCCAGTTCTGGAGTTAATTCCACCCCAGTTCTGGAGTTAATTAACCCCAGTTCTGCAGTTAATGCCACCCCAGTTCTGGAGTTAATTAGCCCCAGTTCTGCAGTTAATGCCACCCCAGTTCTGGAGTTAATTAACCCCAGTTCTGCAGTTAATGCCACCCCAGTTCTGCAGTTAATGACACCCCAGTTCTGGAGTTAATTCCACCCCAGTTCTGGAGTTAATTACACCCCAGTTCTGGAGTTAATTCCACCCCAGTTCTGGAGTTAATTACACCCCAGTTCTGGAGTTAATTCCACCCCAGTTCTGGAGTTAATTACACCCCAGTTCTGGAGTTAATTACACCCCAGTTCTGGAGTTAATTCCACCCCAGTTCTGGAATTAATTCCACCCCAGTTCTGGAGTTAATGCCACCACAGATCTAGAGTTAATTACACCCCAGATCTAGAGTTAATTCCACCCCAGTTCTGGAGTTAATTACACCCCAGTTCTGGAGTTAATTACACCCCAGTTCTGGAGTTAATTACACCCCAGTTCTGCAGTTAATTACACCCCAGTTCTAGAGTTAATGACACCCCAGTTCTGCAGTTAATTCCACCCCAGTTCTGGAGTTAATTCCACCCCAGTTCTGGAGTTAATTCCACCCCAGTTCTGCAGTTAATTCCACCCCAGTTCTGGAGTTAATTCCACCCCAGTTCTGGAGTTAATTACACCCCAGATCTGCAGTTAATTAACCCCAGTTCTGGAGTTAATTACACCCCAGTTCTGGAGTTAATTACACCCCAGATCTAGAGTTAATTACACCCCAGATCTAGAGTTAATTACACCCCAGTTCTGGAGTTAATTACACCCCAGTTCTGGAGTTAATTACACCCCAGTTCTGGAGTTAATTACACCCCAGATTTGGAGTTAATTACACCCCAGTTCTGGAGTTAATGCCACCCCTGAGCAGCACAGATGACGCAAGGGAATTTAGTGCTGGGTTTGACTCCACCCAGCTCCCCTATGGAGATTAGGATTTTCCATAATCCCTGATGTATACTTCAGTGCTGCTCCTGATCCCTCCCAGAGGGTCCTGCAGCACATCCATGTCCTCAGCAAACCTTGCTAATCCCAGCAAACCCCCTCTAGCCCTGGGATTTTGAGGGAAAGTGACATTTTAATAATGTTGACATGAAAAAAACCACAGCAAAGTGCACACGGAGGCATTATATCACAGCTATGAGCTGGAAATGGAGGAGAAGCAATCACCAGTTATCCCTCCCTGATCTGCATCTCTGTGTTCAATTTATTCCTGGCACCAAGCTGAAAAATGCACCTGAACTGACTCATCTGCAGCCCTCAGGTTGGCACAACACACACCCATCACCAATCCTTCCCTTTTTCACTTTTCAGCCTTTTGAGGTCATCCTTGGAACAGAAAGGCAGGAATGCACAGAAAGGTTTTGTCCCCAGACCCTCTCCAGCTCTCCTGGAGGGGCTCTGAGCTGCCCCTGCATTTCCCCTGTCCAGGTGAGCATTTCTGCATTTCCCCTGTCCAGGTGAGCATTTCCTGCCCTGCATTTCCCCTGTCCAGGTGAGCATTTCTGCATTTCCCCTGTCCAGGTGAGCATTTCTGCATTTACCCTGTCCAGGTGAGCATTTCTGCATTTCCCCTGTCCAGGTGAGCATTCCTGCATTTCCCCTGTCCAGGTGAGCATTCCTGCATTTCCCCAGTCCAGGTGAGCATTCCTGCCCCTGGATCTCCTCTGTCCAGGTGAGCATTCCTGCCCCTGTATTTCCTGCCCCTGCATTTCCCCTGTCCAGGTGAGCATTTCTGCATTTCCCCTTGTCCAGGTGAGCATTCCTGCATTTCCCCTGTCCAGGTGAGCATTCCTGCCTCTGGATCTCCCCTGTCCAGGTGAGCATTCCTGCTCTGGATCTCCCCTGTCCAAGTGAGCATTCCTGCCCCTGGATCTCCCTTATCCAGGTGAGCATTCCTGCCCCTGCATTTCCTGCCCCTGGATTTCCCCTGTCCAGGTGAGCATTCCCAGCTCTCCCAGCCCATCTCCAGCCTCTCCTCAGGAGCACCAGGAGCTGCTGCCACAGAGCTGCAGCCCCAGGGACACCAGGGACACCAGGGACACAAGGGACACTTGTTGTGCTGGGTCAGGAGGGGTGACCCAGGCCAGCCCAGGCCTGCTGCCTTCCATGGGGTGGCAGAACACAAACCCCTCTTGTTCCCAAAACACAAAGGCTCCTACTCCTTGAACTGCAGGAAATTCTGTGTCAGCACTGCAGGGCCAGCACATACCTACAGCTCCAGCCCCACATTCCTGGGGAACAATGGGGTCCCACTGACAGTGCTGCTTCTGTCCTTCCAGGCAAGTCTATTATGGAAAATAATTCAGTGCAAGCTCTTCTTTTTCATTCTTTGAACAATGAAAGGTCAGGCTTGCAGGCAGAGCACACTTCAGGCAGCAACTGCAGCTCTTGGTGGGTTAGAGAAAGGCCCTGAGTCACAGCTTGGAAATCCAGAGGGGAAAAGTTTGGAGCTCTTCACCCCCTGTGCAGGGTCACAGTTGAATGAATTATGGTCAGTAAAAAAAAAATATATATATATATATATATATATTTAAATGAAAAAGGCTTATAAAAAAGGTTTCTTTCAGAGTTCCTGACTATTTTAAGACAAACCATCACCCAGATGTGCACACAACTGCCTGCATCACCCTGTAGGGAGCACCAGCCAGGGAAGGCACTTCCAGAAGTTTCATCCCTGCACTGAGCAGTCTCCTTCAAGGGACAAATGGGGCTCAGACAGAGACAGAGCCAATTTCTCAGGCACATCCTCCTTTGTTTTCAACTCACAAGACACTGATGGCTTTAGGTCACTGAGCCTCGATGTGCAGTGATGAACATTTAATCATCATCTTCTGAAAATGTCATTTGGCATCACAAGTTAAACAATATTTCCATTTCCCAACAAGCTGCATCATGAGCCCAGAGTGACTGAGGCTGGAACAGTCCCCTGAGTCCATCCAGCCCCCAGCACTGCCAGGGCCACCCCTGACCATGTCCCCAAGTGCCACCTCCACAGGGATTTTAAATCCCTTCAGCAATGGGGACTCCAGCACTGCCCTGGGCAGCTGGGCCAGGGCTGGACAGAGTTTTTGGGGAAGGAATTTTCCCAATTTTCAATCTGAACTCCCCATGCCCAGCTGGAAGCTGTTTCCCCCTGTCCTGTGCCTGTTCCCTGGGTGTGGAGCTGGCTGCACTCCATGGAAGAGCTGCAATATTTTATTTATAAAATCAATGGGATTTATGGGGGGCTTGTGGCACTGCCAGTGCTGCTGCTTCAGCTCTGCACAGGATCTGGGACACTGGAGTGATCTACTTTTGGGGAAAAACAATAATGAGGCTCTGCAGCCTTATCAGCAGGACATTTCCCTGGCCATATTTAGCTAAATAGGGAGTGGAGGAAGGATGTACAAAAATAAACCAGTGTACCTAAGAAAAGCCATCTCAAATCCAGCACTGGTGACCAGACAGGCAGGAGCACCTGGCACAGGGATCCCTCCTCAGCCCAGGTGGGCTCCAAGGACAGCCACAACCCCTGGGAATTGCTCCTTTTCCCTCTCTGCTGTTACAGCAGCCAAATTCCCAGATTCCCTGTGTAAGGCAAGAGGAAAATGAGGATATTGCAGGATATTGCAAACCCTGGAGCACATCCCTGTGTGGAGCAGCTCAGACAGATGCTCCCACCCCATTTCCATCCAGGTCAGAGCAGCCTGGGAAGCACCAAAGGACCCTCAGAGAGATGCACCTCACTGGAATCACACACCAACACAGGGAAGGTGAATTCTGGAATTAACCCTGGGCTGAAAGACAACAACTGAGGAGTGAGAGATTTCTGAAGGCAGAGGTTTAAGAATGCACTGAAATTCCTCATGGAAAGGGGGGTCAGGCTCTGGAGTGCCCAGGGAGGTTGGCAGTGCCCATCTGTGAGGGGGCTCACAGGGGTTTTTAGGGGAGGGAAGAGATGGGAATGCTGACTCCATGTTCAGGAGGCTTGATTTATTATTTTAAAAAATATATTAAAACTATACTAAAAAGAATAGAAAGAAAAGTTTCATCTCAGAAAGCTGGCTAAGCTAAGAATAGCATAGAATGAATAATAAAAGTTTGTGTCTCAGACACAAAGTCTAAGCTAATGGGCTGTGATTGGCCATTAATTATAAATATCTAAGATGGGCCAATCTCAGATCCACCTGCTGCATTCCACAGCAGCAAATAATCAATGTTTGCATTTTGTTCCTGAAGCTTCTCAAGAAGAAAAATCCTAAGGAAAGATGTTTAATGAAAAGATGTCTGTGACACCCATCCCTGATGCCAATCCCAGATCCACCTGTTGCATTCCACAGCAGCAGATAATCAATGTTTGCATTTTGTTCCTGAAGCTTCTCAAGAAGAAAAATCCTAAGAAAAGATGTTTAATGATGTCTGTGACACCCATCCCTGATGCCAAACCCAGATGCACCTGTTGCATTCCACAGCAGCAAATAATCAACGTTTACATTTTGTTCCTGAAGCTTCTCAGCTTCTCAAGAAGAAAAATCCTAAGGAAAGATGTTTAATGATAAGATGTCTGTGACACCCATCCCTGATGCCAATCCCAGATGCACCTGTTGCATTCCACAGCAGCAAATAATCAACGTTTACATTTTGTTCCTGAAGCTTCTCAGCTTCTCAAGAAGAAAAATCCTAAGGAAAGATGTTTAATGATAAGATATCTGTGACACCCATCCCTGATGCCAATCCCAGATGCACCTGCTGCATTCCACAGCAACAAATAATCAATGTTTGCATTTTGTTCCTGAAGCTTCTCAAGAAGAAAAATCCTAAGAAAAGATGTTTAATGATAAGATGTCTGTCTGTCTGTCTGACATCCATCCCTGGAGGTGTCCCAGGAACCCCTGGAGGTGGCACAGAGTGCTCTGGGCTGGGGACAGGGTGGGGATGGGGCACAGCTGGGACTCAGGGGGCTGGGAGGGCTGTTCCAGCCTCAGGGATTGTGAATCATTGTTCAGCTGCCCAGGTGCTCGTGGCTGTGAAATCAGCAGAGCAGAGTGGGTGACACTGTCAGTGTTCACAAACACATAATCACAGTGATTATATGTGTGCTTTTTATCAAGAGCTCTGGGAATTGGGGTATTACAACCCAAATCTGATTCCAGCCATACATTGAGGTGAAGGTGTTTTATACTCTATCCTTACATAACTTTCATGGTAATTATTAAATTTATGTTGTTCTATTGTATACATAGATTTCAGCTAAACATAGCCCCCGTTAAATTTCCAACATGGTTTCTCATGATTCTTCTTATGGTTATATAATAATTGTATTTAATTACTAAACAATCATAACATCTAACAATTATATCATTTATCATACTGCTTACACAGGTGCAGTGATCTGAGCAAACACAAAGCCCAACATTTTAGAGTTCTATCTTTAACATTTCCAGGGTTCCACTATCAACACCAACCTGGTGCAGGTTTGTGCCCAGGACAGGCTCCAGGACAGCCCAGCCCTCCCTGCCAAGGCCAAGGGAGGAGATTGCTCCAAGGAAAGGTGTGGAAGGAGCAGGAGCAGCCCCAGTGCCAGGGCAAGGCTGTCCCAGACATCCTGTGTGAAAAATCCTTTCTGTAGGATTTTCCTGCTGGAGCTGAGGAGCTCCTTTTTCTTTCTATTCTATTCTTAGCTCAGCCAGCTCCTGAAGAAGCCTCTTCCTTTTCTATTCCTATGTAGTACAGTTATAATGTTATCTATATCATAATATAATAAATCAAGCCTTCTGATCATGGAATCAAGATCCTGTCTCTTCCATCCTATACAAACCCCTGTGACCACTGTCACACAAGGAGAAGAGGTTTCCTGCAGCCACACATTCCAGGAAAGCTTCAAAGCACCCCAAAGCAAATCCATCCTGTTCCTTGAGGATCATTTTTACACAGGAGGGTTGTTTGGATCTCTGCTGTTCCAGGCACAGCTGATCTGTTACACTCAGGGTTTGCTCCATCTGCTCTTCTCCAGCTCACAATCTCTGTGTGCTTACTCAGTGAGTAACCTGTTTGTTGGGGTAAATAAAATCCAGCTCTCCACAGCTCATCTGAACAACTCAGCAGGGTTAGTTTAACCCCTTACCCTCCACCCTGTGTCTTGTTCCAATTTTCACTGGATTTTAGTCCCAGCTGCCCCATCCCTGCAAGTGTCCCAGACTGGTTTGGGTTGGGAAGGACCTCAAATCCCACCCAGTGCCACCCTGCCATGGCAGGGACACCTTCCCCTGTCCCAGGGTGCTGCCAGCCCTGTCCAGCCTGGCCTGGGCACTGCCAGGGGTGCTGCAGCACCAACAACTTCTCAGGGTGTCAAGAACTTCCCTTCACCCAGGATTTACTTTAACTGAGCCCCTGAACACCTTCCCAGAGCCACCACCCTGTGGAAAAGGAGGCAAACCAAAGCCTGCATGAGGCACAGCCTGAGTTTCCCATCCAGGGAAGAGCAGAATTGATCTCCTCAACTTTGTGCCTCCATTCTGCAGCTTCCCTGCCTGCCCTGTTGTGTTCCTGCCTCCAGGCACACACAGGCTTGGAATTTCAAGTTATGATCAGTCTGACCCAGATTCTGAGCTCTTGTCTCAGACACAGAAAGAGGAGAGCTGGCACAGGGATGCTGCCCAAAAAGCCAAACCTGCCAGCCCACAAAGTGTCCCAACAAATGGCACCCAGTGAGGGACACTGCCTGCCCCCCTGGCACTGCTGGGTTTGGCTTTCCACAGGAGCTCACCCAGGGACCTGGTGATGCCCTGAGAGGCTGCCCTAGAGCAGAGGCTGGACAGAGCTAAAGAATAAAGCAGGGATTTATTAAAAACCCTCCATGGATGCACCTTGGGCAGCACAAGAGCCCAGCCAGGGCTGCACCCAAGATGAACCAAAATGGCCCCAAAATGAACCCAAGATGAACCAAAATGGTCCCAAAACGGCCCCAAAATGAACCAAAATGGTCCCAAAATGAACCCAAAATGAACCAAAATGGTCCCTAAATGAACCCAAGATGAACCAAAATGGTCCCAAAATGGTCCCAAGATGAACCAAAATGGCCCCAAAATGGTCCCAAGATGAACCAAATGGTCTCAAAATTAACCCAAAATGAACCAAAATGGCCCCAAAATGAACCAAAATGGTCTCAAAATGAACCCAAGATGAACCAAAATGGTCACAAAATGGTCCCAAGATGAACCAAAGTGGTCCCAAAATGGTCCCAAGATGAACCAAAATGGTCCCAAAATGAACCCAAGATGAACGAAATGGTCTCAAAATTAACCCAAAATGAACCAAAATGGTGCCAAAATGGTCCCAAGATGAACCAAAATGGTCACAAAGTGGCCCCAAAATGGTCCCAAGATGAACCAAAATGATCCCAAAATGAACCAAAATGGTCCCAAAATGCACGAGCACTCCCGGGCTCTGTCCCTGGGATCAGTTCTGCTCCATTTGCACCTTGCAGTTCATTGTTCCATCCCAGCTTTAGCCCAGGCAGTCCCACCCTGCTTGTTTTTCTCTCTGCAGCCCACGGGGTTTGTGCTCCTGGGCTGAGATTTGGATCATTTGTCCTTGGTGCCCAGCTGGAGCAGGAATTGTTTTGTGTCCCTGCTCTGTGCACAGAGCTCACCATGCCCTGATGTGAAGCTCAGTTTTACACACTAAAGCAGCACAGAATGTGACAATATAAACCCTGAGGCCTCACTGAAGCCCTGCAGTGACAGTGACAGCATTCCAGCTCCACCCATGGCTCCATCCTGCCCCAAACAGGCTGGACCAGCCCCTGGCCCAGCACCTCCTGCCAGGGAGGGAAGGGAAGCCTGCTCCCATCCAGGAGGAAAGGAAGGAATATTTCCTCAATTTTGCTGGGTTAAAGGAGACCCTGATGTCCTCACATCCATTATTCCATCAGATCCACTTGCTCCTTTAAAATTAGCTCCAAACTCCATCCCAAATGAACTGCCTGGCTGGGAGGAGCAGGGACAGCTCATCATTGCCATTTCTCCTGGGTAAGTCAGGTTGCTTTTCTTAGCTGTGAGTGTTGGGGGCACTGAGCCATGGCTGCTGAGGAAACAGGAGAGATCTGCAGAGTCATCCTCCTGCAGAGCCCTGGAATCCATGGAAAGATTTCTGCATCCATCCATCCATCATCCATCATCCATCCATCCATCCATCCATCATCCATCATCCATCCATCCATCATCCATCCATCATCCATCATCCATCCATCCATCCGTCCATCCATCATCCATCCATCCATCCATCCATCCATCCATCATCCATCCATCCATCCATCCATCCCTCATCCATCCATCCATCCATCCATCCATCCATCCATCCATCCATCATCCATCCATCCATCTATCATCCATCTATCATCCATCATCCATCCATCCATCCATCCATCCATCCATCCATCCATCATCCATCCATCCATCCATCCATCCATCCATCCATCCATCCATCCATCCATCCATCCCTCATCCATCCCTCCATCCATCATCCATCCATCCATCCATCCTTCCATCCATCCATCATCCATCCATCATCCATCCATCCATCCATCCATCATCCATCCATCCATCCATCCATCCATCCATCCATCCATCCATCCATCCATCCATCCATCCATCCATCCATCCATCCTCCCAGGGGAGGGGACACAGAGACTGCCTGGGCCTCCCACGTTCCTCACATTCCCTGGCTGGGCACAAAAATCTGTGACCCAATCTGTGCATTTCTTATATTTTGGCACAGCCTAAAGCAATGGGATTCACTTATTTATTGGTTTAAAGTGAACCACAGCAAGAGTTCTGCTCTGTGGCTGTTTCTGGAGTCACAGGAAACCCCACAGATCATCAGAAGCTTCTTAGAGGCAAAGAGATGGAGGCTGAGAGATCTTTAATAAAATCTTCCCAACATTTAAAATCACTCTCAGCTCAAGTGCTGGAAAAACCAGCTCAGAAAGGGTGACCTGGATCCCAGAACCATATTCAGGCAGGATTATGACTCCCCAAGGAGGATGTGCAGGCACCACCCCTGGCAGAGGGAAGGTCTCCAGTTTTTGGGATCTCCAGACCTGCTGGACCAGCCCTAGCACCTGATGGCATCATCAAAGCAGGATTAATTAGGAGATTCCAGCTATTTCCACAGCAAAATCAACCCAAACTTCAGCTTGGAGGTGTTGCTGAGACCAGAGTGAGCTGGCAGAGCTGCTGGGAGGGCACACAGGGAGAGCACATCAAATATTCCTCATTTCTAGAGCACGTTTGATTGCCAGCAAATGAGGATTTCAGGGACAGTCCCAGAGCCACCTCCTCCTTCAGACCATCCAGAAATACTGCAAGGGATTTTCCAGCTGTTATTTATAGGCTTAAATGACTGCTGCCCTCCTGTGTGAGGGACAAAAGACAGGGCAGGAGCAGAGGAGGCAGATTTGGGGACAAGGAGGGCAGGTTTGGGGACAAAGAGGGCAGGTTTGGGGACAAAGAGGTCAGAAATGGGGACAAAGAGGTCAGAAATGGGGACAAGGAGGTCAGAAATGGGGACAAAGAGAGCAGTTTGGGGACAAAGAGAGCAGGTTTGGGGATAAAGAGGGCAGGTTTGGGGACAAAGAGGGCAGACTGGGGACAAAGAGGGCAGGTTTGGGGACAAAGAGGGCAGGTTTGGGGATAAAGAGGGCAGGTTTGGGGACAAAGAGGGCAGGTTTGGGGACAAAGAGGGCAGGTTTGGGGACAAAGAGGGCAGGTTTGGGGCACTGATGATTTTTAGCCTGGACTCCTTAAACAGACAAAGAACTGCCAGGGCTGTTTCCCTTCTCAGCACAAACTCCCTGAGCCTTCTGGCTCACTTCAATTTCTCAGAATAAATTCAGGCAGCCCCAGAGCCTCCAGGCTGCTACAGAAAAGCCAGAAATGCACAAATAAAGGGAAAACAGTTCCTGCTATTGCCTCCAGAAGGGAACACAAGGACAGCACAGGTATTTCCACTCAGGAATCCCAGATTCCCCCTGGCAGGGCCTGGAGGGGCTCCAGGAGAGCTGGAGAGGGACTGGGGACAGGGGATGGAGGGACAGGACACAGGGAATGGCTCCCAGTGCCAGAGGGCAGGGATGGGTGGGACATTGGGAATTGGGAATTCCTGGCTGGGATGGAATTCCCAGAGCAGCTGTGGCTGCCCCTGCATCCCTGGCAGTGCCCAAGGCCAGGCTGGAGCACCCTGGGACAGTGGAGGTGTCCCTGCCATGGCAGGGGTGGCACTGGGTGACCCTTGAGGTTCTTTCCAACCCAAAGCAGTCTGGGACTCCAGGATGTGACCATGAAACAGCTCTGAAGGCTTCACACAGATCTCAGGCACTTCCACCATCCCTTGATGGCCACACAGCAGACAATGAACAGGAAGTTTTCAGTTCTCACTTCAGCTGGGTTTCATGAAGTCTCAGCAGGATCCCAAAGCTGAGGCAGAACTTCAGCCCTGATTGCTTCCCCCTGTCCCTGCCTGCTGCAGACATCTGGCATCTCCCTCCTTCCACCCCTCAGGTCAGGAACAGCCCTGGGCCTCCCACCACAGGGAAATCTGAGGCTCCCCAGGGTGTCCCTCAATTGTAGGGTGTCACTCCTTAGGGATTTGCAGCCATTTCTCTGTTTCAAGCATTGGTTCTGCTGTTATTGGTGCTGCAAATAAACTCAATTTGCTGCATCCCAGTCCTTAATGATGATTTCTGCTCCATGATCAGAAACATTCTCATCAGCTCCATTTCCCTTAGGAAAACACTGATAAAGCCACTGAGCTGTGCCTTTCCCACCATCAATTATTCAGATGCCACATGAATTAGCAGAGCCTGGCAGCAGACAACTCCAGCATCCCTGCCTTGCTGGGAATGTTATAAAGATTCTCTCCATTTCTGGAGATTTGAGGGAATTTCTATTTTCTCCCTGCCTTGCAGCCACTCGTGGCTTGGAGAGCTTCAATTTCATGGAGTGCTGAAGTCTCCAAGGAGAAGCAGGCACAAATCCCACTGCAGCCAGAGGCAAGTTGTAAAACAAGCTCCTCTCTCTATATGTGGAGCTCCTACTCACTGTCAGCTCACAAACCATGACTGAGGGTGGCCTGAAGGCTGCCAGACCAGCATTTCCCAGATTTACTACAGCAGCTCCCACCTGCTCTTTTTAAATGTGGATATTCATTCATACTGAAATTATCTGTAATAAAAAAAGGAACATTTTTTCTTTAGAGTATGGGGATTTTAAGGATAGTGCAGGACCAGAAGGGCACCCAGGGGAGGCAACAGCAGCCAGGGTGAGTCAAGGCTCCCTGAGTTCAGCTGTGGTTTGGTTGGTTTGGGGGTGTCAGTCAATTCTGGGAGTCTGGGACTCTGTGAAACTGCAGAGAGCACCCCAGGAATGTCACCCAATGCAGGCACTGCAGCAAGGAAAAGCTCCCAGCACCCATAACAACTGCACTGGAGCTGCAAGAGTGCTGCAGGAGCCATGGCAACAGCAAAGCCCACAGGATAATGCACATTTAGAGCTGCAACAAGCCCAGGGTGACAGGGCTGCTGCAGGAGGGTGTTCCCAAGGAATCCAGCCTCATCCAGGAGCCATGGAGGGTGTTTCCAAGGAATCCAGCCTTATCCAGGGATCAGTGCAGGGTGTTCCCAAGGAATCCAGCCTCATCCAGGATCAGTGCAGGGTGTTTCCAAGGAATCCAGCCTCACCCAGGATCCATGGAGGGTGTTTCCAAGGAATCCAGCCTCATCCAGGATCAATGGAGGGTGTTTCCAAGGAATCCAGCCTCATCCAGGGATCCATGGAGGGTGTTCCCAAGGAATCCAGCCTCATCCAGGATCAATGCAGGGTGTTCCCAAGGAATCCAGCCTCATCCAGGATCCATGGAGGGTGTTCCCAAGGAATCCAGCCTCATCCAGGATCCATGGAGGGTGTTTCCAAGGAATCCAGCCTCATCCAGGATCCATGCAGGGTGTTCCCAAGGAATCCAGCCTCATCCAGGATCCATGGAGGGTGATTCCAAGGAACCCAGCCTTATCCAGGATCCATGGAGGGTGATTCCAAGGAATCCAGCCTCATCCAGGATCCATGCAGGGTGTTCCCAAGGAATCCAGCCTTATCCAGGGATCAGTGGAGGGTGTTTCCAAGGAATCCAGCCTCATCCAGGATCCATGGAGGGTGTTTCCAAGGAATCCAGCCTCATCCAGGATCCATGCAGGGTGTTCCCAAGGAATCCAGCCTCATCCAGGATCAATGCAGGGCGTTCCCAAGGAATCCAGCCTCATCCAGGATCCATGGAGGGTGTTTCCAAGGAATCCAGCCTCATCCAGGATCAATGCAGGGTGTTTCCAAGGAATGCAGCCTTATCCAGGATCAATGGAAACTGTTCCCAAGGAATCCAGCCTCATCCAGGATCAATGGAGGGGTTTCCAAGGAATCCAGCATCATCCAGGGATCCATGGAGGGTGTTCCCAAGGAATCCAGTCTCATCCAGGATCAGTGCAGGGTGTTTCCAAGGAATCCAGCCTTATCCAGGGATCACTGCAGGGTGTTCCCAAGGAATCCAGCCTCATCCAGGGATCCATGGAGGGTGTTTCCAAGGAATCCAGCCTCATCCAGGATCCATGGAGGGTGTTTCCAAGGAATCCAGCCTCATCCAGGATCAATGCAGGGTGTTTCCAAGGAATCCAGCCTCATCCAGGATCCATGGAGGGTGTTTCCAAGGAATCCAGCCTCATCCAGGATCAATGCAGGGTGTTTCCAAGGAATCCAGCCTCATCCAGGATCAATGCAGGGTGTTTCCAAGGAATCCAGCCTCATCCAGGATCCATGGAGGGTGTTCCCAAGGAATCCAGCCTCATCCAGGATCCATGAAGGGTGTTTCCAAGGAATCCAGCCTCATCCAGGATCCATGGAGGGTGTTTCCAAGGAATCCAGCCTTACCCAGGGATCCATGCAGGGTGTTCCCAAGGAATCCAGACTCATCCAGGGATCCATGGAGGGTGTTCCCAAGGAATTCAGCCTCATCCAGGGATCCATGGAGGGTGTTTCCAAGGAATCCAGCCTCATCCAGGATCCATGCAGGGTGTTTCCAAGGAATCCAGCCTCATCCAGGATCAGTGCAGGGTGTTCCCAAGGAATCCAGCCTTATCCAGGGATCCATGCAGGGTGTTTCCAAGGAACCCAGCCTCATCCAGGATCAATGGAGGGTGTTTCCAAGGAATCCAGCCTTACCCAGGGATCCAAGGAGGGTGTTCCCAAGGAATCCAGCCTCATCCAGGATCCATAGAGGGTGTTTCCAAGGAATCCAGCCTCATCCAGGATCAATGCAGGGTGATTCCAAGGAATCCAGCCTCATCCAGGATCAATGCAGGGTGATTCCAAGGAATCCAGCCTCATCCAGGATCAATGCAGGGTGATTCCAAGGAATCCAGCCTCATCCAGGATCAATGCAGGGTGTTTCCAAGGAATCCAGCCTTACCCAGGGATCAATGCAGGGTGTTCCCAAGGAATCCAGCCTCATCCAGGGATCCATGGATGCTCCAGAAGCCTCCCAGCTCTGCAGTGAGCTCTCCAGAGGAGCTGCAGGCTCTGCCCTGCTCAAACACAGCCTGTGCCCCAGCCAGAACTGCTTTCAGTGAGTTGAAAATAATGTTGATCAGGGACATGGCATAGTCATGTTGCCCACCACTGGAATTCCTCAAACCCCTGCATTTCACAAAATGTGCTCCTGGAGACACTGGGGCACTCCAGCCTTGACCCTGCTGTGATTCCACAGGAGTGGATCTCACCCCACAGCTCCCTGGTGATCCTGGCACAGGCCAAAGCCTCTGCCTGCCTTGGTGCCAGTGCATCCCACAGAGAATTCCCTCCACAGAGCTGCAGCACAGCCCACAGAGCCAGGATCCCAGGGAGGAGTCCCTGCACACCCCATCATCACATTCCACTGAACATTTCCTGGGGAAGGGGTTTTACAGTGACTGCTGTGAGCCAGAGAGGATCCATGCTTACCCCAGAGAGGATCCATATTTATCTATATTTACCCCAGAGAAGATCCACGTTTACCCCAGAGATGATCCATGTTTACCCCAGAGAGGATCCATGTTTACCCCAGAGATGATCCACATTTACTCCAGAGATAATTCACGTTTACCCCAGAGAGATTTCACATTCACCCCAGAGAGATTTCACATTCACCCCAGAGAGGATCCATGTTTACCCCAGAGAGGATCCTTGTTTACCCCAGAGAGAATCCACATTTATCCCAGAGAAAATCCTTGTTTACCCCATAGAGGATCCATATTTACCCCAGAGAGGATCCACGTTTACCCCTGAAAGGATCCATATTTACCCCACAGAGGATCCATATTTACCCCAGAGATGATCCATGTTTACCCCAGAGATGATCCATGCTTACCCCAGAGAGGATCCACGTTTACCCCAGAGAGGATCCACGTTTACCCCAGAGAGAATCCATGTTTACCTCACAGAGGCTCCATATTCACCCCATAGAGGATCCACGTTTACCCCAGAGAGGTTCCATATTTACCCCAGAGAGGATCCACGTTTACCCCAGAGAGGATCCATATTTACCCCAGAGAGGATCCATGTTTACCCCATAGAGGATCCATATTTACCCCAGAGAGAATCCTTGTTTACTCCAGAGAGGATCCACGTTTACCCCAGAGATGATCCATGTTTACCTCACAGAGGATCCTCATTTACCCCAGAGAGGATCCACGTTT
This sequence comes from Geothlypis trichas, assembly GCA_009764595.1. Taxonomy (NCBI): domain Eukaryota; kingdom Metazoa; phylum Chordata; class Aves; order Passeriformes; family Parulidae; genus Geothlypis; species Geothlypis trichas. The sequence goes on along the minus strand of CM019901.1, from coordinate 152,464,143 downwards.
ACCCCTGAAAGGATCCACATTTACCCCAAAAAGGCTCCATATTTACCCCAGCAAGGATCCTTGTTTACCCCTGAAAGAATTCCCTACCAAGGTCGTTGACACAGAAACCAAGAAGCAAAGAAGGATAAATAAGAGAAACCTGCAGCTGCCTGTTCCACTGAGCACTTTGTTTGTCTCTCCTGACCAAGGAGTGAAGTGTAAACTCACTTTTCTAAGTTTTGTAAGAAGGTATAAAATCATGCATGCTGTAATAAAAAGTTTGAAGCCTTCTGGGAATGAAGTGTGTTGCTTGGTATTGTCTCTGTTTCAACTACAAGAGTTTCCCCCTCTCACAGCACAGTTCCTGGGCAGGACTGATGCCACCATGCCAGGTGTGATGGAAGGTTCCAGTCTGCACACAAAGGGATCACTGTGGCCAGGGCTGTTGTGAGCAGAGGAAAGGGAACAGAGAAATAAATACCAGGACTTCGAGGAATCCCAGTGGTGGGCAACATGAATATTACATGTCCCTGATTAACATTAGTTTCAACTCAGTAAAAGCAGTTCAAAAACAAACTCTACATTCTGCACTTATGCAAAATGAAAGTAATTAGCTGGAGTCAGATCTCTGCCAAAGATCAAGGCAGAAGGAATAATATCCAAATGCAAGAGAACTGGGGAGAATTCCTGTTTGAGCATGGCTGAATACACACACAGACACACACAGAGGTGTGTGTGCAGGTACCTGTGTCATGGGATGCTGGCAGAGGATGGTTTGGGGTGGAGGGACCTCAGAGCCCACCCAGTGCCACCCCTGCCATGGCAGGGACACCTCCCACTGTCCCAGGGACCCCTCCCACTGTCCCAGGGACACCTCCCACTGTCCCAGGTGCTCCCAGCCCTGTCCAGCCTGGCCTTGGGCACTGCCAGGGATGCAGGGGCAGCCCCAGCTGCTCTGGGTACCCTGTGCCAGGGCCAGCAGCTCCCAGCCAGGCCTCTGGAGCTCAGCATTTCCATGGCACAGATGCCCAGTTTGATCTCAGCTCAGCTGCACTGAGAGCTCTGCAATCTCTCATTTCAGACTCTCACCTGCAGCATCTCCATCAGTTCCCTCCTGGCCCTGTTCCACCTTGCCCTGTGCCCAGGTGAGAGATTGTGGGACCAGGCTGTGCTATCAGGGAGGAGATTGTGGGATGTGAGGAGATTGTGGGACCAGGCTGTGCTATCAGGGAGGAGATTGTGGGATGTGAGGAGATTGTGGGACCAGGCTGTGCTATCAGGGAGGAGATTGTGGGATGTGAGGAGATTGTGGGACCAGGCTGTGCTATCAGGGCACTCCACAGCAACTCCTGCTGCTCTCAGGCTCTGGGGAGCCACACTCTGCCCAAGGACTCAGACAAAACTCCAGACACCCAGGAGAGCAGCCCTGCCACATTCCTGGGCATTACAATTCCTGCAATTGCTCTGCACTTGCCCAAAAGCCTGAGGGGGGTTTTGCAACTTCCCTGTGGAAGGAAGGCAGCACCAGAGAGGCAGCTCAGCCCCACACAGGGCCCTGAGTCACCTCCAGGGACACCACAGTGACCACCAGGGCTGCCCAAAGCCTCCACAATGACACCAGCAATGCAAAATTGCTCCAGCTGCCCTCCTGAGTGAATGCCTGGCAGGAGAACATGAAGGAATCGCTGCTGGAGCAGCCCTGGGGAAGCAGGGATGGAGGGAAGGGGGAGGCTCCCACAGGAGAGGGCTGCAGGCCAGCACAGCCACAGCTGGATGGAAAGCAGAGCTGGGAGGCTTTGGGAATGTCAGGCTGAGCAGAGAGGAGAGATACAACTGCAAAGAATCACCCCAGCAGCACCCAGAGTCCCCTCCAGCTGCACCCATTCCCAAAAAAGATCTGTGGCATTGGTGCCTGCAAAGAGCCCTTTACAATGGGTAATTCTGGCTGAGATAAGAGCACAGCACCCTCCTGAAATTCCCTCCCTTTGGGCAATCCAGCACTCAGCAGGATGGGGTAAGGCTGTCCAAGCTGCATTGCTCCATCCTGGGCTGTACCCTTTCCAAGCTGATAAAAAGTCACATTAATAAACTTGCCTTAAGTTACAGGGAGAGGTGCTCTGCCAGAGCAGCTTCACTGGGAGGACAAGAATAACTTTCCTCTAAGCCCCAGCAGGGATTAGGGACTCTAGAAGGTGGGGATTAATGCTCTTGGCTGGCCTTCAAAAAAGCCACATGGAAGATGAGTTCATAGATAATAACTGTGAGGGACTTTCAAGTGTTGAGCTCTGCACAGGCCTACCAGCACTGAAGCAAGAGGCCTAAAAAGGACTCCAAAAATCAAATATTTATCTAAGAGTTAAAAAGCAGAGTCTGCCCACCTTCTGCCCAGACCTGCAAGCTTTAGCTGCCAAGTGAGGAGCTGTAAAATGCAGCCCCCAGAGCCCTGCAGGACTCAGGGCCTTGAAGCAAAGGGGATTTCTTGTGCTGCTTCCCCAGAGAGGCAGCACCAAAAAAGGAGAGTTTCATCCATCATGGGGGAAGAGGCTGCTGGCACAGGGCAGGAGCAGGGGGGGCAGGGGAGCACAGGGCTGTTTGCAAAGCACTTTCTGTGCAGGATGCTGGGCTGAGCCCCACAGCAGCTGCTCTGTCAGCTGCTTTCCTTTAATAGCACCAGCCAGGGAGGAGCTGGATCCCACCTCACCCCCAGGGCACAGCCACCAGGGCAGCCTGGCTGTGCCCACAGATCCTGCCCTGGCACATCCCTGGCACAGGGCATCACCCCACAGTTCCCATCTTCACCTCCTCCTCTTCCTCCTCCTGCAGCAGCACCTCACTGCCACAGCCTGGGCACCACAAACAGCAGAAATTCCACCACTAAAGTTCACCTCAGCCCCTCTGAATTCATCCTACTCCACGTTTGAATTCCACGTAAATATTTCTACCAGAATAATGGATTTTCTTCCCATGTAAGAATTTGGGTGTTCATTTCTAAGATGGGATGAAAACTGCACAGCAGCAACACTGGAAGGACAAACCCAGAGATGAGAATGAGCTCAAGTCATGCTGTGAGAAAGAAATTGAGAGGTTTAGACTGACCTAATTACAGTTTGAGCAGCACTGTGCAGGCCCTCAGTGCCCTCATCAACTCCCAGTTCTGCCTTCTGTGTATATAATAATATATAAATATGTGTATAGACACATCTGAGGGTGTAGGAGGGGAAGCAAGGTCAGAGAGGACAAATTCTGAATTAATTCTGGGGATCAGCACAGGCTGGACACCATCTCTGCTTCCAGCCACTCCTTTCCCTGCACAGAACAGTTCCAGTTGTGTCAGTGACTGTACCAGAGCAGCTGCTTCACTTTTAATTAAAATAAGCCCTTCTTCTGACAGCTTAATTACAGAGCACCAGAACCTGCCCATCAGGACACAGGACTGGAAGCTTCCACATGAGAAAGTTGAGTGCAGAATTATTTTCATTCATGGCAACTCAGCACCAGCTTGGTGTTCCAGGAGTGGAACAGCAAACCTGGCAATGCTTTTTCAAGGGGATTTCTCAGGAGAAAACAATATTTTAAAGCTTTAAACACTACTGGAAGGTTAAAAAAGCTTTAGAAGAATGAACAAAAGCATTTCTACACCAAGGAATGAGTTTTAGCTATTTGTAAATTCTGCAAGACCTTGGCTACAGCAAGTGAGAGACTGCAGGGGCTCTGAGGAGTGTGGATTTGCAAACTCCCAGAAAACAAAGAAACTGCCCCAGAGAACCTGGGAATGGGACAGGGACACTGGGAATGGGACACTGGGAATGGGACAGGGACACACTGCTTGCAGACAGCTCCAAGGGGCAGAGCAGACCCTACAGCTTGGCAGAAGGGGCCCAAAGAGGAGTTTGTAGGGTTTAAAATGTAACACAGTGTGGTAATGTAATGATTCTTATAGGCTGTATGGAAATGCTGTAGGATTTGTATCTTGTACTAGATTGGTTAGTGAGAATCAGAATATTCAACACAGAAGATGATTTATGGTATTGGAACGGGAACCTCACTCTCTTGCCCTTTTGCTCTCTCACCCTCTCTCATCCTCTTTTTACCCCTCTCTTCTCTCAGTCCTGCTCTGAGCTGTGGCTGGCAGCTCCCAGCAGGGCCCTTTGCAATAAACCCCAAATCCCAGCAGGGCCCTGCACCCAGGTCCTTTGCAATAAACCCCAAATTCCTGCCCTGGCCTCAGAGATCTCTGCTCTCTGTCCATCCCCACTATCCTGCCCCTTTGCTCCTACACCCCAGCAGCTGCTGTGCTGCCCAGGGCAGGGACAAAGGCACAGCTCCAGGGAAGTGTTCCATGGCACATCCAGCAGCATTTCATGCAGAGGGAGCTCTGCCAGACCACATTTCAGCAGGTACATCCCCACCTCCTTCCAGAGGGACCCAGAGGTTGCTGACTGATGGACCCAGCAGGCTCTGAAGGCCTCTCATGCTCAGCAGCAAGGAGAGCTGCAGGTGCAGGGCAGCCCCTCCTCCTGGGGCCCTGCAGCTCATCCCTGCAGGGGGATAGAATATTAGAAAATAAAGATAGTGTAGAAAGTAATCTTACCCCTAAGGAGCTGCAGCTGGGCCAATTAGCAAAGATTAGGAGCAGGGCTGACTTTAACAGCCACAGCTGTACCCAGTGAGAAGAAGATGCTATAACAGAGTGGGGTGGTGTTGAGAAGGGAGCTGGAGTCAGTGGCTGCTTTGTGAAGAAGAAAGAGTCAGTGCTCTGAGAGCTGCCCACCAGAAACACCAGCAAGGTCTGAAACCTTTGAGATAAGGAGACAGCAGCACGGAACCCCTGCAATAAGATTGAAACCTTTGTGATAAGGGAACAGCAGCACAGAACCCCTGCAATAAGATAACAAGGGGGATGCCAGCCCAGCCCTTAAGCTGCTGTTATTGCCTCCCAGCAGGACACTTAATTCTCCCAGGCAGGGGGACACTCCTGCTCTCATGTGATGTTTATTCTTAGAGAGGATCCCGGGGATTTTTCTTGAGCTGCTTCAGCCCCACAGCTGGCCCAGGGCCAGAGGAGCAGCACTGAGCTCCAGGGCAGGGAGCAGGGTGTCAGGACCCAGCACATCCCTCTGGCTGTCCTGAGCAGCCCAGACCCTGCCAGGGGGCTCAGAGACCCTGGCACAGAGCCCAAAATGCCTCTGTGGGTTTGATTATGGCCCGTGGAGCAAATTACCAACCTTGTATGAAGATCAGCAGGCCACAAGAGTTTAAGTAGAATATTAGTGAAATTATCACAGGGTGAAATATGCATTTTGGGATTTTGGTACAGGGGGTTTATGAAGGCAAGATGGAGGGATCTGGGTGTGTCCAGCCTTTCTCATTCTTCTTCTTAGCCTCCATATTCTGTGGTGATGTTGGCACTTACAGATTGGTTTAGAGCAGAAGCTCAGTGTCTGACACAGGTGATGGGCATTGGGCAGTAATTGTAAACATTGCACACGTAGTTTGTAGTATAAAGACATAACACTGCCCTGGGGGCAGGCAGAGTGCCTGTGGCTGCCCTGCTGAGCAGATCTCTGCTGGGCAGAAAGAAAATTTTTTAGATAAGAATTAATAAACAACGCTAAGACAGAGAAATGAAGAAAACCGCTTCTTTAAGCACTGGGCTGGGAAAAGAGACTTTGGAACTTTTCTTGGGGTCACTCTGACAAACCAATGATCTCAACACCAGGGAGCTACAGACACATCACAATTTACTGTAGCCCAGGTGCTACACACACATCACAATTTACTGGGGCACCTTGGGCAGGAAAAGCCTGGTGAGTGAGGAGAAATAAGTGCCCAGAAAGTTGTTCCTGCCACACAAAGTCTGTGACAGAGTCAGTAAAAAAAGCAGATGACAGGCACAGAGTGAGGCCAAGTGCCTGCTCACATCCAACAGCTGAGCCCAAAGAACAAATTCTACATTGGAGCCTTTCTGCTGTCCTGACCTGGTTCTAATGACAAAATTCCTGCTGACTGAGAGATCAACCAACATTAGCTCCCAGTGACCAAGCACATCCAGCACAGCCTCACTTGGGCAAAGCTCTCAAAAGCAGCTGCACACTCAAGGCTCTGACACTCAGGTTGGTGAAGACCCCAGGTTTTTTAGTTCTTCTTCTAGGAAATGAGCTCAAATGTTGCAAGGAGAAGAATGCAGTCTCAGTTCAAGCAGAACAGTGCCTGTGTGGCTTATCTAGTTAAAAATGGGATGTGCTGGTAGGCAGGAGCTTGGGGAGATGCCAAGAGCAGCCACAGCACGAGGCCTTGTGTGAGTTCTTGCTCTCAAGGAGAGAATTGTCCGTGTCTGAAATGTGATGAGGTGGCAGCAGGGGCAAGAACAGTCCTTTCTGAATGAATCCATGCACAACAACAGCTCCCCCCTGCCCAAGTGCATGCAGGAAGGCAGGAGGAGGAAGGGAGGAGCTGCTGCAGCCCGAGCTCCATTGTATTTACATTTCCGTGCTCCTGATAACAAACACACTCCAGGGTGCCTGCAAAACAAGGCTTTGCTTAGAAAACAAAAGCTGAGATTTCGTGAAAGAAAAAGCAATAAAGACATTGCAGGTGTCCCTGCAGCTTATCAGGCCTGCTGTGGTGGTTTCCTTAGAGAATTATTCATTTTCTTATCCCAGGTGTGGCTGCAGTGTCCAGGGCCACACTGAGGTGCCCTTGGACACAGCAACTCCCTCCAAAAGGGGAAAAGAGGGGAATAAATAAATAACTATTCAGTGTAGAACTGAAAAAAAAAAAAAAACAACTTTTGATTTTAGTTCAGGGTGCTTCCCACATCACTTTAGCAAAGTAAAACCTTAAGTGGTAAAGTGACTCAGAATCCTCAAATCCCTGAATGAGTTGGGTTGGAGGGACTTTAAAGTCCATTCAGTGCCACCCCTGCCATGGACAGGGACACCTCCCACTGTCCCAGGTGCTCCCAGCCCTGTCCAGCCTGGCCCTGGGCACTGCCAGGGATCTGACCCCATAAAACTGACCCTAAAGATGGGGGTTTGTGGGGGCTTCTTCCCAGTTAGAGCCATTACACAACAAAATACAAATTCATCCAGCAGGTAACGTTTCCAGAAGTGTCTTCTCCCCACCTGGACACATGGAACCAACACAAAACCAAGTGAAGATCCAGGTGCCACCAAACATTTCCCTGGGCTTGGCTGGAAGAGCTCCCAGGGCAGTGAGCAGGAACTGGGGGATTCCTGAGGGACAGCCTGAGATAAAGGTTTGTAAAGAACTCAAGATATTCTCAGGCAGCTCAATCCAGGCAGCTTCTCCCTCTGCCCCAGGATGTGGGGGAGGAAGCTGCTGCTCCTCATCCTCACACCCAATGCCTGGCTTAAACATTCCCACATAAATCACTGCAGGAAGCCCTGGAGCTGCTCAGGGCAGCCTGGGGAAACACCTGCACGTCCTGGAGCCCTGAACCAGGGCAGTGGGGCCAGGGATGCCTGGGGTGCACCACAACTCCCCCAAAAATGGAGAAACCAGGGAGGAAGATCCTGATGGCAAAGGCACCTCCTGGACAAGCTGGGAGGCACAACAGGACCTGCAGAGCTCCAGGGCTGCCTGCAGAGCACTGCCATTGTTTCAGGCAATTGGACTCCATGACCCCTAAGGCTCCTTCCCACTGCAGATATTCCATGAGGTCCAAACCCAGCCCAGACATCCCTGGCAGACCTGCCCACCACACTGGGCTGAGCCAAGAGAGGCAGAAAAGAGGAGAAATAAACCCCACTCAAGGGTGCAGGGGCAGGGAGGAGAACACCAAGCTCTCCCTGGCTCTGTCACCTTCCCTGTGTGACCCCCTGTGACCCTGCAGGGCCACTCAGGCCACGGGGACAAGCACGTGGGGCCAGGCTGTGGGCATGGCCCCCCTCCAGCCCACCCAGGGCAGATAAACCATCCTGGCTTCTCCTCAAGTGGCCTTGAGACAACAGCTTAAGATGCTTTGGCTGGTGGCCACAGCCTGGGAGTGACAGCAGGAGTGCCCAGGGAGCCTGGGCACAGCCCCTGGGAGCACCTTTGGGACAGGAATTACAATTTATTCCTGATTTTTGTGTGCACTGAGAGACCCAGGTGTCTCCTGCAGAGCAGTTTGGGATTGTTCTCAAATGCTGATTGTGTCTTCAAGTCCTGAGAGGAATATCTGCAGTTTTCTCCCCTGTTTGAGCCATCCATCTGCCTTTTCCTGAGCTCTCAGAGCTGGTTCCACCCTTGGCTCTCAGGACTGCAGAGGGGTCACCTTCCAGCCTTCCATCCCCTCAGGAACTAACTGGGAGCACCTTCCATCCCCTCAGAACTAACTGGGAGCCCCTTCCATCCCCTCAGAACTAACTGGGAGCACCTTCCATCCCCTCAGGAATGAACTGGGAGCACCTTCCATCCCCTCAGGAATGAACTGGGAGCACCTTCCAACCTTCCATCCCCTCAGGAATGATCTAGGAGCACCTTCCAGCCTTCCATCCCCTCAGGAATGAACTGGGAGCCCCTTCCATCCCCTCAGGAACAAACTGGGAGCCCTTTCCATCCCCTCAGGAACACACTGGGAGCCCCTTCCATCTCCTCAGGAATGAACTGGAAGCCCCTTCCATCTCCTCAGGAATGAACTGGAAGCCCCTTCCATCCCTTCAGGAACTGGGAGCCCCTTCCATCCCCTCAGGAATGAACTGGAAGCCCCTTCCATCCCTTCAGGAACTGGGAGCCCCTTCCATCCCCTCAGGAATGAAATGGGAGCACCTTCCATCCCCTCAGGAACAAACTGGGAGCCCCTTGCAGCCCCCTCAGGAACTGGGAGCCCCTTCCATCCCCTCAGGAATGATCTAGGAGCACCTTCCAGCCCTCCATCCCCTCAGGAATGAACTGGGAGCCCCTTCCATCCCCTCAGAACTAACTGGGAGCCCCTTCCATCCCCTCAGAAACAAACTGGGAGCCCCTTCCATCCCCTCAGAAACAAACTGGGAGCACCCTCCATCCCCTCAGGAATGAACTGGGAGTTTGTTCCAGCCCCCTCAGGAATGAACTGGGAGCACCTTCCAGCCTTCCATCCTCTCAGGAACAAACTGGGAGCCCCTTCCATCCCCTCAGGAACTGGGAGCACCTTCCATCCCCTCAGGAACAAACTGGGAGCCCCTTCCATCCCTTCAGAACTAACTGGGAGCCCCTTCCATCCCCTCAGGAATGAACTGGGAGCCCCTTCCATCCCCTCAGGAATGAACTGGGAGCCCCTTCCATCCCTTCAGGAACTGGGAGCCCCTTCCATCCCCTCAGGAACTAACTGGGAGCCCCTTCCATCCCCTCAGGAACAAACTGGGAGCACCCTCCATCCCCTCAGGCACTGGGACACAGGAGCCTCTTCCATTCCCACCATGGACAGGAGCATCAGCCCCACTGAAAATGAAGAACTCTGCACCTGCAGTGTTATCTCTGCATGTGACATTTAAGGACACTGAAATAAAAAGGCAGCTGAGGAATAATTTGATGCCATAACTGAGTTTTAGGAGGTTTGTAAGGCCCCTGTGAGCTGCAGGCAGTGCCAGGAGGTGCCAGTGGACAGAGCTGGTGATGGTAAATGGAGGTGTTAAAGCTCTGTGTGTGTGACCCCTCTGCAGTCCTGAGAGCCAAGGGTGGAACCAGCTCTGCCCCTGAGAGCTCAGGAAAAGGCAGATGGATGGCTCAAACAGGGAAGAAAACTGCAGATATTCCTCTCAGGACTTCAAGACATAGCCAGCATTTGAGAACAATCCCAAACTGCTCTGCAGGAGACACCTGTGTCTCTCAGTGCACACAAAAATCAGGAATAAATTGTAATTCCTGCCCCACAGCACATCAGGTGAGCACCTGCACCTCAAACATCCCCACTGCAGAGCTGAAGGCAGATTCCAGAACTGGAGCTGTGCTGTGATTCCCTCAAAGGACAGCCAGGATAAAAACCTGCATGATCTGCTGCTCCCAATTCCCAACAAATCAAATCAGACTTGTTTTCCTTAGCCTAGTTTACCCATTTTAATCTTTTGTAGTCCTCTTACTCTGATAAAAAGAAGATTTGAATGACCAAGTTAAACAAGATGTGAGCCCTTTGAAGTACAAAAGGAAAGGAAAGAAAGTGGTCAGAAAGGACAAACCTGGAGTTGCACAGCAGCCCTGCTATCCCAAACAGAGCCCAGCAATGTCTGAAACTTCAATAAATACCTGAAAGGCTGGAGCCAGGCTGGGAGAGCTGGGATTGTTCCCCTGGAGAAGGGAAAACTCCAGGGAGAGCTCAGAGCCCCTGGCAGGGCCTGGAGGGGCTCCAGGAGAGCTGGAGAGGGACTGGGGACAAGGGATGGAGGGACAGGACACAGGGAATGGCTCCCAGTGCCAGAGGGCAGGGATGGGTGGGAGATTGGGAATTGGGAATTCCTGGCTGGGATGGAATTCCCAGAGCAGCTGTGGCTGCCCCTGGATCCCTGGCAGTGCCCAGGCCAGGCTGGAGCACCCTGGGACAGTGGAAATGTCCCTGCCATGGCAGGGGTGGCACTGGGTGGGTTTAACCCAACCCAAACCTTTCCCTGTCTCTGTCTGGAAGGGTTTGAACTGGCAGGATGTAGAAGGAGCAGTAATTAAAGGTTTATCACACCAGAAGGGAAGGTGAGTGCATTCCAGCCATGCCTGCTCCACACAAGCTCCCAGGGGCAGAATTCCCATCTCCCATCTCTGGCTGGGGCTGCAGCTCCCAGCACAGCTGCACCAAACCCTGCCTCTGAATCAAACACCTCTGCTGGCTCAGCACAAAATCAGTTCCTACCTCAGAGCAGGGGTCCCTGGGCAGGTTCTTCAGTCCTCAGGAGCTGCTGATCTGCAGGACAAAGCAGAGGGAGCTGTGTGAGCACAGAGCATGGCATGGCAGAGTCAGGGCTGCTGGGACACCAGTGCTGCTCCTCAGAATTGACTGGGAGGATGTGCTGCAGCTCCCTGCAGGGATCCAGGCAGCTTTTCCTGCTGCTCCCTGCTCAGCAGGACTCAGATCTGCTGGCTCAGGAGTGAGGGAGGGGATGCTGCCCCTCTGCTCCAGGAGCTCTGGGCTCCTCCTGGCCACAGAGATGTTCAGGGCTCTGGGGCATCTCTGATGAGCAGGGACTGCAGGAGCTGGGCTGCTCAGCCTGCACAAGGGCAGGCTCCCAGGGGATCCCAGCAATGCACACAAATCTCTCAGACTGTGCCAGGAGAAGGTGCCAGGCTGTGCCCAGTGCCAGCACCAGGAGCAGTGGCACAAACCAAAGCACAGCAGCAGGAACAGCCCCTGGCCATGGAGGGGCAGAGCCTGGGACAGCTGCCCAGGGGGGCTGGAGACATCCCAAACCCACCCACCCTGCCCTGGTGGCATCCAGAGGTTGCCCACACTCCACCCACCCTGTGATTGCTAATTCCCATCACCACCTGCTCAGCTGCTCAGGATATTCTGAAAACTGTGAGCCACTTTTCCCTCGTTGCACACCTTAATAGGTTTCTCCAAACACAGCATTAAAGCTGAATTAATCCAGGCTGATCAGGACATCCCTGCCCTAAGCAGCATTTCAGGTGCTCAATGAATGGCTTAAGAGCTCACAGGCCCCTGGCATGCCTGGCACACCTGGCAGCCACCTGTGCCAGTCAGAGCCCACCCTGATCTGCTCCAGCTCTTTTCCTGCTTTTGCTGTGATTCCACCCTGATCTGCTCCAGCTCTTTTCCTCCCTTTGCTGTGATTCCACCCTGATCTGCTCCAGCTCTTTTCCTGCTTTTGCTGTGATTCCATCCTGATCTGCTCCAGCTCTTTTCCTCCCTTTGCTGTGCTTCCATCCTGATCTGCTCCAGCTCTTTTCCTCCCTTTGCTGTGATTCCACCCTGATCTGCTCCAGCTCTTTTCCCCCCTTTGCTGTGATTCCACCCTGATCTGCTCCAGCTCTTTTCCTGCTTTTGCTGTGATTCCACCCTGATCTGCTCCAGCACTTTTCCTCCCTTTGCTGTGATTCCACCCTGATCTGCTCCAGCTCTTTTCCTGCTTTTGCTGTGATTCCACCCTGATCTGCTCCAGCTCTTTTCCTCCCTTTGCTGTGATTTCAGTGCAAATCCCATCAGATTTACCAGGAACCATCTCCTCACCTGGCTGTCCTGTTCCAAATTTTTCTACCCAATATTTTACATTCTGTTGATAATATTTCTTAATTGTGAAGCAAGCACAGCTGTTAAAAAATATTTTATCCCAGTAATTACTCCTTCAAGCCCCCTTGAAGAAGAGAACATCAACTGAGCCACAGAGTTCAAGTATTTCAATACCCATGGAGAAATAAATGTCCAAGTTGTTCTCCAGCACAGCAAGTCATCAAGGCAATCTCCCAGGAAAATACCATTTCAGCAGTCAGACAGAAACACCAACCCATGTTCCTGTCCCCACAGATGGACATTTCGTGTTGCAGGGAAGTGAAATGCCAGAGCTTTTAGCTAAATGAGGAAACAGCCCAGTGAAAAGTGTCATTTTAGCTTCAGTGGAGCACTCAGCAGTGAGAAAAGCCTTCCAGAAGACTCCTGCTCCCTTCAGAAGGGCTGGGAAGGGGAGTTCATTAAGGAAATTAATTAAGGAAAGGAGAATTTCTGGTGCAGGATTCAGCTGCACCAGGTGCTCAGAGCCTTCCCCAGAGGGACACTGCTGACACACAGCACAGACCAGCACCACAAACCAGCACCACACCTCCTTCTGCACAGCCCCATGGCAGGTGAGCCATGCTGGGACACACTGGGATGTGGGGACCCAGCACATCCCTCTGGCTGTCCTGAGCAGCCCAGACCCTGCCAGGGGTTGTAGTAAATGCCACAGGGCCCACCAGGGCACCTTGGAGGCTTTAAACAATAGGATTGCTGACACAGCAGTCCAGAGATGACCTAACCCTGGACCCACAATGTATATTTGTACCCTTATAAGGAAAAAACCTTATTGATCCTTCTATTGGTCACTTGTGAAACTTTTAACCTGTACTCATTGGTCCAGTTTGGAGCCTGGCCAAGGGTATAAATGAAACTTACTGTACCCCATTAAGTTGGAAGAAGAATTGCTCTGGATCTTTCACGTATTCCTGAATAAACCATCTCCAGTGGAACTGCTGGTTCTGCTTCTCCTCTCTCTGCTCTGCCTGAGCTTGCACCCGGGGAAGCCAAGCCTAGCAGCAGCTAAACCCTAAAGAGCTGAGATCCCAGAGCTGTTCTCACTATCAGAGCTGTTATCACTCTGCAGGCTGAAGGCTCCCCGTGGTTTCGGGTCCAAGCAGGCTGGACTGGGGGCTCTGTCCTTTCCTGGGATAGAGGTCCCAGGCCAACGCCAGCTACTGAGACCCCTAAAGGCTCACCAATAAGGAGTCTCAGAGACCCTGGCACAGAGACCAAAATGCCTCTGTGAGTTTGATTATGGCCTGTGGAGCAAATTACCAACCTTGTATGAAGATCAGTAAGCCACAACAGTTTAGGTAGAATATTAGTGAAGTTATCACAGGGTGAATTGTGCATTTTGGGATTTTGGTACAGGGGGGTTATGGAGGCAAGATGGAGGGAACTGGGTGTGTCCAGCCTTTCTCCTTCTTCTTCTTGGCCTCCATATTCTGTAGTGATGTTAGCACTTAGAGATTGGTTTAGAGTAGAAGCTCACTGTCTAACATAGGTGATAGGTATTGGACAGTAATTGTAAATATTGCACACATAGTTTGTAGTATAAAGACACAACACCACCCCGGGGGCAGGCAGAGTGCCTGTGGCTGCCCTGCTGAGCAGATCTCTGCTGGGCAGAAAGAAAATTTTTGAGATAAGAATTAATAAATAACCTTGAGACCAAGAGATGAAGAGCTCTGACTCCTTCTTCCAAGCGCCAGGCTGGGAAAAGAGACTTTGGAACTTTTCTCAGGGTCACTGTGACAAACCAATGATCCCAACACTGGGACATCAGGACATCCTCCTGTCCAGCTCCTTCCCCTGGAACACCCCCAGCCCCACTGGCCTCCAGCCCACAGCTGAGATCCACTCTCACACAGGAGATTCCAATCTCTTTGCACTGAAACCATCAAAACTTTACCTTATTTGTTTACCTTATTACCTTATAAGGAAAACAACCCAGAGATCTCTCTTTTTGGGCAGAATTGAAGAAAATGAGAAGCAGGAGCTTCTTTTTTTAGTTCAGATGGGGCAGGTCCTGGTAACTGTGAGATAAAATCCACCACAGCTTCTTAGTCTGGGCAAACCAACTTTTCCTTTGGTAAAGCTTCACCTCTGCTATCTAAATAATCCCTGAAGGGCAGAATTCCTGTACTGTGGGGGTTTTAACTGCCCCCACTGTAAAATTGATGCTCTTTAAGTTAGGGGGTGTTCTCACTGAAAAGGAGAAGTGTTAAATATCTAAAACCCAACAGATGTGCTGGAACTGAAGGTGTGGCTGCAAAGATTTCTTATGTGTTGGGTCTTAAAATAATCTGAGAGACTCTACCCCATCCCCTCACATGATAAACTGAGGAAGACTCTGGCTGTTCCAGAAGCCTTGCTGGACAGGAGAAAATCCAGATATACAGCAAATCCTTACTCCTGTGCCCATGGTTAACCAGGACTCTCTCCAGTTTGGTGAAAACCCATATATCCAGCAAATCCTTACTCCTGTACCATGGTTAACAGAACTGCTCTGCAGTTTGAAAAACCCATATATCCAGCAAATCCCAGCTCCTGTGCCATGGTTAACAGGACTGCTCTCCAGTAGGGAAAAAACTCATATATCCAGCAAATCTCAACTCCTGTACCATGGTTAACCAGGACTGCTGTTCAGTTTGGAGAAAACCCATATACCCAGCAAATCTCAACTCCTATGGCCATGGTTAACCAGGACTGTTCTGCAGTTTGAAAAACCCATATATCCAGCAAATCCCAGCTCCTGCACCATGGTTAACCAGGATTAATCTCCAGTTTGGAGAAAACCCATATATCCAGCAAATCCTTACTCCTATGGCCATGGTTAACAGGACTGCTGTCCAGTTTGAAGAAAACCCATATATCCAGCAAATCCCAGCTCCTGTGGCCATGGTTAACAAGACTGCTCTCCAGTTTGAAAAACCCATATATCCAGCAAATCCTTACTCCTGTGGCCATGGTTAACAGGACTGCTCTCCAGCTTGCAGAAACTCTGAGAACTGTTTTAAGGAGCAGACACAGCTGCCCCTGCATTGTGACCCCAAGCTCCCAACTTCCTTCCTGTTTCCCCAGAGCTGCCAAGGAAAGGCAGCCCCAGGGCAGAGCAGGGATCCCAGGAATGGCACTGCCAGGGCCTGCCTGCACTATCAGGGAACAGGCACTGCCTGGCCTGCAGACTGCTCCTTCTAAGATCCAGATCCACATCCTGCACCAGCACTTCTTGTTCCTCAGCTCCTCTGCTCCCCATCCTGTTGGTACAGAGCATTCCAACTTCAGAGACTCCCCTTCCAGAAAAACTGCATCCCTGCATCCCATCAGCAAAACTTGCACCCCTGCATCCCATCAGCAAAAACTGCATCCCTGCATCCCATCAGCAAAACTTGCACCCCTGCATCCCATCAGCAAAAACTGCACCCCTGCATGCCAATAGCAAAAACTGCATCCCTACATCCCATCAGCAAAAACTGCACCCCTGCATGCCAATAGCAAAAACTGCACCCCTGCAATCCCATTAGTAAAACCTGCATCCCTGCATCCCATTAGTAAAAAACTGCACCCCTGCATCTCATTAACAAAAACTGCATCCCTGCATCCCATTAGTAAAAAACTGCACCCCTGCATCTCATTAACAAAAACTGCACCCCTGCATCTCATCAGCAAAACCTAAACCCTGCATGCCATCAGCAAAAACTGCACCCCTGCAATCCCATTAGCAAAAATTGCATCCCTGCATCCCATCAGCACACTGGGTACCCCAGTTCCCACCCAGGAGCTCACCAAGGACACCCCATCCCTAACACACTGCTTATTCCAGGGAGTTCCAAAATCATATCCACATTTCAGGGCAAACATTAACAATCCTCTTCAGGTTTTTGTGATTTTGGGGGTTCTTACTGCTTTTAGTAGCACCTACTCCTCTCTAGCAGCTTCCCAGCCCTTTGGAGATGAACCCCAGCTCTGGCTGCTCCTGGGGAACAGCCCTGAGCCCATCCTGCTCAGCCAAGGATGAGAGGCAGCAGCTGCCCCCATCCAGCTCCCATCAGGATCACCCATGGACAGGAGCCAGCTCCAGCACCCAGGATTGTCCCTGTCCCTGCTCAGGATGGCACAGACAGGAGCAGAGCTCTGCATTCTCACTGACCCAGCCAGGTGGAATGCACTCCAGAGCCACAGAGGACAGAACAAATAAAGAATGTGCCATTCCCCACCTCAGCAGCCCTTATCTAAAATCCCCTAAGCAAGCAGCACCTTCTGTTTTCCCAGCCCAAATTCAGGAGTTTCTGTGCCTTGCAGGAGGATGCCCCTCCACCTTGGAGTTTCCTGCTCTCTCACCCTTCAGGCCTGCTTCCCAAAGCTCTGGATAAACAGCTCCCTTTAAACAGCTCTGTCTGCAGCACACACAGCCCACGGAGATCACTCATAGGGGAGCCAAGAGGGGCGTTGCCCACCCCAGCTCCAACATTCCACATGCAGAGCAGTCCCAGGGTGTCGGGTGCAGGCTCCAAAGGCAAAGGCTGCTGAACCCTGAGCTAAATATACACCCTGGCCATGAAATGCAGGTTGGGCAGCTCAGATTTCCATCCCTGGCTCTTCCCAGCAATAACCACAACAACCTGACAAGGAGTCACAGAACCACAGAATGGTTTGGGGTGGAAGGAACCTTAAAGATCTCATTTAAGATTACTTTCCTTAAAGATCACCTTCCCTGAGAAGGAAAATTGCCTTTATGGCCACAACCCCCTACATTGTCTCCTTGCCTGTTCCTGAACTCACCAAGATCCTAAACCAAGAGTTTATTCACAAATACATGATGCATTTTTTTCCTTCATGGGCACCACTGCCAGAGACTCAAATGAATTTTTGTTCAGCATCAAACTCCTGTTCCCACAGAGGCATGAGGCATTGGATAAAGCTGACAGTAAACCCTGGGAGAAATGGATAAAGGAGATGGGAAGGGGCTCAGCCTGGAGAAAAGGGGGATCAGGGGGGACCTTGTGGCTCTGCACAGCTCCTGCCAGGAGGGCACAGCCAGGGGGATTTGGGATCTTATCCCAGGAAACAGGGACAGGAGGAGAGGGAACAGCCTCAGGCTGGGCCAGGGTGGGCACAGCAGGAATTTGCCCATGGAAAGGGTGCTCAGGGATTGAAGAGGCTGCCCAGGGAGGTTTGCAGT
The DNA here is from genome assembly GCA_009764595.1 of Geothlypis trichas. Taxonomy (NCBI): domain Eukaryota; kingdom Metazoa; phylum Chordata; class Aves; order Passeriformes; family Parulidae; genus Geothlypis; species Geothlypis trichas. The sequence continues at coordinate 152,446,783 of CM019901.1, read as the reverse complement.
GCCCATCCCTGGAAGTGTCCCCTGGAGGTGGCACTGAGTGCTCTGGGCTGGGGACAAGGTGGGCATTGGGCACAGCCTGGACCCCATGGCCCTGGAGATCTCTTCCAACCCAAATGATTCTGGGATTTGAAAGAGATTTGAAACAGAGACTTGCTTTTACATTTAACTGCAGCCTTTTGAGTGGAGCTTCTCCCAGGAGAAGTTGAGTTAGACTAATAATTTAAAGAGTCTTCAGAACACAGGATGTATTTGCAGTGCACTTGAAGAGTGAAGCATTTTCCAGGGAAATATTCATGAGCAGCAAGCCCCAGCTCCACGGCAGTCACGCAAGTCCTGGCGCTGGAGAAGGGAGGATGATCCTCCCAAACCCAGGTAGAACATGGAAAGATGAATTCCCCTGCACAGCAAGCACACCCTCTGTGGCAGCATCACATCTCATCCTTATTAGGGGGGACAGACTCTAAAATGAGAGTTTGGGTTTGGTTTTGTTTTGACACTACAGAAAGATCTTTGAATCTTTCTGTGCATGGCTTGTGTCAGAATCCTTCATCTCAGCCTTGTCTGGGTGTTTGCAGCCTCCTGTCACACAGAGTTTATGTGTAACACAATCTCTGCCACCTTCCTGTCTCAGGCACTCACAAACCAGAGGGCTCTGGCTTCTGGAACATTCCTTGCCAGGTGAGTGCAGCCCTTGCTGTGCTGCCCAGCCCTCCTGAGCCCTTTGGGAAGCAAGCACACCCTCTGTGGCAGCATCACATCTCATCCTTATTAGAGGGGACAGACTCTAAAATGAGAGTCTGGGGCTGCCAGAGTCAAAGCCCAGTGAGGTTCATGCAGTCAGACAGGAAAGAAGCAGCTGCACAAGCTGGGCTGTTTTTCCAGCACCAGGGTTTGGGGATGTCAGGAGCAATTTGAAAAGAACAAACAACGTGCAGTGACTCTGGGAAGTTGAGCACTGACTCATGGGCTGCCAGTGTCAAGGACCAGCCAAGGACCTTCCCAAAGGGCTCAGGAGGGCTGGGCAGCACAGCAAGGGCTGCACTCACCTGGCAAGGAATGTTCCAGAAGCCAGAGCCCTCTGGTTTGTGAGTGCCTGAGACAGGAAGGTGGCAGAGATTGTGTTACACATGAACTCTGTGTGACAGGAGGCTGCAAACACCCAGACAAGGCTGAGATGGAGGATTCTGACACAAGCCATGCACAGAAAGATTCAAAAATCTTTCTGAAGTGTCAAAACAAAACCAAAAAAAACTCTTTAACATCCAGAGTCACACCAAAAAGAAAGCCAGCACCAAAAGGCAAGGCAGAAATTGCCCTTGTGAGAATCAGCAAAGCCTGTCCGTGCTCAGCAGAAGCTCAATAAAAAAAGAAAGTGATTTAAGCAAGAGCAAAGTGTCTCTGCTCACAGCTGAAGGACTCTGCTGCTCACAGGACTGAATTAGCTAAAATTAGCTCTCACAGTTGCATTCTCACCAGCACCTCCAGCCTCCCATGTGGATGAGTAGTTTTGGTGAAAGCAGCTTTAATTTGGATTCAGAGCATGCAAATTTCAGGAGAATAGTGATTTCTGACCAGCTCCTTCCATGAACACTGATGCATAAAAAACACTGACTCTCACATTCAAGTTTAATCCTCTTCTGAAATATTTATTTTTGGAACAATTCAGGGAACAGAAAGCCTTCAGCCCAGACGAACTGCATCTAAAAATAGATGGTTTGAGAATTCAAGAATTCTCCCTACTGCTGTGTCTGATCAATACAGATCCACTGTGACTCCTGTCATCTGCTTTATCTGTCAAAGCACATCCCCACTCCCACCCCCTGCCAGAATTATCCAAGCTGCATCTTCTGGGATACTACAGACCAGAAATTGCATTTCTAATGATCTGAGATTGATAAGGACTCAGCTGCACACACATCATGCATTATACAAGGAGCAGCAAGAACAGAGTTGAGTCCTGAACTATGAAATCATCCTTCAAGTGCCCACCCTGCCCTGGCTGGGCAGCATTAATGAGCTCTTTGATGGCAACAAGGACAAGAAGCAGCTTTCATTATCCAAATGTCATCTGGCCACTAATGAGAGGCTCTGAGCCTTCCTGCAGCAGAAGGAATGGGAAGGAGCTCCTCAGTGCCACAGCTGAGTCAGAGACCAGGACATCCTCACAGATCAAACCCTGCTCTGCACACCAGGGCTGCTGCATGCAAACAGACCTGAGACTGCTCCTGGTCCATGGCAGCTCTGGAGCAGCACCCAGCAGTGTGGGACAGCATTTCTGACCAGAGTCAAAGGCTGCAAGAGCAAATCTCCTGAAATAAAACATGCCAGCAGTGCCAGAAACCACCAAACATCCCATAACCCAGCAGCACAAGGCAGCCAGAGGGACTGTGAGCAGCTCTTACTGAACCTGTGTTATTCTCACATCTCCCCAGCTCCCTGGGAGCTCCAGCAGCACAGCTCACCTGCACTGCACGAGAGCAAAGCAGCACAAAAGCCTCCCCAGCCCACACCTGCAACAAACAGGGCATTTACAGGGGCTTCCCTCTCAGTGACTCTGTAAAAATTAACATTTTTCTGGTTTTTACAGTCTCTCAGCCAAGGTGTAACAGGCTGTTCAGCCCCTGTTACTGCACACACCACAGTCAGGGCAGCAGGACAGGGCTGCTCCCCCCAGCCCCCTGGCAAGGCTGGGGATGCTTCCAGAACAGCCCCTGAGGTTTATTCCACTCTCACCCATGACAAACCCTCACTGTGCAGCCCCAAGGGTCAGTGGAATGGTGTTAGGGACAGCCAAAAATCAGAATGTGCAGCTGGGTCCTGCCTGTATGTAAAGGGGTCCAGACAAGAGGCAGAGAGAGAAAATGGTGATGGAACAAGGGGAGATGGGTTTAAACTGAGAGGGAGAGATTGCTATCAGATATTGGGGAGAATTCCTGCCTGGGAGGGTGGGGAGCCCTGGCACAGGTGCCCAGAGCAGCTGTGGGTGCCCCTGCATCCCTGGATGTGTCATGGACAGGGCTGGGAGCAGCCGGGGACAGTGGGAGGTGACCCTGGGGCAGGGGGAGGGGACCCTGGGACAGGGGGAGGGCCTCCCTAGGACAGGGGGAGGTGACCCTGGGACAGTGGGAGGTGACCCTGGGACAGTGGGAGGGGTCCCTGGGACAGGGGGAGGGGTCCCTGGGACAGGGGGAGGGGTCCCTGGGACAGGGGGAGGGGTCCCTGGGACAGTGAGAGGTGTCCTTAGGACAGGGGGAGGTGTCCTTAGGACAGTGGGAGGTGACCCTGGGGCAGGGGGAGGTGACCCTGGGACAGGGGGAGGGGACCCTGGGACAATGGGAGGTGACCCTGCCATGGCACAGGTGGGATGGGATGACCCTGAGGGTCCCTTCCTTCCCAACCCAAACCACTCCATGACTCTGTACCAAACAAACCCATGAACCCCAGAATGGAGAACCCCCAAATCCCAGTGGAACTACACAACATTGGCTTTGCTCAGCTTTGGAAAAGCAAAAGCAAGGAGGAAATTGAGGCACCAGGAGTGATTTCACCAAGCCCCACCAGATGCAGGAATGTTGTCTGCAGAGTCAGCTCAGGCCAAACTGGAGCCAAGTTTGGATTTCCCAGCCCTTGGGCCCTGCCACAGACACAGCTTCAAAGCCAAACAGCTCCTGGAGAATTCCCAACTGTCCCTGACATTTATTAGTGTAAGAAAGCATGAAAATTCATGAGCCTGAGCTCTGCTGATGTTTTCAGGGCTGATGCCTGCCAGGTTTCAGAACTGCAGCACCCAGCTGCCCATCAGTACCTGCTCACCTACAGCAGGTACAGCCCATCCATGGCCCTGCCCTGCAGCTCTGAGCTCAGGACAGCCCCTGGAGCTCAGTGAGCAGCTCAAACCCCACCTGCTTTATGGGATTTTATGGGATTTTATGGGATTTTATGGGACAGGATCCATGCAGGGATCAGGGGGTGCTCCTGGAGCTGAGCTTTGCTTGGTGCTCATGAATGGAGCATTTTAAGGGACTCCAGGGTGGTGGAACCACTGACCTGTGCTGCTTCACCCCAACTCACAACTGCCCCAGTCCTGACCTGAGAGTACAACAGGATTTGGGGTTTATTTAACTCCTGGCTTTTCAGGTTGCAAACTTATTATGGCCATAGATTTTGCATGGATATTTCAGAGGAAAAAAAATAGCAAAGTTTAACAGAATACAGGCTGGCAGCATGACCAGGACACTGGGAGAAAAGCTCTGAAAATACACATTATTTGGTTAATAAATATATAAATATTTCCATGAAGGAGCTCATCTATATACATCTCTGTAAACCCAAGTCTCCACATTATTTGGTTAATAAATATATAAATATTTCCATGAAGGTCATATATATATACATCTCTGTAAACCCAAGTCTCCACATTATTTGGTTAATAAATATATAAATATTTCCATGAAGGAGCTCATCTATATACATCTCTGTAAACCCAAGTCTCCACATTATTTGGTTAATAAATATATAAATATTTCCATGAAGAAGTTCATCTATATACATTTCTATAAACCCAAGTCCCTGCCATGCCAGGGGTGGATAGGATCACATACAAGGTTCTTTCCAACACAAATCATTCTAGGGTTTTGCTATTATATCAGTTTTGGGACAATGATGATACAGCAGATGCTTCATCACTCTTTTTAGGTAAAAGGATTCCAACTTTTGATTTTTAAATGATGGCAGACAGCAACACAAGCAGTGTTGGAGGAATACATTAAAAACCAAACTGCACAATAGAGCAGGTTCAAAGTCTCAATCATCAGCTGATTTCTCAAGAGCAAAACCATGAATGTGGATCAGAAGGAGAAGATTAAAAAGGCATTTACACCCCATGCAGACACAGCACTGCTGCTGCTCCAGGGCTAGAAATCACTGAGTTCTCTGCTTATTTTCTGGCATCTCCTGCTCCTGGCACACCTGAAACACCAGTGCCCTGCAGCTCTGATCACAGCAAGCACCAAATCTCCCTTGTTCCTTGAACACAAGAACCTCCTGAGCTCCTGCCCCTGGAGCAGAGGGTGCTGGGACCAGGGCAGGACAGACAGACAGACAGACAGACTGCCCAGGGCTTCAGGGACCCAGCTGAATATTCCAAACCTGCCCAATGCAGAGCCTGCAATTGGAGAATTACAGCTCCTGGCTGTGCCAAGCTGGGCCTGCAGTGCAGGGCAAGGGATGGGCACTGGGACACAGCCCTGGCATGGGGCTGTGCCCACCTTGGGGTTTTCTTGCCCTCCTTCTTCCAGCTAAAAAGGTTTTCCAGGAGCCCTGGATGCTCAGCAGCACAGAGAGGATACACTTGGTGTAGTGTCAAAATAGGGCAAAGCACAGAATCAGAATTGCAGGGACAGATTCAGATTGCAGGTAAATCACAGAATCAGAATTGCAGGGATAAATTCAGATTCCAGGTAAACCATAGAATCAAAATTGCAGGGATAAATTCAGATTAACCACAGAATCAGAATTGCAGGGACAGATTCAGATTCCAGATAAATCACAGAATCACAATTCCTGGGACAGATTCAGATTCCAGGTGAATCACAGAATCAGAACTGCAGGGATAAATTCAGATTCCAGGTGAATCACAGAATCAGAACTGCAGGGATAAATTCAGATTCCAGATAAATCACAGAATCACTATTCTAGGGACAGATTCAGATTCCTGGTAAATCACAGAATCAGAATTGCAGGGATAAATTAAGATTAACCACAAAATCAGAATTGCAGGGACATTCAGATTCCAGGTAAATCACAGAATCACAATTCCAGGGACACTTTCCACTGTCCCAGGTGCTCCCAGCCCTGTCCAGCCTGGCCCTGGGCACTGCCAGGGATGCAGGGGCAGCCCCAGCTGCTCTGGGCACCTGTGCCAGGGCCTGCCCACCCTGCCAGGCAGGAATTCTCCCCAATATCCCATCTAAAGCTGCTCTCTGTCATTCTGAACCACTCCCCCTTGTCCTATCTCAGCTGAAGCCCCTCTCCACTCTTTGTTGGCCTCCAGACCCACTCACAATATGAGCACATTCCAGAAGTTTTCAGAAGATTCTTGTTACCTGAAAATTTTCCATGGAAAAACCCAGATTAGTAAGAATTAAGCATTATCTGTGTCCTGAGATACCAAAACTACTAAAATATCAAACTCCTGATTACACAGTGACTTTGTCAGGACCCCCTGGGATCCAGCTGGGCACAAGGCACTCATGGAACATCCCAAATTCTGCTGGTAAATTCAGGAGGAGCCTCAAAACATCACTTGGGGACAGTGCCCAACACTGACAGACAGAACTTACACCTCAGCTTAGGCACAGCTTTGTTAGGTCAGCTCTGAGTGATCCCCAGAACAACCAACCCCTCTGCACCCCAGAAACAAGAATTTGGGCACTACCAGGGTGCAGGAGAACCACAGAAAACCAACACTCTGCTGTTATTGCACATTTCCAGCTAAAATCAGAGCAGATTTGTTCAGGGAGGTGCAAGCAGAAAGTGATACCTGTACCTGGGGAAAGGGGAGCTGGGAGAAAAAGGTCAGGACAGGGCACTTAGATAGGGTTAAGGTCATTAACATTTAGTTCTTTGCCTCTCAGCTCACAGATCACATTTCCAAGGCATGAAGACACTCACCTTACCCAAGCTTTTCAGACTCAGATTGAAAAACAAACCCACCAGCAAAAAAAAAAAAAAGTCCATTTATAAGGGGAAAGTTTCCCTTTGTTAAAGGTGCATGGGAAAAACAACCAGTCAGAGTAAGACTCAAAGCCATGCTGTGGATAAATTCTTGGACTGAGCTAGAATACATTCACTTATTCTGCATCAAAACTTCAAAACTATGGATTTTAGGGGTTTTAAAGCATTGTCACATCTTAGCAAATTCAAGGCAACAGCAGCCAGCCCTGAAATTACCTGATAAATCCTTCAGATGTTTATTTACAACTGTAGTAGAGTAATTAAGGTTTCTAAAGAAAAAAAAAAAAAAAAAAAGAAAAGAAAACTGGAACAGAAGATGAGCAGTCACTTCCCGTTATGCAACTGTCTGAAAAAACAGATTTGTTCAATTCAGTGTGAAAAACTGGGCTGGATCTGCACCCAGCAGCTGCTGACAGGTCACAACAAGGTGCAGACAGCTGTGGGAAACCAGATCCCAGCAGGAAATACATGCAGGACCTGGCACAGGCAGGGCAAGGGGTGCTGGGCACCCCCAGACCTCAAACACACCCGGGAGGGCTCCAGGGCTGGCACTGCCACCCACTGTCCCTGCAGCCTGCCCTGAGCCTGCAGGGTGCTGCTGAACAGCCCCCAGTGATGGGGGTTGGTGCATCCCTGGTTATGGGGATGGCAGGGCCAGCCCCAGGTGGGGAGGGCAGAACATCCCTGAGTTAAGACTGGGAAGGAGCTCCAAGGTCACTGAGTGAACCCTGTGCCAATGCCAACCTTGTCCCTGAGTGCCACATCCAGGAACCCCTGGGCACCTCCAGGGATGGGTGCTCCAAACCTCCCAATCCCTGAGCATCCTTTCCATGGGGAAATTCCTGCTGTGCCCACCCTGAGCAGGGCCAGCCCCAGGTGGGGAGGGCAGGGACATCCCAGAATTACAACTGGGAAGGAGCTCCAAGGTCACTGAGTGAATCCTGTGTCCATGCCCACCTTGTCCCCAACACAGGGCACTCAGTGCCACATCCAGGAACCCCTGGGGCACATCCAGGGATGGGCACTCACAGCCTCCCTGGGCAGTTCCAATCCCTGAGCATCCTCTCCATGGGGAAATTCCTGCTGTGCCCACCTTGAGCCCATTCCCTCTCCTCCTGTCCCCTGCTCACCACAAACTCCTCCCAAGCAGCTGCACAGAGAAGTTCCCCCCTGAGAGATGAGCACTTTCACTTGGCTGCATTTTTGAAAGTTCAGTCACAGTAAACAAACAATGAGCTGGGTAAGAACTTGAGGGAAAATAAAACCAAGGGAAAGATTCAGCACCTTCAAAGCTCCATCCCCACAGCCCCTCTTATCCTGAGGAGCAGCTCCCAGCCTGGCTGGGCTATCACAGCAATGACAGCCTGAGCCCAGGGAGCTGCTGCCAGTGTTTGCTCTGATCCTTGCTCTGGGCTTATCAAGGAAAGCAACTCCTGCTCTGGAAATGCAGCAGGACCAGCAGCAGTTTCCTCATCAAGATTGGAACCAGTACAAAGTGTGTTACCTCACACCCCAACCAAATAAATCAGTGCACTCACTGCTGCAAAACCTCAAATAACCCCTCCAGAAATCAAAAGGTGCATTAATAAATACTGAATTTTGACTGAATGAAAATGCTCCAGAGGTACCTGTAACATGAATTTCCAGCACTATACTTAATCCACCTGATTTCTATTTCTCACAGCAACTGGAATTCAGAAAGTTCTGTGGTTTAATGCACAGCTTCTTACTGCAAAGACCAATTAAAAAATAATTATACCATCCAGCTTTTAATCTGGACTTTAAACTGTTCAGCTCAAACTCATTAACAAAAAAGAAGGAAAAAAAGAAGAAAAGCCCAGCTGTTCATACACACACATCCACACTTTCACTCATTCCTGGCTGGGACACAAACCCAGTCCTGCTGCTGGTCACTCACCCAGAGCCACAAGTGCTGAGGAAATGGGGTGTGCAGTGTGTGAGACCCCAGAGCAGAGCTGCCCCTGCCCTGAGCCAGCAGCACAGGGAGCTGGAGCCAGGCTGGGAGAGCTGGGAATGTTCCCCTGGAGAAGGGAGGGAGCCAGGGAGAGCTCAGAGCCCCTGGCAGGGCCTGGAGGGGCTCCAGGAGAGCTGGAGAGGGACTGGGGACAAGGGATGGAGGGACAGGACACAGGGAATGGCTCCCAGTGCCAGAGGGCAGGGATGGGTGGGAGATTGGGAATTGGGAATTCCTGGCTGGGATGGAATTCCCAGGATCTCTGGCAGTGCCCCAGGCCAGGTTGGACATTGAGGTTTGGATCACCCTGGGACAGTGGGAGGTGTCCCTGCCATGGCAGGGGTGGCACTGGATGATCCCCAAGCTCTCTGCCAGCCCAAACCATCCTGGGATCCCAGGATCCAGCAAAGCTCCTTCACTGCTGCTCTGTGCCTGCATGCCAGCCCCACTCCCTGCTCCAGGAACACAGGCAGGAGCTGGGAATGCTCCCTGGAGCTGGGAATGCTCCCTGGAGCTGGGAATGCAGTGACACTGCCTGTGCACCACACCTGACAGCTCCTGAGGACAGCACAGCCCTGCCCCAGCCCTGGCCCTGCAGGGTTTGGGGATCTGAGTCAGCCCCAGCACGATGGATCAGCCCTCCCTGCTCTGCTCCAACTCCAACTCCTTCTCCCACAGCTTCAAACACAAATTCCAGTGACAAGGGAGGCAATCTAACACATTGTCTCACATGCAATTCCCTTATTTTCACTGCTCTCAGCATTATTTTAGTTGGCAGAAATAAAAGATTTGTACTGGAGCTGCAGAGCTTCCAGCCTCCCCTACACACAGATATTGCAACTGAACCTGGGACCAGCATCAGGCTCCCAGTGCCCCCAAGGACAGCCCAGAGCTTATCAGGGTGAGAAATGAAAGCACAAAGGATAATACAAAACTTGTGGTGTTTAAAGTTAACTTAGAATGAAGCAAACTCTGTGTTTCTGGCTCATCACTAAATTCCCACTCAGCAAGATCCCGGGGTCAGCCCCCACAAGCATTGCACAAGTTGAATATTCAGGGTTTGCCCTTACTACAAGTAGTTCTAACAACAGAATATTGGAATTTTAAAAACAGAAGCAGGTAGAAAGCACAGAAGGCACGCTGAATCACCATACTATGTTTTAAAAGAAGTCACTTAAAATTATGAAGCCAAGAGCCACTGATACATAATTTTTAATTTCAGTCTTGTCTGGCTCCACCTCAAGACCTAAGTGATGTTTCTCAGTGAAGACTGGGCCCACATTTCTTCACTTTTCTGTAACCTTTCCTCATTAGAGAGGTTTGGGTTGGAGGGACCTTGAGGACCATCCAGTGCCACCCTGCCATGGCAGGGACACCTCCCACTGTCCCAGGGTGATCCAGCACTTTGGGCACTGCCAGGGATGCAGGGGCAGCCCCAGCTGCTCTGGGCACCTGTGCCAGGGCTCACCATGCTCACAGCCAGAATTCTCCCTAATAAACAACTCAAATCTGCTGTACTTCAGCTCCAAGCCATTCCCCCTGCCCTGGCACTCCATGCCCTTTGTGAAGAGCCCCTCTCCAGCTCTCTCCATGTAGCAGCCAGAAAAACAAACACAGCAAATCCAGGGCCCAAACAGTGCTGAGCTCACCTGAGGCTGCAGGAGGGAGGCTGGGATGGCCCCACAGCCCCAGCAGGACCCCAGCCCTGCCCAGTGCCCAGCTGGGCACCACGATGAGCTCATTCCCAGCAGCAAACCCCTCAAAAAGCTTTTTGTTACAAGCTGCTGTCCTTCAGTTTGCTCGGGTTTGGGATTCATGAGTAAAGATGTTTGACAGAAAAATGCACTTTAGTATTCAGAAAATGTGCAGTACTTTCCCCCCTCCTTTTATTACATTTCTACCTCTTTAAATTTAGAATATTTATAAGACATTTCTCAATTTTTTAGCCAAATTGTTAGAATCATGAGGAGATGAATTCTGGAGGAGCTTTCTCTTTGGTTTTTGGTTTTGGGTTTTTTCTCTTTGGTGTTTAAAACCAGAAATACTTTCAGGTTCTACTTTCAGGTCTGTCCATCCCCTTCCTAAGCAGGCATTCCAGGTTTTGACTTCTGTTTCAGGAACTGCTTCTGTGTTTCATGCAAGAAACTTTCTGGAATAAACCAAAAAGAATTCCAGACTGGTTTGGGCTGGAAGGGACCTTAGGATCATCCCAATTGATCCAGCCTGGCCTGGGGCATTCCAGGGATGCAGCCACAGCAGCTCTGGGAATTCCAGGTGCAGAATTCAGATTGTGCAGCCCAGAACTGCAATCACAGCACAGGAAGGGAACAGCCAGGCCTCAGGAATTAGGAGGACACAAAGCAGAGGCCCTGCAGAGTTTAGGAATTAAAGAATCTGTGATTATGTTGTGTGAAATGCCCAGCCCTGAGATCTGCACTGTTCCCCATTCACTGTGCAGGAGGAAGCTCAGATGCCTCAGAGAGTTTCACTCTGTGCTGGGTTTGTTTTTTTCCTTCACCCCATCATGTGCAGCCTCAGCCAGACTGAATGAATGAGTCACTTAATTAACCCAGAATTTACACAAAGGACATGGGAGAGCAAAAGGCTGCCTTGAATCTGGTCAGCCTGGTGAGCATCTGTAAACACTTCATTTTCCTTTTTAAAAAATCTATTTTAAAAATGAATCAGTAGAATAACAGAATTCAGTAAAAACTTGCTGAGAGAGAACAATCCACATGCAACTTCCACATTAAAAACTTAAGATTTCAGTCAATTCCCTAAAACACAGCCTACACCCCTGTTTAGTAGCTGAAAATTCTCCTCCCAGTACACAACCCCCTTTTTTAGTATTATACTGCTGAAAATTCAGCTTTTTTAGTATTATACTGCTGAAAATTCAGTTTAGTAGCTGAAAATTCTCCTCCCAGTACACAACCCCCTTTTTTAGTATTATACTGCTGAAAAGTACAATATAAAGTACAAAATCACAATATTCCATCTGGAAATCCCAGCTCCTGCACTTTGAGAGATTCCCAGAAAACTCTCCCAGGAGACAAGCAGGGAGAGGAGGGCTCAGCTGTGAAACCCTGTGCTGAGAGAGAGCACAAAGGTGACAGTGGCAGCCACAGATCATTTTTTATTTGCCAGTATTGAGGCTTTGGAGCTGGGTTATTCCCTTGGCACCACCAGTGCCAACCTGTGCACTTGGCTTGGAGGAGGGAAAGGCATGTGCTGCTGCAGAGAAGGTGGAGAGACCCTGAGAAAGCCAAATTAGACACCTGGGGTGGGCACTCTGCGGTGACACCCAGCTCTGGGTGCTGTCCCAGCTGCAGGGAGGGGATGGGGCACCCACAGGGACCTGGACAGGTGGGGCTGTGCCAACCTCAGGAGGCTCAGCGAGGCCAGGGCATGGTCCTGCAGCTGGGCTGGGACAAGGTGGGCAAAAATCCCAAACACAAATGCACAAATCCAGGCTGGCAATGAGCAGAGAGAGCCCTGGGGAGAAGGACTGAGGGATGGATGAGGAGCAAAAATCCCAACCAAAATCCACAAATCCAGGCTGGCAATGAGCAGAGAGCAGCCCTGGGGAGAAGGACTGAGGGATGGATGAGGAGCAAAAATCCCAAACACAAATGCACAAATCCAGACTGGGAATGAGCAGAGAGAGCCCTGGGGAGAAGGACTGAGGGATGGATGAGGAGCAAAAATCCCAAACACAAATGCACAAATCCAGACTGGGAATGAGCAGAGAGCAGCCCTGGGGAGAAGGACTGAGGGATGGATGAGGAGCAAAAATCCCAAACACAAATGCACAAATCCAGACTGGGAATGAGCAGAGAGCAGCCCTGGGGAGAAGGAATGACGGATGGATGAGGAGCTGGGCATTGCCTGGGCAGGGATCCCTGAGCCTGGGCTGATCCCAGCCTGGGCAGCAGAAATGGGAATTCTGCCCCTGTGCCCAGGTGAGACCTCACCTGCAGAGCTGCCTCAGCAGCACAGGGAGCTGGAGCCAGGCTGGGGAGCTGGGAATGCTGCCCTGGAGAGGAGAGGGATCCAGGGAGAGCCCAGAGGGGCTGCAGGAGGGGCAGGCTGGAACTGGATGATCCTCAGGGTCTGGATTGTGTGAGCTGAACCCAGGCTGGAACTGGATGACCCTCAGGGTCTGGATTGTGTGAGCTGAACCCAGGCTGGAACTGGATGACCCTCAGGGTCTGGATTGTGTGAGCTGAACCCAGGCTGGAACTGGATGACCCTCAGGGTCTGCATTGTGTGAGCTGAACCCACAGAGCCCCCAGGACCCTCAGAGGCTGCAGCACAAGCAAAGCCATGGGGACACAGCCCCCACTCCCCAGCACCCAGGAGTGAGAGCCAAGGGATGCAAAAAGGACAGAACAGGCACCAAACCTGCTCTGCACACCTACAGGAACCTTCTGCCTGATTGCTGTCACAGTTTTTCACTCTGATTTAACATGCCATAGAGTGGGGAGGGCAATGCTGTCCTGCAGACAAACACAGCACAGTCACTCACCTCACCCTCCTGCTCTGCTCTTCATGCTCAATTATTTGCATTTATTCCTCTGATTCAGCTTTTTTTTATTCCTACCCCTAATCCCACCAAAAAAAAAAGTTTAGGCTTGAATTTAAAGCATTAACAGGATTGCTGAAAGAAAACTACTTTGAAAAGCCTGTTATCAGTCAGAGAGTGCAGCTGGTGGATACCCAGCCTCCCTTTGTAGCTGCAATTCTCCAATAAAGCAACATCTGAGCTTAATCCAAAGCCTCTGTTTGATAAATAATGAGATTCTGCAATCTATCATTTGAAAACTAAACTAATTTAAGGACAGAATGCAGGTCCCTCCAAGGCAATTTGGAAAGCCTTGCTTTGTTAAAAATTCAGAATGGAAAATTACATTGCTCAAGGTGATCTGGGTTAAACAAGATCTCCCCCAGCAGAGCCCCCCTGCTTCACTGCTGCTTTCAGAGATCATTTCCCAATCTCTGTTCATGCTGCACACCTCACTTTACAAGCTGGGAAGTTCCTTTTAAGTTATACAATTATTTAGAATAAAGCAGGGTGTTCCACTTGTACAACCAGGATGCCCTGATGCATTTCCATTTAGATGAACTATTTTCATTACTCCTTGTGCTCCCCCCTCCCCACACATTTGCAAAATTACTTCAGCACGATGTTTAATTATTCAAATAGAGCTGAAAAAATAACTCCCACTGAAATTTTGATGAGGTGTTAAGGATCTGTAACCTGCTTCCCCCCCTCCTCAGGCACAAACTGCCATCTCTTAATTAAAAAATGAGCAAAAGCAAAGTTACTGAATAGCACAAACAGCTACATGAAAAATACAAAAAAAACCCCAATTCCACATGGGTTTTAAGAGCAAACTTTGCACTACATAATTTCTTGTTGAGGTCAAATTCAAGGTTTGATTACATCAGCACCTCAAAATGATCCTGGAAGAAGTGAAGCTTGCCAGGGAATTTCACTGGGGAAACCTAACAGGCACAGTCAGCATATCTGGCTGCTGAAAAATTATTCTACAGATAAATTACATCCTACAAAAAATAAACATACCCCGGACCAGCTTAATTTTGATGAATGGTGGGCATTCTCTGTGTTTCTGTGGGCATTTTCCATGTTTCTGTGGGCATTTTCCATGTTTCTGCAGGCATACCCCAGCCCAGGGAAATCAATATTCCATTTGAAATGCCCAGGGAGCTCAGAGCTGCAGGAGCAGCATGGGCAGGGGGAGTCTGAACTCAGGGAGCTCAGGGACCCTGCCAGAATGCAGATGGCATCCCCAGGGTGTATCCCATCTTTACCCCAAAAACCTGCTGGGAACCTGCAAATGGTCTGAGAACTCCCATTTTTACCCCAAAATCCCTGCTGAGGGACAGCAAACTCCCATTTTTACCCATCCCAAAAACCCTGCTGAGGGACAGCAAACTCACATTTTTACCCCATCCCAAAAACCTGCTGAGGGACAGCAACCTGCTCTGAGAACTCCCATCTTTACCCCAAAAACCCTGCTGGGGGACAGCAACCTGGTCTGGGAAATTCTGTCTTTACCCCATCCCAAAATCCCTGCTGAGGGACAGCAACCTGCTTTGGGAACTCCCATTTTTACCCCAAAAACCCTGCTGAGGGACAGTAAACTCCAATCTTAACCCCATCCCAAAAACCCAGCTGAGGGACAGCAACCTGCTCTGAGAATTCCCATTTTTACCCCAAAATCCCTGCTGGGGGAGAGCAAACTGCTCTGGGGACTCCTATCTTTATCCCATCCCAAAATCCCTGCTGAGGGACAGCAAATTCCCATTTTTACCCATCCCAAAAATCCTGCTGAAGGACATCAGACTGCTCTGGGAACTGCCATTTTTACCCCAAAAACCCTGCTGAGGGACAGCAAACTGCTCTGGGAAATTCTGTCTTTACCCCATCCCAAAAACCCTGCTGGGGGACAGTAACCTGCTCTAGGAACTCCCATTTTTACCCCAAAAACCCTGCTGGGAGACAGCAAACTCCCATTTTTATCCCATCCCAAAAACCCTGCTGGGGGACAGCAAACTCCCATTTTTATCCATCCCAAAATCCCTGCTGGAGGACAGTAACCTGCTCTGGGAACTCCCATTTTTACCCCAGCAACAGCAGAAAAGGCAATTTTCACCCTGGCTCCTGCACAGCCTTGGCACTCCTGGCAGGGAAGAGAGGGGCAAGCAGAGGAATGAGTTCCCTGGAGACAAGGACACACACACAAATTCAAAATTAACTTCTACCCATGGCTTCAAACCCATCAGCCAGCACCAGCACAGCTCCTGGAGGGTCAGACCTGGAGAATTCTGCTGGGCAGCAGCTTCTGGAGGAGAGGAAAAGCAGTTTGGAAAGGGTTAAAGGCTCCAGGAGGAATCCTAGATGAGCCCTGCCCAGCCCTGCCCTGGAAATAAAGGTGGGGAAAACAAAGGTGGGGGAAAACAAAGGTGGGGGAGAAATAAAGGTGGGGGAGAAATAAAGGTGGGGGAGAAATAAAGGTGGGGGAGAAATAAAGGTGGGGGAAAAAATAAAGATGGAAAAAATAAAGATGGGAAAAAATAAAGATGGGAAAAAATAAAGGCGGGGGGAAATAAAGGTGAGGGAAAAACAAAGGTGGGGGAAAACATGAAGATGGGGGGAAAAAGGAAGATGGGGAAAAAATGAAGATGGGGGAAAAAATGAAGATGGGGAAAAAATGAAGATGGGGAAAAAATGAAGATGGGGAAAAAATGAAGATGGGGGAAAAAATGAAGATGGGGGAAAAAATGAAGATGGGGGAAAAAATGAAGATGGGGAGAAATAAAGACGGGGAGAAATAAAGATGGGGAGAAATAAAGATGGGGAGAAATAAAGGTGGGAGAGAAATAAAGGTGGGAGAGAAATAAAGGTGGGGGAAAAACAAAGGTGGGGGAAAAACAAAGGTGGGGGAAAAACAAAGGTGGGGAAAAATGAAGATGGGGAAAAATGAAGATGGGGAAAAATGCCCCTCATTTAATTTGAAATGTGTTCTCTCACTTTCCCAAGAGCACTGCAGTTACCCCTGCCCTCCTGAGAGAATTTCCTATTCTCCTGTCCAACAGGCAGCCACCAAAATAACTTTTCTATTCTCTCAGTGTCACTTTTGGAGTATTTCCTTCTGTCATTATATAACCACAGAGCTCTGCTTTAAAAGGGAATCTCCTTTTATCACAGGAAGTCAAAGCCCAAGGGGAACAAACATGAGTCTGTGGAATGTTTAAACAAGACAGCATCAGCTGGTGCCAGCCACAGTCAGCATCTCTGGGAGCAGTGCTAAACTCTGCTCCAATCACCTCTGCTTTTTAAAAGGTCCTGGGAGCAAAAAAAGAAACTCACCCTACACTGAATACATTCAGATGGTCTAAAGCAGGATCAGGGGAGAAAAGAAAAGATGGGAGAAAAAGATGGGGGAAAAAAGATGGGGGGAAATAAAGATGGGGGGAAATAAAGATGGGGGAAAAGAAAGATGATGGGGGGAAAAAGAAATGATGGGGGGAAAAAGAAATGATGGGGGGAAAAAGAAAGATGGGGGAAAAATAAAGATGGGTGGGCAAAAGAAATGATGGGGGGAAAAGAAATTATGGGGGGGAAAAGAAATGATGGGGGAAATTAAAGATGGGGGGAAAATAAAGATGGGGGAAAATGATGATGGGGGGAAATAAAGATGGGGGAAATGAAGATGGGGGAAAATGATGATGGGGGAAATGAAGATGGGGGAAATGAAGATGGGGGAAATGAAAGATGGGGGAAAAAGAAAGATGGGGGAAAAAGAAAGATGGGGGGAAATAAAGGTGGGGGGGAAAAATAAAGATGGGGGAAAATAAAGATGGGGGAAAAACAAAGATGATGGGGGAAAAACAAAGATGATGGGGGAAAAACAAAGATGATGGGGGAAAAAAGAAAGGTGGTGGGGAAAGAGAAAGATGATGGGGGAAAATAAAGGTGGGGGAAAAATAAAGATGGGGGAAAACAAAGATGGGGGAAAACAAAGATGGGGGGAAAAACAAAGATGGGGGAAAAACAAAGATGGGGGAAAAACAAAGATGGGGGGAAAAACAAAGATGGGGGGAAAAAACAAAGATGGGGGGAAAAACAAAGATGGGGGGAAAAACAAAGATGGGGGGAGAAAAATAAAGATTATGGGGGAAAAATAAAGATGATGGGGAAAAATAAAGATGGGGAAATAAAGATGGGGGAAAATAAAGATGGGAGAAAAAGCAGCAGTGGGAGCTTTGGAGAGAGAGCAGAGAGAAACCTGTGGCACAAACACAGCTCAGGGAAATGAAGGGAAAAATGCAAATAAATGCTGTGGAGCTGCAGGGCCTGGGGAATCACAGCCTGTCCCTCCCCAGCAGCACCTGAGGGTCCCAGAGGCCCTGGGCAGGGCAGGGGGCTCACAGAGCCCCTCTGGAGCCCAGAATTGGTGCCAGGCTGTGCCCAGAGATGGGAGCACAGGGATGTGCCCAGGGGCACAGCCTGTCAGCAGCAGCAGCAATTACTGCTCATTTCAAACCTTCACTGCACAAAACTCAGCTGGGAGCTGCAAGGATGTTCCCCAACACCTTCAAATTCAATGGGGATTCCTTCCAGGACAGGGAAATGCCACTGGAGCTGCCAGCTGAGGGACACAGCACACCAAAATAATGGTGTGTAAGTTGTAAGAATAATAAAAGAATAATAAAAGTTGTAAGAACAAGACAGTGGCTGCTGCAATGAAAATCTTGGGAAGTTGGTAATGATAAAGGGTTTTTCCACACCATTAACACCCAGAGGTCTCAAATGTGCAGCTTTTGGGATAAATTTAGGTTTTACCCACCAGACAATGCTGTGCAACACTGCTCTACATTGATATTTAGAGCTATTAAATCCTGGCAAAAGCAGCACTGCTTTTAAAGGAAAATACAGGCAAATTATAGCATCCCTCCTTAAAAGTGAATTCCCCGAGCTGAAAATAGTTTGGAGCAAAAGCAAATCAGCTCGAGTCCCATCAAAGCAGGGCTAATGCAGATATACATCCCTATAAATCCAGTCATTCACCAATTACACCCATGCAAGCTCCTAAGAGGGTCACTCCAGGACAAATATGTAATCCCAATGTGACACTTGATCCTATTGCCCTACATGCTCTGTCCAAATCCCAATGCAAAAAAAAAAA
Organism: Geothlypis trichas; assembly: GCA_009764595.1. Taxonomy (NCBI): domain Eukaryota; kingdom Metazoa; phylum Chordata; class Aves; order Passeriformes; family Parulidae; genus Geothlypis; species Geothlypis trichas. The sequence goes on along the minus strand of CM019901.1, from coordinate 152,428,357 downwards.
TACATTTTATCTAAAAAAAACCTTCAGTTAAGGAAAATCCAGCCCTCAGAACACGAGATGGAAATATCCTTTAATTCTCATGTCGTAAATGCTTAAATAGGTTAAAATACAGCCCAAGGAAAATTCATATGTGTGCTTTAAACATGGAGATAGCCTGGAAAAATTAACCCTGCAGGTTACAGACACTGCAGTTTCATGTATAAATGCAAATTTGTGATGTCTGATACAGCTCCAGCCACACAGAGCACCTTGGAGTTCCCATTGGGGTGGGGTCACAGGAGCACCTGGCATGGACACTGTGCCCACCCCACAGCATGGCATCCCACAGGGACACTGTGTGCCACCCCCACAGCATGGCATCCATCCCACAGGGACACTGTGTGCCCACCCCACAGCATGGCATCCCACAGGGACCATCTGAAATGGACACTGTGTGCCCATCCCACAGCATGGCATCCCACAGGGACTGAATGCAGGGCTCAGGGACACCCTCAGGGTGTGCCCATCATCCTGCAGGACCCTGCCCATGGAGGTGGAACCAACCTCCACTGTGGGGTCACATCCTGCAGACACTCACAGCACCCAGAGCAGCTGCTGAGCTGAGCAAACACTCCCAGAATCAGAGCCCTGGGATGGTTTGGGCTGGAAGGGACCTCAGAGCCCACCCAGTGCCACCCCTGCCATGGCAGGGACACCTCCCACTGTCCCAGGCTGCTCCAAACCCTGTCCAACCTGGCCTTGGGCACTGCCAGGGATGCAGGGGCAGCCACAGCTGCTCTGGGAATTCCATCCCAGCCAGGAATTCCCAATTCCCAATCTCCCACCCATCCCTGCCCTCTGGCACTGGGAGCCATTCCCTGTGTCCTGTCCCTCCATCCCTTGTCCCCAGTCCCTCTCCAGCTCTCCTGGAGCCCCTCCAGGCCCTGCCAGGGGCTCTGAGCTCTCCCTGGAGCTTCTCCTCTCCAAACTCCTCTGTCAAACTTTAAAAATTCTCTACAAATTCATTTCTCACACATGGGCATGAAATGACATGAAATCTTGGAATGGTTTGGGTTGGAAGGAACCTCAAGGATCATCCAGTGCCACCTCCTGCCATGGCAGGGACACTTTCCACTGTCCCAGGGTGCTCCCAGCCCTGTCCAACCTGGACCTGGAAACTGCCAGGGATGCAGGGGCAGCCCCAGCTGCTCTGGGGATTCTATTCCAGGGCCTGCCCACCCTCCCAGGAACAATTCCCCATTCCCAATCTCCCATCCATCCCTGCCCTCTGGCACTGGGAGCCATTCCCTGTGTCCTGTCCCTCCATCCCTTGTCCCCAGTCCCTCTCCAGCTCTCCTGGAGCCCCTCAGGTCCTTTCTGACCCTTCCAGGTCCTGCAAGGTCCCACTGAGCTCCCCCCAAAGCTTCTCCTCTCCAGGTGAACATTCCCAGCTCTCCCAGCAGAGCTGCTCCATCCCTGGGATCCCCCTGGTTCCTCCTCTGGGCTCTCTGCAGCAGCTCCAGCTCCTTCCTGTGCTGGGTCCAGGGCTGGGGGCTGCACTCAGAGCTGTGCAATCCACACCACAGCTGAGGCTGGGCAGCCACAACATCCCAGGGGGAATCCAGCACCAGCCCATCACACACCCTATTCCATTTACTGCTGCTTATTTATCCCACTTAAACCCACAGCCCCTGCTAAGGAAGGAGTTGGAGTGATGCACCCATTAACATCCAGAACCCTGCTGCTAATTGCTGAGATTAATGACTTAAAGCAGAAACGATTCCCTCCCACCACAAGAGTCCAAAGGAAGGAAGAGAGGGTGACTCAGTTCTTTGTCTCATTCTCTGCCTCCCCTGCCTGCAGAGCCTCATTCAGAGCCTCTGCTTGGGGAGTTTTGTCTTTGCTCTCCCAGTTTGGAAGTTTCTCCCAATTAACAGCAGTGAAAGTATCCATGGACAGCAGAAAAACTTCTGAGAGTCCTTAAAACCAGAGCTGATAAGCAAAGGAGCATTTTTAACAGGGCACTGCACTTAATAAAGCTGCAACAGAGAAATGGTTGGAACTGAGAGGTTAAACAGAAAAAAACCCACAAAGAGGAACACACCTCATCAAAAACACCAAAATCTCCATCCCTGGAAGGGTCCAAGGCCAGGCTGGACAGGGCTTGGAGCAGCCTGGGATAGTGAAGGTGTCCTGCCCATGGCAGGGGTAGAATGAGATGATGTTCCAACCCACACCATTCTGGGATAATAGGGAAAATTAATCCCAAATTCAGGGTTGTGTTTGGTGTTAGCAGCATTTCAGTGCACCACAAAGGGAACCTGGCTGCAGAGAGCACTGAGGGTACAGGCAGGAGTTAAACACTTGGAACTGCTATAAACAGCACCAACAATGACATTAAAAACACTTTCTTTAAGCTGCTGTTTACAATTGGGGTTTCCTCAGTATTTCCAACAGCATTTCCCATCCAACATCATTGCTGCCTTCACATCATTGCTGATTTTCCCCTCAAGTGTGCACCAAGCTGTCCTTGCCCACAGGGAAGGGAGCAGGTGAGCAGATGGCACTCCATCAGCAGATGGCACTGCCAGGGGCACCTCCCAGGGACCCCCAGCCTCAGCCAGGAGCTCCTGTCACCACAGTGCACCTCCTCCTCTGAGTGAGCCTGAAACCCAGGCAGATCTGAATCCCTGAGAGCCAGGTGCTTGAAAACACCCAGTGCTTTCCAGAGGGGATTTCAGGAAGGTGTCAGTGAAGCACAATTTCCAGATCTGCATTTGCATCCTGCTCACAGCAGTCCCAAGTGCTCCATTCCTGCCCTGGCCTCACTGAGGTCTGCACCCAGGGTCCCTTTGTGAAGAGCTGAAATGGAGTTAACAGCAAACACAGCAACACTGGATTTGGGGTCTGGATCCTTTCCCAGATGAGGAGAGGCTGCAGAAATCCCCCTGCTCTGCTCAGCCCAGCTTTCCCACCATCTCCCACAAAGGACAGGCACCTTTCCCTGGAGATGAGGATGGTGCCAGGCTGTGCCCAGTGACAGCACCAGGAGCAGTGACACAAACCAAAGCACAGCAGCAGGAACAGCCTCTGGTCATGGAGGGGCAGAGCCTGGGACAGCTGCCAGGGGGGCTGGAGACATCCCAGAGCCACCTGGACACAGCCCAGGGACCCTACTGATGCCCTGGGTGATCCCTTCCAGCTCCAACCATCCTGGGATCCAGGTGTGCCTGGCAGCCTCAGCCTTTCCAATGAAACCTGGCCAAGGATTTTTCACCCCAAGCTCTTACTCATCCCACTGACAGCATCTCCCCATCCCAGCCAGTGTGCTGAGTGCTTGGCACCCCCTCCTCCAAGCAGTTGTTTCTACTTCCCCTTTAACAGAATTGATGCAGCTCCTAAAATGAGTTGCAGAAATCCCACCTGAGCACCGACCCATTTCTCACTGCCCCCATTTCACTGCACTGAACTTCTGCCACAACAACCTGACAGAAAGCACGAGGTGGAGGAGGGCTGGAACCTCAAACGAGCTCTGTTAGAGAAAATCAAGTCAAAATATGGAAACAAACCCTCAGTATCAACTCCTGGAAGGACAAACTGCCAGAGTATCTCCAGCCAGGAGCCAACACACCACAGCCCCTGCAAGAAACACTAAGAGCAGGTAAAAGCACCTGGATGTTTCTCTGCCCCTTGCAGAGGATTTTAAGCACTTCACAAACACCATTCAAGCTCCATGGAGATATTTGCACCAGTCTCAGAGTGAGAGCTGAGGGTTTGCACTCCCCAGGATGAATTGAGCGCCGGCACTTCGGGAGTCACAAGCCCAGGGAATGTAAACACACTTGGAAATGGCTCTGATAAATGCTCCCATAGCTTTACTTTGTTTAGAGGGAGTGTCAACACCCTAAATTCAGCTGAAAAACAGTTTTTAGGGATGATGTAGCTCGAATACAATTTTACAAAAGACAATGACTCACTCCCAGGCGGGAATGTGTTGGAAGTGTATGACCTAATGCTCAGAGACCTTGGCTCTTCCAAAAAGGTCCAGCTTGAGAATGTGCAGCATCTCCCCAACCAGGGAAGTTTTTAAAAAGAGAAGTTTTGCACATAGGAATTCACACAATTACCTCATTTTTTGTCTTTTTTTCCACTTCTAGTCATAATCCAACCAGCTGATGTGCAGGTTCCCTACCCTCAGTTTCAGCCTTGTTTTTCCTATCATCCCAGCCCTGGACTTGCTCCATTGGGATCCATTCCCAGCTCCCAGGATCAATTCACAACTCCCAAAATCCTGGGATCCATTTCCAATTCCCACAATCCTGGGATCCATTCACAAAGCCCAGGATCCTGGGATCCACTCCCAACTCCCGGGATCCATTCACAGCTCCCAGAATCCTGTGATTCACAACTCCCAAAAATCCTGGGATCCATTCACAGCTCCCAAAAATCCTGGGATCCATTCACAACTCCCAGGATCCATTCCCAAAGCCCACAGTCCAGGCATTCATTCACAGCTCCCAGGATCCTGGGATCCATTCACAGCTCCCAGGATCCTGGGATCCATTCCCAATGCCCACAATCCTGGCATCCATTCACAACTTCCAGGATCCTGGGATCCATTCACAACTCCCAGAACCCTGGGATTCATTCTCAAAACCCACAGGCCTGGGATCCATTCTCAGCTCCCAGAATCCTGGGATCCACTCACAACTCCCATAATCCTGGGATCCATTCACAACTCCCAGGATCCATTCCCAAAGCCCACAGTCCTGGCATTCATTCACAACTCCCAGAATCCTGGGATCCATTCACAGCTCCCAAAATCCTGGGATCTATTCACAACTCCCAGGATCCATTCCCAACTCCCAAAATCCTGGGATCCATTCACAAAGCCCAGGATCCTGGGATCCATTCACAGCTCCCAGAATCCATTCCCAACTCCCAAAATCCTGGGATCCATTCCCAACTCTCAGGATCCATTCCCAGCTCCCAGGACCCTGGGATCCATTCCCAACTCCCAGGATCCATTCCCAGCTCCCAGCCTGGCTGCTGCTCACACTTGCAAACACCCTGGATATAACAAGGGGCGAAGTGTAGGAGGCAAACAGGAGTGAGTGCCACGGGCTAATCAGGATTTCAATCATGCTAATGGATGTGATTAACTGCATACTTGTCCCAGGAGCTCCTCCAGTGGCCTGCACGCAGCCAGGGCTGCTCATCCCACCTTAATCCACAGCTACACCTGGGCTGGCACGTCACCTGTCACCTGTCACTGCCCAGGTACACCTGGGGCTGAGCCCTCCTCTACACCTGGGCTGGAACATCACCTGTCACCTGTCACTGCCCAGGTACACCTGGGGCTGAGCCCTCCTCTACACCTGGGCTGGCACATCACCTGTCACCTGCTCAGGTACACCTGGGGCTGAGCCCTCCTCTCCCACCCACACAGCCACCCTTCCAGCCTGCCAACCTGCTCCTTTTGGCCAGGGGACAGACTCCAGCACGGTGCCTGTCTGTGTTCAACTCCCTTCACAAGGGCAGCTCCAGCTCCAGGAGGCTGGAAATCCAACCTTGGCAAAGGAAAGCTAATCCAGGGCCTGTTGTGTTACACAAACCTCCCTCATAATGCAGCTACAACTCTTGTTTTTGCCTGCCAGTTTTGTTCAGATCACAGGGACACTCTGTGAGCTTTATCTCAGTGCTGCTATCTTGCTACTCCCTGGAGGAACCACCCATTCAGCACTGCCACTCTACCCGAGGAAAGCTCCAAGAGGCAGGGAGTAAAATAAAACAAAGCAGCAAGGAGCAGCCTTTTCTGAGAGAGGGGAGGAATCAGCCCCTTCCCTCCCTGTCTCCAGGGGAGCACAGAATAAATAACCCAGCAGACACTTCCAGGGAACAATGTGCATTCTGGAGGTGGAATACACCATCATGTACATGCACAGCCATTTTTATCCAGGGAGTAACCTACACTTCCCATTAATTCAGTGTCTCACAGGTTTTCTACAGCAGCAACTGCAGAAAGTTTTGCTCTCCAGCATTCCAAAATATGAGTTCTTGTGGCAACATACAAAAATGAGGAATTTACTCAGAGAAGTCCAAGGCTGATCTTGTTTGGGGCAAATCCTCAGCACTATCCTGATGTAATTTTTAAGAGTGCTAGAGCATCACACCAGTGTCTGCTCATAATCCTTCAGGCTCAGATTTCCCAATAATTTCAAATAAATTTCATATTTAATAATTTCTAACGTAATATTAAGAACCCAGAGCAACACAGGGCACCAGTGTGAGCCACAAATATTTCATTCTTCTCACTACCAAGTTCAAATCTGCATAACATCTACAGCAACTGATTTCACTGACCTTTTCTTCCCACGAGAAATTCCTTCCCCTGTGCCCAACACTGAGCCATGGAATCACTCTCTGAGCTGTAGGAGAAATCCCCATGGGATGCAGGGCTCCTACCTGCTCTGCTAGCCCAGCTTCTCCCCCATCTCCCAGGAAGCTGCTCCAGAGGACACCCACCTTTCTCCTGGAGATGAACCCTGTGCAGATGATGCAGCTCTGGTGGCTCTGGCTCAAGGCTGGAGCTCTCTGCCCCCTCCCACGGGCTGTAATCACAGACCCCTGGCTGCTCTGATCTACAGCTGGCTAGAATTCCATCTGCCTTCAAGGAGGAAAGAAAGAAAGCACAGAAATAATCAGTTCAACTGCTGTTAAAGCACGAGGAAGCTGTGGACACAGACATTTGACTAAGCAAGAGTTTCATCTGTTTCATTTGAGACAGGAAGCACAAACTCAAGAGTTCCAGGAAATAACTCTGCCTTTTCAGAGCACTATCAGCTTCTTCAATTTGCCTTTGAAACTCCACAGGTACCCACACAAATTATAATTTTGTTGTCTGCAATCTGACTCCCAACAACACGATGAGTAACACGCCTTGAACTCTTCATTCTCAGCGGAGGAGCTTGGAATTTTATCTTCCCATCTATGTCTGGCCTAGCAAAATAAATTATTTGGGTTTTTTCTGGACCAAACTGAGGTATAGTCACACATTATTTCGCTTTCAAGTAACCATCACTTTCATTTGAATTGCAAGTAGCTTGAATTCACCCTGACAGACCTGAACCCTGTCTGACCAGTGGTTTCCCTGAGTCATAACTTTAGTGGAGGTCAGAATTTGGAAGCTTGCACATCAAGACACGGTGCAGAGAGACAAATGCAGCCCAAGAACTGAGTGGTGGAGACATCACTGGCTCAGCAAACAGCAGGTGAGTTTAAGCCTGAGGTGCACAAGGGCAGGAACATGCAATGGGTGTAAACCAGACCTGAACTCTGCCACAGCTCAGAGCTGAGTGGCTCAGATTCATTTATTTCTAGGGAAGACAGACAACCACTAAAATACTACAGGGGTTGGGACCTCAAATATAATTACAGCTCCATTGGCTGAAATTCCAGCTGTGTCAGCCCTTTTCCCAGCAGGAATACGTAATTCATCTGGTCCAAGGGAGCACTCCTCAGACTGCACATAACCAGCTTAAGGCTGGAAATCCAGCCCTGCCCCAGCCTCACCTTCTGCCCCTCCAAAACCCAATTTGCTTCTGTTCTCACTGCTGCTGGAGGTGTGGGGGTGTCTGATACCATCACAGAACAGTCTGGGCAATGCTCTGCTGCTTCAAACCTTGACTTAAACTGCCTGGTGTCCCTGGGAGGGAACACAGGAGTGCACTGAACCCAAATAACTCACAATTAGCACTGCCACCTGTAAATGACACTCACCAGGGGAACTCCAGGGTGGTTCAGCAGTGGCTGGGAGCCTCTGGTGGGATTATTCACCCCCACACAGGGCTGCTCTCATCACTTGCACAGCACCCTCAGCCTTCAAAGCTCCCCACATGGAGCACATCTGCAGATGTGCTGCAGCTGGCAGAGGAGCCCTGGTGTGCCACGGTGTCCCCACTCCTGGGAGCCTGCCTGGCATCAGTGCCCAGCACAGGACAGTGCCTGGCACAGCCCTGCCTTGGAGGAACAAGCTGATAAAGCCAGGATTGCTGCCACAAGTGTCCTCCAGCAGCCTCCCCGTTTGTTCTGTAAGGCCAGGAGTGACATAATCCTCTCCTAATATCAGCTGAGGGCTCGGGGGGAACCAGGGTGACCCACAAACTGTACCCATGGCAACCCTGGGCTCTAGCTGAACTCCCCAGGCTGGCATCTTCAAACCACTGGCACTTCTTTGTATTATCTGATCTTTCCCTGATGTCATTCTGCAGAGACACATAAAAACAGATTTAATAATATCCACGGCCTTCAGCTTCAGAGTCAACAATCACAGTCACAAACAGATCAGCTATTCTGCTTCAAGCTTATTATTTGTCACTAACATGTAATTATTACCAAACAAAACAAAAGACACAGGATATTGCTGCTGTTGCAACAGCAAGTAAGTTGAGCTCTTTTTCAAACTGAAAAAGCCCATCTCTTCTGATGCAAGAAGGCACAAAGAATAAAAAAATTTCAAACTTCAAAAGAGCCTGTGAATCCTGCAAAATGCATCTGGAAGGATAATCAGAAATGTCATTGCTTCTCACAAAGAAAAACAAACAAAAGCCCCTAAAGTAAATTTGACAGACAGGTCAGTCCAGCCAATGTCACCTTTATCATAATTGTACTGTCAACCTGAATAATTTTGAGTTACAATCTCTCTTCTCAAAGAAAGGAGGAGTTCATCAAGCTGCAACAGCACCTTATAGATACAATACCAGCAAAACACACCAGATGGGACATCAGGCCCTGGCAAGGAGAAAAGAAGCTTTAAGAGTTGTAAAACTCCAGAGCAGTCCTGTCCCTTCAGTTTACAAAATGAAGTTACAGCAGCATCACACAGAGCAGGAGGAGGCCCCGAGCAAGGCTGGTTACTCCACACTGAAACTCTGAGCAGGACTTGGGTGGCTATTGTATTATTCAAGAAGCCTTCCAGCTGGAATTATAAACTGGGAAGAACATGGTTCACTCAACAGATGATTCCAGTTTTAAAAATAAATAAAAACTTCTTTAAAAACTCTAAAATCAATGGGTTAATCTGCTAAACCCATACAGGAATCAGGGGAAGGAAATAACCGAGGGAACAACCGAGAAGGAGAGATCAAGAACCACCTAAAGAAAAGAGAACTAAACCTCTAAATTCAGGTTCGGTATGTTCACAGAGCAGGCTTTTAACACACCCCTCGAAGAGAGGCAGAGCCTACAACACTCATACTACCAGGATCCACTTAGAAGCAGCTTTTGGCAGCAGAACAGCATCTGCAGAACCCAAAACTTCACCGCCGTGAGCTTAAACTTATTAACAGCAGCCCCGCACGGCGCCGTGGCGAGCATTTGTTTAATTCCTGCACCCCGAGCCCGGCCGAGCTCTGCAGGAGAAGTTTGCTCATCCCGAAAGCGGCCCCGCTCCGTCTGCGGCCGGGCTGCGGGGCGATGACTGAGCAGAGGCCTGGCTGGAGCCTGGCGCATCCCGGCCCGCCACACCCAGCGCTCCGAGCGCGCTCTGCCCATGCTCATCCTCATCCCCGGCCCGCGGCCGCTGCGAGCCCGCCGCCCTCCTTATAAAGCCGGCAACGAGGGACCCGGGGCGGCCAGCGGGGCGGCGCGGGGCGCGAAGGCGGCACGGAAAGTTTCCAGCCGTCCCGAGGAGAACTGCGGAACCGCTGCGCCGCCCTTGAGCGAAACGCGCGGCTCCGTGCGCCCCGGGCAGCCGGGCCCGAAGGGACCCCGCGGGAACAAGGCCGGGCAACGCCCGGGGCCCCCCCCGACCCCCGCACCCAGCCCCGCCGCTGCCCCCGAGCAACAAAGCCGCGCCCCGGCAGCGCCCGCTCCCTCCGCCGGCTCACCCGGGAGATGCTCGGGGATGCTGCGCGCGCTCTCCGAGCGGCTCTCAAGCCCCGCAGCCCCGGCCACCTCCCGGCCCGCTCGGCCCCGGCCCCCCGGACACCGGCGAGGCCGGAGCCCCCGCTCGGCCCGGGCCGCCCCTCCGCCGCGTCGGAGGGCGCCGCGCCCGCAGTGCGGTGTCCCCGCGCCCCGTCCCCGGCCGCAGCCCCCTCCCGCGGCCTTACCGAGCGGCGGGGGCGCGGGGCAGCGCCGGGACGGAGGCGCCTGGCGAGTGTCGCTGTCCCCTGCGGGCCCGGCGGGAGGAGGAGCGGGGAGCGGAGCCGCGCTGGCCGCGCGCCGAGCGCACTACCCTGCTGGTTGAGGGGGCGGGGCTCGCGCCGCCCGGCCAATCAGCGCCGCGCCGCGCCCGGCACCGACCAATCAGCGTGAGCGCGGGCGGCGCGCGGCCGCGCGGGGCGGAGGCGGCGTTGCGGTGAACGGGCAGAGCGGTTGGGTGCGGCGCGGGGCGGGGATGAGGGCGGGGCCAGTGGTGGGGGGCGGGGCGAGGGAGGGGCCAAGGGGCGGCGATGGAGGACGGGAATGAGGGGATGGGGCTGAGGGGACACAGGAGCTGAGGGGACACGGCTGTGAGGGGCTGAGGGATCGCGGCTGAAGGGACAAGGCTGAGGGCATGAAGGAGATCCCACCTTTGGGAAGGGCGATGTGGGCAGGAAAGGGCAATGTTTAAAGCAGGAGAGGAAGCCCTGGGAGCGTGTGCACGCCTGTGTGGCACAGCACGCGTGGCTGTGAGGGAGCTGAAGGAGGCTGCTGATAGAGCCGGGCCCAGGGACAGATGGAGCGCCCAGCCGCCCCTCCAGGTGGCCGAACAGCAGGGACCACTCGTGCTGCTGCTCCTAATCCTCCGTGACCCTTCTGGCCCAGAAAGGCAGCCCTCTGCACATGCAGGAGGGCAGGAAAACAGGATAAAGGGATGAAGTGTAGATAGCAGGACGGTGAGGGATGAAGGGATGTGTTTTTACAGCAGGCACAGCTGCAGAATCACTGGCTTGGGTTGGAACCGACCTTAAGGATCATCCCAGTGCCACCTCTGCCATGGCAGGGACACCTTCCACTCTCCCAGGCTGCTCCCAGCCCTGTCCAGCCTGGCCTTGGGCACTGCCAGGGACCCAGGGGCAGCCACAGCTGCTCTGGGCACCTGTGCCAGGGCCTGCCCACCCTCACATCTACCCTCCTTCAGATTAAAGCCATTCCCTGTGTCCTGTCCCTCCATCCCTTGTCCCCAGTCCCTCTCCAGCTCTCCTGGAGCCCCTTCAGGCCCTGGAACTCCCAACCCCTGAGTGTCCCTCTTGTCACTGCTCTGCACTGACACTGAGCCACTGACCACAGCTGAGTGTGACCATCCAGCCCCTTCCTCATCCACTGAGTGCTCCATCCAGCAAACCCCTGTCTCTCAGTTTGGGGACAAGGATGTGGTGTGGGACAGTATTAAATACTTTGTGCAAGTCCAGGTGTGTAACACAGGTCACTGTTCCCTCATCCACCACCACTGTCACCTCATCCATCACTGTTCCCTCATCCACCACCACTGTAACCTCCATTGTTTGCCCTCAGTGAAACCATTTGGCTGAAACTCCCTGGGATGAGCGTGAGGTGACACTGGGTTGGTGCAGGGACAGCAAGCACACGGGAGGAACATCCAGGCTCGTTCTTCAGGGAGAAACCATTACAGCGTGCTTTGGGAGTGAACCCAGGGAGAAGGGAGGGACACTGTCCCCTGCCTGTTGACAGCCAGGCTCCTGCATGGCCCCGAGGGCTCTGTGTCACCCATCTGCCCAGAGGGAGCTGCAGAGCTACTAAATCATGAAAATATGGGACACGCTGGCCTGCCAGATAAGCAAATCAAAGCACGGTGACTAAATTAAAACAAAAATAGGTGTGGCTCATGTCTGGTCACTGCAGGGAGGAAACACCCTTGGCATGAGGTGTGGGAGGGGGCACACCCCATCCAGGCAGGGCTCAGCTGCACCCTCTGCCCACCCCTCTCCCGAGCCTGGGTACCTTTCCAGGGCTGGAGCCGGTAAGGGGAAATCCCGTGTCCTGATGAAAGGCAGATCCATAACAACTGCTTGCACCATGTGCTATTTTTAAGCCCCGAGATAAAATAGCATCCTGATGGCTCTCTTTGGGAGGGTCGGGCAGCAGTTTGAATTTCAGGGCTGTCCCAGCCTACCCTGATCATCAGACACTTAAAGATCCCTCTCTCTCCTTAGGAAATCCCCCTCTAGAGCCTTTCTGCTGCCTGTCTCTGAGACAGAGTGCACCCTGGCCCTAGAGCAGGACAGTGCTCCCTGTGTCTGTGGAACAGAATCAGTAACACAACAAAAAGCAGGGGTTACAACACAGCAATACAACAAAAATTACTGAGTTACATCAGTGTGTGTCTGACCACTGGGCTGACTGCTTTTGGCTTCAAAAAGAGCTTCTGGGTCATTCCTTCTAAATTCTGAGCCTGGAATTTATTCCCCAAAAGAAAAACCTGAGAGCCCAAAGCCAGGCCTTCACTGCACAGTGATCACACAGGAGCAAACCTTTGGTGGATTAAGGACACGGTGTGCCCAGGCTTCTCCCTGCCACACCACAGCTCTGACACCTCACCCAAATCCCAGCCAGGTACACCTGAAATCAGAGCAGGTAGAGCCCTGTAATGCCACAGGTGTGTCCACTGTAAAGTACAGATTGCAGCAGGCAGCTGTCCACTGTAATCCAGGCATCCCTATGGAATTGCACGAGGGCTTCTGACCTCCCCAAGCCTGGCTGTGTGACCTGGGTCCCAACACCCCCACAGCTTTGGGATTTCCTTCCATGAAATCCAGGAAATCACAGAATAGCTGGGATGGATGATGGATGGATGGATGGATGGATGGATGGATGGATGGATGGATGGATGGATGGATGGATGGATGGATGGATTCCACCCACGGCTTCCCAGGGCACTGTTTAATATGAAACTTCCTTGGTTTAGTTTAAAATCTGATATCTATTCTCTGCTTCCTGGGAGCAACCTCAGGCCACACTCCGTTTGTTGCCTCCCCACATACTTCACCTGTGAAAAATTCAAAGCATCTCCTTTATCTTTGTTTGTCCCTCTGAAGAAAATAACCTGTTTTCTTTCCACTTGCTTTTCCAGCCTCCAAGTCCTCCCCATCTCCATGTGGCCTGGAAGGGAGGGCAGCAGGAGCCAATGTCCTTGGTGTGAGGCAGACAAGATCTGTGAGACAGCACAGGTGTGTCTGTCCTTGTCCCAGCAGAGGGGGGGATTTGGTTTGGTGGGGTTGGTGCAGGACAGAAGGTGTTTAGCAATGGCTCTGCCCTTTCATCAGGCCAGACAGGGAAAGTGGCTGTGGAAAAGGGAAAGGGCCCAGCTCATCTCCCTAAAGAGTCACTCCTGGCCAGCCCATTAGCCCAGCAGGGCAGGTAGGGCAGCCAGCACCGGGGCTGCTCTCAGCGTGGGCCTGGCCCGTGCTGGGTGAGTCCCCTTGGGCACTGGGAGAGCTGGAAAGGGAAAGCTCAGTCTGGGGAATGCTCATTTGTCACAGCTTTGATGGGAGCCGGTGCAAATGAAGGACGCTGGGTGACACAGCGATCCCAGGGCACTGCAGCACAACTGCTGGAGATAAGCAGTAATGAACCAGGCAGCTTTCCTGCCTGTTTGGCAAGAGTTCATCATTCCCTGCTCAGAGCAGGGATGTGGGTGCCCACAGGGGCAGCACTGCAGGGTCTGCCCGGGTCTGCCCGGGTCTGGGGTCTGTCTGGGCTCCGGGGTCTGTCCAAGCTCTGGGGTCTGTCCAAGCTCTGGGGTCTGTCCAGGCTTTGGGGTCTGTCTGAGTTCTGGGGTCTGTCCATGCTCTAAGGTCTGTCCAGGCTCCGAGGTCTGTGTGAGCTCCAGGGTCTGTCCCAGCTCCGGGGTCTGTCCCAGCTCTGGGGTCTGTCCCAGCTCCAGGGTCTGTCCCAGCTCCGGGGTCTGTCCCAGCTCTGAGGTCTGTCCCAGCTCCGGGGTCTGTCCAAGCTCCAGGCTCTGTCCCAGCTCCAGGGTCTGTCCGAACTCTGGGGTCTGTCCGAGCTCCAAGGTCTGTGTGAGCTCTGGGGTCTGTCCAGGCTCTGGGGTCTGTCTAAGCTCTGGGGTCTGTCCCAGCTCTGAGGTCTGTCCGAGCTCCGGGGTCTGTCCCAGCTCCAGGGTCTGTCCATGCTCTAAGGTCTGTCCATGCTCTAAGGTCTGTCCATGCCCCGGTGTCCGTCCCTGCTCCAGGGAAGCAGCGCTGCCGGGGCTGAGCTGTCACTCCTCACATCCCTCACTCTTCCCAGACAGGCAGCAGAGCCCGTGCAGGGGTCACATCCAAAAAGAAGTGCCCAGCAGTGCAGTCAGTAAGTAATGAACCTGAACTCTATTGAGGAGAAAAACTCAAGAAGCAGATCTGCAAAGGGTTTGAGTGGAATTGCCTCCACACTTGAAGCAGCACCCACAGACTCTCATCTTCAGGAAATTTCATCTCATTCACTTTTGAATGTCTGTAAGCAGCTTGGAGAATTTGAATACTCTTACAAAACAAATGTCTCATCACTGTCCTATCGTGGATCAGGGATGCAAGGAGAAGGTAACACTCAATGAGGCAGGACGCTGCTCTGGAGACAGCAAAAGCACTGTGGGTCACATTTGCCAGGCAGACAGGGCTGTTCTGCTCATCAAAGCTGACTCCAGCACAATGGAAGGCATGGAATTTTGGCCAGGGATCCCTGCCATCCCAGAGACCTGTCAAGGCTCCCTGACTGGTCATGGGATTTGCCTTGCAGCTGGCACACCCCGTGATCTCCTGATCTGGGATCTCTCTGTCAGCTGTAATCTGGTGTGGGGCCACAGAGGAGGAGGAAGAGGAGGAGGAAGGTGGCTGGGGGCTGCACTGAGGCTGGGGCAGTGACTTCCACTGCCAACAGCTCTGTGGTCCCAGAAAACACAGCTCCTGCTGCTGTCCTGTACCACAGGTCCTGCTGTGGGTGACCTGGGACACTTCCCACACACAGCTCAGGAACAGGAGCTCGGGATTTCACATGTGGGAAGAGCAGAGCCTGCAGAGGCTTGTCAGGATGCAGGAGCTGATATTTGCATCGTTCTTTCTCCAAGCAGAGTCCTGGGAAGCACAGGGCAGCCTGGCCTTCTGCAGGGCTTCATCCTGCTCCTCTGGAGAGGCCTGTTAGTATGAGAGCTGATCTCTTCTCTAGCCTGGGCCTCCATAAACCGAGCCCAATTATTCTGAGGCAGAAAAATCTGTGCTGTAATGACAGAATGAAATGTCCTCAGGAGTTTGCGCGTAGCCTTAAGTTACCTTTTATAAATAGGTTAACAGCTGGAGGGCCCGTGGTTGTTTAAAGGGAAAAGACATACAGGACATGCCCTATATGATATGTTCCATCCTAAGCAATTCTGCCACTCTGCTGATTTATATCTGCAGATTAAAGGATTTGCCTTTCAATCAAATTATTCTCCTCAAACTCCCAAGTGGGGGGCAGAGGGGATTGTGACATTCCCCACTCGGTGCAGCTCTCCCTGGTGCAGCCATGGATGTTTTCTTCCTTGCTGTGTGAAAATGCAGCTCCCAAATTACTCCTGATCACTTGGATGGGGATTTGCTATTTCTGTCCTGCTTGTGGTGCACAGGACACTTGGGGGACAGGAGAGGGTGAGAGGTCTTTGGGCCTGAGGAGCTCCCAGCCCAAACTAGACAGAGCATGTAACCAGGACTGACAAAAGCTGCCTGATGAGACAGAAGACGACTGTTCTGGGGGAAAGCCATCTGCAAAGAGCCCTCTCCACCAGGCCTGAGGGTCTGCAAGAAGTTTTGTGCAAGTCATTCCCTCCCCTGACAAGGACAGGGTGTCAGGGAGCAGGGCCTGGCTGGGTTTATTGACTGCTCCTTCCCTGAGTGAGCAGGTAGAAGATCAGGTGCAGAGAGCAGCAGAGGGGAAAGTTCTGATCACTCACCTGCAGGCTGGGAGGAGAGGCCTGAGGGTGCTGATGTGAAGGACAGGGTGTCCAGACAATTTCCAGGTGAGACCTGCTGGCACTGCTGGGACAAAAGGAGGGAACTGAAAGGCAACCAAAGGCCACATCTGGTGTGGGGACAGCTGTGCCAGCTGTGCTGTGCCAGCTGTGCTGTGCCAGCTGTGCTGTGCCAAGGGTGCTGTGCCAGGTGTGCTGTGCCAGGTGTGCTGTGCCAGAGGTGCTGTTCTGTGCAAGGTGTGCTGTGCCAGGGGTGCTGTGCTGTGCTGTGCCAGGGGTGCTGTGCTGTGCCAGGGGTGCTGTGCCAGGCACAGGCAAGGCCAGGCCAAACAGGGGTGATCTCCTCGTGCTGTCTCCCCTCCTGGGCTGCCTGGAGCTCTGGGACAGGACTTTTCAGAGCCCCCACTTTTCACACCACTCCTCAGGACTACTCTGGGCAATGCTGGGACCCAGCAGTCCACTTCTTTCTGAGCCCTCCTAACCCAGGGACAGCACTGCCTCGTGGCTATAACTTACAGAGAGTACTGGTCCTGCCTTCTAATTCCTCTGTTTCCATGTTACAACAGAGAAAACAATGGAGGCTTTCTGCTGCATCCTCTCTTGGCCATTCAGAACTTGCTCTGGCTCCATCACCTCATTTCTCACCTCTCCTGAGGTGGCTGATCTCTCAGTGTCTCACCACGTGCTCTCCTCTGTTCCACAGGTGTCCCTCCTGCTCTTGGTGAGCTCTCCTGGATCTTGCAGTGTGCTGTGGGAATTGCCTTTGGAAAGGCTGGGCTGTCTCCATGCATTTCCTGATCACTCATCCATGTTCCAATATTTCCATCTCCCTTCACTTCCCTTCCCTTCAGTCTCTGGCACCGTGTTCCTCCTGCTCCAGCCTGGCAGAGCTCAGGACTCTGTGCAGTAGTGCCCAGGCCTGATTTTGGAAATGCCCCTTTAGAAACCTGACCCTCATGAAGCTCCCCTGGCCATGGGGATGGCTGGGGGCACTTGGGCTGCCTGAGGAATTCCCAGGGCATTTTCTGTTGTTTATTTTCAGTTTGGGCAGCCAGGCCATTTGCATGCAGCCTGTGAAGGACATGTGTGTTGGGAAGGACACATGTGATGCTCCTCCTGAGCTGTGCAGCCACTGCTGGCCCTGTTCTGTATACTCAGCACTCCAGGCATGCAAATAAAGGGTGTGTGGCTTTCATGCAGATGCTGCAGCTTTAA
Organism: Geothlypis trichas; assembly: GCA_009764595.1. Lineage (NCBI taxonomy): Eukaryota > Metazoa > Chordata > Aves > Passeriformes > Parulidae > Geothlypis > Geothlypis trichas. The sequence goes on along the minus strand of CM019901.1, from coordinate 152,411,226 downwards.
ATATGAGCTGCACAGGGAAATTGCATGAAAAACACCTTTCCAGGCTAGAAGCCTGTGTGGATTAAAGGCAGTGTCACCTCAGCAGCAAGGGCAGAGCTCTGCCTGAGTGGAGAATTCCTGGTTTGGCTGGGAAGGGACCTTGAGGATGATCCCATTCCAGCCCTGCCATGGGCAGAGGGGCCCAGCCCTCGGGGCAGCTCCGTGGATCCTCTGGATCCCCTGGAGGAGCCAGAGCTGGTTCCTGTCCCTGGCAGCCCCTCAGCCCCAGCTGCTCCAGTGCCAGGTAAGGAATCCCACACAGCTCCACAGCCCTGGAACCTGAACCCTCCACACCAATCCCCTCACCAGGAAGGTTTTCCAGGCTCAGAAAAGTTTCCTGCCTCTGCTCCCAATCCCCTGCTGCCAGAGCAGAGCAGAGCAGAGCAGAGTGAATCAGCTCAGCCCTGAGGCTGGGGCAGAGAGGGAATTCTGAGGAGCTGTCTCCCATCCAAAGCTGGGCTGGGGACAAGGGAGGGACAGCTGGGTGAGGTGTGACTGCACAGAGTGGTCCCAAGGAGCACAGTGAAAGTGCAGCACAGGCTGCAGCAGAGCTGCTCCAGTTACAGCTGAGCCAGAGGGTGGCTGAAGGGGGAATTAAAAGTTGCCTGGAAATGCTGAAGGATGAAACTCAATCTGTCATCTAATTTAATCACCACGTTGGTAAAGCCCAGCTTTCTGGAAGAGACAACATAAACACAGGCTCTAGAAGGAGATTTCTTCCCTTGAGACTCCACAGCAGACCTGGAGACCTGATTGTGAAATTCCATCATTGCAGGGAGGAAAAAAAGGCCAATAATATCCAAAGCTTGTGCTCAAAGGCCACAAACTGCCACGATTTCTCTACATCTCTTTCTGCTCTTGCTTTTAAGACATGAGAGCTGGGGGAAATGACAGCAGCTCTCAGTACTGTGGGGGAGAATTCCCATTTAAATTCTTATTCATCTCCCAAAAATGAGCAGCTTTAAGGGGGAGGGGGTGAATGTGCTGCAGTTGCTTGGAATAGGAATACAACTTGTTATACAAAGCATGGAAAATAATGATAATCCAAGGGGAAAAAAATCTTGGCAGGCTATGAAATTCAAAAAAGGCAGAAAACTAGAAAGTCTGAGCAATGGCAGAAGCAAAAAGACTGAGAGACAGCCCCTTTCCAGCATTTTGAGAGATAAAACAGCCTTTGGGGAGAGCAGGCAGGTCTGAGGGCCCAGCAAAGGAGGCTGTTGGCAACTGATCTTAAGTATTATCTTGGCATTTTAATTTTTGCAGCCAAGAGGATTTATCACAGAAAACAGCAGGGCAGCAGACAGGCAGGAATTAAGGAAAATTTAGGCCCCCACCTCTGTGAATTGATTATAATTGGAAGCATCCACCAGCCAAGGATCCAGGCAACCAAACAGCCCAATTCAGCTATTTTCAAGTTTTTGGTAAACTGAATGAATCCCTAATAGCAGCACTCAGCTGTGGAGTGGTGTCTGCATTAAAAACTGCTTTTAAGGGGAAGAAAACAAACTGGGAAGGAATCAAAGCCCCCCTTGTCCAGACTACTCCCAAATTCTCCGATGTGAAGAAGGTTTGTGGCAGCTGGGAAAGTGAAGGGCATGAAATGCCACACCAAGTAGGTGATAAAGAAATAAGTGCTGAAGACATCTATAAATAGAGGTGTTCAGTGCCAGCATCAGGCATTGAACAGGGCATGGTACAGGCAGAGCAAGCTTGGGAAAAGCTCCTGGAGAAGGAGAGGGGAAGATGACAGGAGAGTCGTGAAGATCAGAGAGCTCTGTGGTAATTAACTCATGTCAGGGAGAGATGAAGGTGACACACAAAGGAGCCCTCAGGACATCAGGATGCCACGGGAAAGGGGGGACACGGTGGCTGAGGAGCCTGAATGACTCAAGGATCCTTTCCCTAATTAAAGCCAGTCCCCAAAGGTCGTTACACATCATAATGAGACACCCAGTGCAGTCTCTGCTCAGGAGCAAATCCTCAGGTCCTCAGCTGGCTCTGGGCTTGCCCAGTCTGTGAGCCACAGACTCACTGAGGGCACCTGGGAGGGCCTCAGCCCCTTCCCAGCCAGGAATTTCCTCTTAATAAACAATCTAAATGTACCCTCCTTCAGCTAAAGCCATTCCCTGTGTCCTGTCCCTCCATCCCTTGTCCCCAGTCCCTCTCCAGCTTTCCTGGAGCCCCTCCAGGCCCTGCCAGGGGCTCTGAGCTCTCCCTGGATCCTTCTCCTCTCCAGGGGAACATTCTCATGTGGGGTGGATTGAACCTGAGCTGAGGCAACAGAGAGTTTGGAATGCTGTGGGGTCATTCAGTGCCCAGACAGATGGGACAAGGCATTTAAGGTGTCTCAGCAGGTCCCTGAGGGTGACCTTCAGGCCATTCCAAGAGGAGCACCCACAGTCCATGCAAGAGCTGCTGGAGTTCAGCCTTTGCTGTGTGCAGTTCTTTCCAGGCCTGTTACTAAATCACTGATAAAAGATTTTAACTAAAATCCTGCAGAAAACAGGGTTTCAGCTGAAAACCCTGCAGGCTGTGCTTGTGGCTTCTATAAACCCCATCTGAACCCAGATGAGGTCAGAACAGCATCCAGATCCTGCTAGGAGAGCACTTGGAAACCTTCACAGGGCTTGGTTTCATGGAGCAGAGAGCATTTAATCTCTCATTGCAGAGGCAGTTTTGGAAAGGGAATCTCCTTGAAGTCGTGTCCCATGTGGACATCGCTCCCTTTCCTCACTAACGGATGGCTTCTGTCAGAGTTGGCCTCAGAGCAGTTTTCAAAGGCACTGAATTAATTCTCCTCTCTCTGAGAACAGGCTCCCATGGCTGCTGTCTCCTCTCCTTGGCCGTGGAGTCTTTGGAAGGGAGAATTAGGGATAATCAGTTTGTCACAAGTGTCAGGAACGCGCTGCACAGAGCTTTACATGCTGACAGAGTAGTGCTGGTTGTAACCAGCCCAAGCATTTCCCTAAAATTAGTATCTAAATAAATCCATTCCTCTGGGAAAGCATCTGCTTGGGAATTAAATTATTCCAGATCTGAACATTAGCAGGATTTTTGCTAAACTCGAGCTGTCACCCTACCAGAGCACAATTAAACATTAAGTCTGCAACAAATTCCTCAGGAAACCTGAGAAGTCAAATGTGAAACCACTGAAAAGAACCAAATGACTTCAATGTCAAATTGCTGCTTCAGCAAATGGAAGCAGATTTGGGGCACTGGGGGAAGATGCAATTTCTGGGTTGAGAAGATGAGCCACAGCCATAATGAGTGTTTTGCCAAGCCTGTATCTAGTTTCAAAACCTTCCCACAGTCATCCCAAATAAGCACTGGTGAGAGGGAGTCATTAGAGAGGGGATGGCCTGAGAGCAGCCTGAGCATTAATGAATGAGGGCAGGTTTGCAACAGAGCTCCTTCCATCGGGGTCCTGCTCGGGTTCTCACATGGGGACAGGGCTCTTGCAGAAGCAGGATGGGGAAAGCAGCTGGAATGAGCCTTGTTGTGTCCACCAGGGCTGCAGAAGCTGAGCTCTGCAGCCTCACAGCACTGCTGCTCCCAGCCTCTCCTCCCCACAATGGCTGGGCTGGAAGGGACCTAAAGGATCACCCAGTGCCACCCCTGCCATGGCAGGGACACCTCCCACTGTCCCAGGTGAGCCCTGTCCAGCCTGGCCTGGGACACTGCCAGGGATCCAGGGGCAGCCACAGCTGCTCTGGGCACCTGTGCCAGGGCCTGCCCACCCTCCTAGCAAGGAATTTCCTCTTAATAAACAATCTAAATGTACCCTCCTTCAGCTAAAGCCATTCCCTGTGTCCTGTCCCTCCATCCCTTGTCCCCAGTCCCTCTCCAGCTCTCCTGGAGCCCCTCCAGGCCCTGCCAGGGGCTCTGAGCTCTCCCTGGAGCTTCTCCTCTCCAGGGGAACATTCCCAGCTCTCCCAGCCTGGCTCCAGCTCCCTGTGCTACTGGATCAGGGCTGGAGCAGCTCTGCAGGTGGGGTCTCACCTGAGGGGCAGAGGGGCAGAATCCCCTCCCTCAGGATCACCCAGGAGCACCAGGATCCCCTCCCTGTGTCCCTCTGTGTCCCCCAGGGCAGAGCTGTGGCCATTCCCTCCCTGTGTCCCTCTGTGTCCCCCAGGGCAGAGCTGTGGCCATTCCCTCCCTGTGTCCCTCTGTGTTCCCCAGGGCAGAGCTGTGGCCATTCCCTCCCTGTGTCCCTCTGTGTTCCCCAGGGCAGAGCTGTGGCCATTCCCTCCCTGTGTCCCTCTGTGTTCCCCAGGGCAGAGCTGTGGCCATTCCCTCCCTGTGTCCCTCTGTGTTCCCCAGGGCAGAGCTGTGGCCATTCCCTCCCTGTGTCCCTCTGTGTTCCCCAGGGCAGAGCTGTGGCCATTCCCTCCCTGTGTCCCTCTGTGTCCCCCAGGGCAGAGCTGTGGCCATTCCCTCTCTGTGTCCCTCTGTGTCCCTGTGTCCCCCCAGCCAATCCCTGCAGTGACCCTGGGCTCTGTCCTGCTCCAGCAGCCACAGCCCAGCCCTGAGTGCTCCAGGGGAGCTGCACAGAGACAGGAGAGGAAATAAAAAGGAATTAAGGCAGGGGAAAAGGGGCCTGGCTGCAGAACTGCTGGGCAGGCTCTTCCAGGAGCTCTGGGATGTCACCAAGGCCACGGGCTCAAGGGAAAGGTGACAGAAGGGCAGCAGTGCCCCTGACTGCCCTCTTCACTGCACAAAGCCATGAGTGTAATTATGCCCTGTGTTAATTACAGCCCAGACTCGCTGCCTCCACAAATGCACCCAGGTGTTTTAGCAGAGGTGACTCCTTTTTGATATTCTGGCTGGGCCAGAGGAGCAAGGCCTTGCTCTTCCTCACCAGCTTTAAACCTTCACCATGAAATGGAGACTGATAAAACCAAGAAACACTGGAAGAAACTTTCCTTACTTGTTCAGAAACTGGAATTGCAGCATCACACCCCCAGGTCCTCTGTGGAGCACTGGAGCTGACAGGAAGGGCTGGAGCAGGGGAGATCCCAGGAACTGGGACCACAGGAGCCCCTGGAGCTTCCCAATCCTCTCCTTTCACTGCAGAGATGGTGCTTTGCAGGAAAAAGAAACCATTTCTTCCTTTGCTGATGGTTCTGCTGACAAGGTCCTACACCAAACTCTCCACGAGCTGCCACCAAGTCGGGCTTTGGTCTGGGAGAAGAGAACCAACAACAGAATTTGGCATGTGCTGAAAAACCTTTGGAGTAAGGATTGTGTCCAAGGTTTCTCTAGGATTACATTAAAAGAGAAGAAATCCTAGAGGGTTTGTGATGAAAGAGAAATTTTTTTGTCTGCATGGTAAACACGCCCCGCTATTAAAGCACATTACAATATGATTTGTAACCAAATATTACAAATATGGCTATTTATTACCAAATTATCCCTGGTAATCCCTCAGGGCATCCCAGCCAGGACACTCCAGCACAGAGAGAGGGGAGATCATCTGTCCTCTGGCAGCTGGCAGCAGACAGGCTCTATTCAGAGAGAAAACCAGGCCCAAACTGCAAGAATGGCTCAGGAAAAGCAAGGCTGTGCTTAGGGAGGGTTGGAGCACCCACAACTGACTGCTCAACCCCAAAAAGGCATGGGCAGGGGGCTTGGCTGTTTGCTGCTATTCATTTATCACTGAAATGCACCGAGCTGAAAACAATCAGCATATTTTGGAGCACTGATGTTCATTAGAATCAAATATTTCCTTTTCTGCCAGGCCAGCAGAGGAAATGGAACCAAAGCCCCAAGATGGCACCGTGATATTGTGCAGAGCCTCACCACAACCCCGGGGGGAGCAGCTTCAGCTGAGCCCCACAGCAGCTCTGTCTGGTTCTAATCTTTCCAGGCCATTAATCCTGCAGCAGTTAAAGCTGCCAAACAAAGAGACAGCATAAAATAGACATTTTGGGCATATACATCTCTGTAACCATGTGCAGGAGGGATTGCTGCTATTGTTTCCTCAGGGAGTCATGGAAGGACAGGATCCTAGAGTGGTGTGGCTTGGAAGGGATTTCCAAACTTGGAAGGGATCTCCAAACTTGGAAGGGATCTCCAAACTGCTGCCATGGGTGTGGAAATGAGTGGGTGACGTTGCTCTCTGTCACCTGGGGGTGGCTGTGGCAGGTCCTGCTCCTGGCTGTGTGCCATGGGAGCTGTGGGGCTGGAGGGACACTGGGGGTGAAGGGAAGGGATTCAGGATGCTGCCAAACCCCACACTTCAGAAAAGACCAGGCCTTTCATCCCTGCACCTCCTGTCCCCACCTCGAGCACCCCTCATTCAGGAGCTGGGCTCCATGGTCCTTTTGGGCCCTTCCAACTCAGGATATTCCATTATTTACTTGTGGGAGAAAGGCTCAGGGGGTGCCAAAAAGCACCTTCTGCCCAGTTTGTCCATGCTGGCATACAAACCCCACAAAGGATCACGTTCCAGCACTGAAATAATCCCACTGGCACAAATCTTGGCTGCTGCTATTTGAATATGAATTTCTTCTCACAGGAAGTGTGATGGAGCATGGAAGTGCCTCAGGCACTGATTGTGCTGAGGGAGAAGATGGGAAGCCCTCGTGTCTCCTGGGCTCCTTGAAGTGTTACAGACTGAACCACCCTGCACACATGGCCAGGCCGTGAAGTGCTGAACTGTTCTGTTCTTTTCTGCTGGAACAGCTTCTCCTCCTGGGCTGATTAAAATGTCTTGCACTGAAAGGCAGCCCCAGGAGAGCCAGGCTGCCCCGGATCAGCTGCAGACACAGCTCTGGCTGGGCTGCTCTGCTGGGGAGAGGAGCAGTGCTCACCACAGCACAGATCCACGGGGACCATGGCAAAGGCCAGCTCTGTTAGGCAATAACCGAGTTATTTATGAGTGGGTGGGTGGCTACATGCTTCTGTCAATAGCAACATCGTCCCACAGAAAGAAAAGACTCTTCTGGCTGTCCTGTGGTGAGGGAGGAGAAAGGGCCTGGCAGGGAGCTCCTCATCACTTCCAGGAGGAAGATAAAGCATCCGAGCCCCAGTTTGGCCATCAGCGTTCAGCAAGGCAGGGAAGCTCCTCCTTGCTTCCAGCCAAAAGCGGGCTGGGAGAGGAAGCTGTTCCAAGGGCTGGGAACAAAACGCTCCTCGTTTGCTTGGGGCTCTCCTGTGGCAGCAGCAGGGTGTGAGTGCGGGCAGCAGCCAGCGCTTCCTGCCCGCTCCGTGCCGAGGAGCAGCCCTGGGACAGCGCCCGGCTCCGGCTCCTGCTCCTGCTCCACGGGTAGGAAATGCCCAGGACGCCGCAAATTCCCTGCTGTGCTCAGCCATGCTCGGGGCAGCGCTGCCGGGAGATGCTCTGGGGCCAGGAGCGGTGACTGTGACTGTGCAGGGGTGGTGACACTCAGGACAGGTGACACGGCTCCGTGCTCACCTGAACCCCGCGGTGCTCCCCCGCCGCCGCACGGAGGAACCGGCGCCTTTGATCCAGAGGGATCCGGAGCTCCAGACGGTCTCAGCCGGCCGGAACCGGAGCAGTTCTGCGGGAAAAGGGGCTGGGAATACCCATCCTGTCCCTCAGCCCCTCCCACGGGCCGCAGGGGTGACACAAAGGGCAGCCCTGAGCATCCCGCAGCGCCCACACGGGATGCCGGGAGCACGGGATGCTTTGGGCTGGCCCGGCTGCCACAGACAGGACGGGGACAGAGGGACAGGGGGACACAGCCCTCGGTGACGGGTGGCTGCTCCCCATCTCACGGGCTCTACCGGCATCCAGCAGAAGCCAGGCGGAAATTCCCGGAGCTCTCCTGTCCGGAGGCGCTGCTGGATGCTCCCTCTAGCCCCGCGAGCCAAACCGCGCCTGGTGCCCGGCCCAGCCCGGAGCTGCAGCGCCGCAGTCCCGGTGCCCGCCCGCTGCTCCGTGCCCAGCTGCCGGGCGGTTCCCAATGCCCACACGGGCACCAGGCAATTGTCTTCCACGGGCTCCAGCTGCTGCTTGGCAGCGCCCAGAGACCCCGGGGCAGCTTCGCTCCTCCCGAGCCCCGGCAGCAACAATCGCGCCTTTGTCCGCGGCTCCCGACGGCTCCATGGCCGCTGCCAGCTCTGCGGGCAGGACATGGCTCCCAGGCCGGACACACGGACAGCAGCTGTGCGGGCAGGACACGGCTCCCAGGCCGGACACACGGACAGCAGCTCTGCGGGCCGGACACACGGACAGCAGCTCTGCGGGCAGGACACGGCTCCCAGGCCGGACACACGGACAGCAGCTGTGCGGGCCGGACACACGGACAGCAGCTGTGCGGGCAGGACACGGCTCCCAGGCCGGACACACGGACAGCAGCTGCCGCTGCTCCAGGGAATGTCCCTCTCCTTGCTTCTTCTCCTGCCCAGCGGCTGCTGCAGCTCAGAACGGGACCTGCTCGGCCCCAGCCCCGCTAGGGCCACGAATGGCGACTCCCATCCTGCCTGAGGTGAATTTGGGGTGAAATGCCCCGGGAACAGGCCCTGGGGCACAGTGAGGGCTGTGCTGAGCGCAGGGAGCCCTGGCACCCCAAAGCCGCTGCTGCAGAGAGCTCCTGGCCACAGTTCCTGACGAAATCCACACTGGGAACAGCTCCACGGTCCCAGCAGCACCGCAGGCAGCCCCGGGCAGCTGGGAGCAGCTGGGAACGGAACAAACAAACACCCTCAGGGCACGCGGAGGCCTCTGTGCACAGCTGCGGTGTGGGGCCGGGGTGTGCACGTACCGGGGCACGGGGAGCTCCTCTGCTGCCCGGGACAGTGCCAGGCCGTGCCCTGAGGGTGAGCTCTGCTGCCCGGACAGTGCCAGGCTGTGCCCTGAGGGTGAGCGCTGTTGCCCGGGACAGTGCCAGGCCGTGCCCTGAGGGTGAGCTCTGCCCTGAGGGGAGTTCTGCTGCCGAGGGACAGTGCCAGGCCGTGCCCTGAGGGATGGCCGTGCCCTGAGGGGCGCCCTGCTACCCAGGGACCACTCTCACAGTGCCAGGCCGTGCCCTGAGGGATGGCCGTGCCCTGAGGGGAGCCCTGCTACCCAGGGACAGTGCCAGGCCCTGCCCTGAGGGATGGCCCTGCCCTGAGGGATGGCCCTGCTGCCCAGGGAACTCTGCTGCCCAGGACCAGTGCCACGCAGTGCCCTGACCCTGAGGGATGGCCCTGCCCTGAGGGGAGCTCTGCTGCCCAGGGAAAGTGCCAGGCAATGCCCTGAGGGATGGCCGTGCTGCCCAGGGACCACTCTGGTCGTGCCAGGCAGTGCCCTGAGGGATGGCTCTGCCCTGAGGGTGAGTCCTTCTGCCCAGGGACCACTCTCACAGTGCCAGGCTCTGCCCTGAGGGATGGCCCTGCTGCCCAGGGACCACTTTCACAGTGCCAGGCAATGCCCTGAGGGGATGGCTTTGCCCTGAGGGATGGCCCTGCTGCCCAGGGACCACTTTCACAGTGCCAGGCAATGCCCTGAGGGATGGCCCAGCCACCCAGGGACCACTCTCACAGTGCCAGGCCCTGCCCTGAGGGATGGCTCTGCCCTGTGGACTCTGCTGCCAGGCCCAGGGAGGAGCAGGTCCTGCTGTGGGACATGCTGGAGGAGATGAGTGGAGAGGAGAGCAGCTCTCCTGAGGAGGGCTGGGCTGTCGGGCCTAGAGAAGAGAAGGCCATTCCCCCTTACCCTGTCACTGCAGGGCCTTGCCCAGAGCCCTCCCCATTGTTTCTGTAGCTCCTTCAGGCACTGGAAGGCCTCAGTGAAATCACCCCAAAGTTTCTCTTTTCCAGGCTGAACAATCCCAATTCTCTCCTTGCTCCATCCCTCTGGTCACCTTAGTGGCCCCATCTGAAGTGGCTCCAAGAGATGGGTGCTCAGAGCTCTTACCCAATTCCAGGCACGCTGGATGGAGGGAAGAGGAGCAGCCCAGGGGCTGAGGATTGCTGGGGCTGCTGGGGATGTGACCAGTTGTTCCCAGTGCAGAGTTGTGGCACCACTCCTGCTGCAACAGGAAAATGTTCAGCACCAAATTCATCCCCTCCAACATAAACACCAGCTCTGCACCCAGGAGGGCCCCAAACACAGCTCAAATTTCCCTCGTGCTCACTCTGCCAGGGCAGACCCCACATTTCCCGGGACCCTGGTGATGCTGGGAGAGTTCCCATGAACACAACATTCCCCCATGGACCTCAGCACTCACCAGACTGGTTCAGTGGGTTTGGATCCTTTGTCATGCTGCTTCCCAAAGCAGGGCTCTGCTCCTGAACCTGCTTCCCAAAGAACAGCTCTGCCTCCCAAAGCACAGCTCTGACCCCCCAAACACAGCTCTGATCCCCCAAAGCACAGCTCTGCCCCTCAAAGCACAGCTCTGCCCCCCAAAGCACAGCTCTGATCCCCCAAACACAGCTCTGCCCCCCAAAGCACAGCTCTGCCCCCCTAGAGCAGGGCTGTGCCCCCCAAAGCACAGCTCTGCCCCCCAAAACAGGGCTCTGTCCCCCTAAACAGGGCTCTGTCCCCCAAAACAAGCCTCTGCCCCCCAGCCTGCGTGCCAAGGGCTGCAGTGGGTGGGTGGTGGCAGTTGGGGACCTGCATGGGGCCCCTGTGCCTCTAGGACTGCCCAGCCCCGGGAGGAGGAGGATGGTGGGAGGAGGAAGCAGGGCTGAACCAGGGACAAACCCCATCAGCACTGGCACCTGCTAATTCTGGCATTGGCAGTGCCACCACAGGCAGGACTGTGGCTGCTCCCAGGGCACAGCCCAAAGCCTGGCACCTCCTGTGCCCTCTCCCAGGGCACAGCCACCTCCTGGCATGGGCAGCCCGTGCCCAGAAAGGCTCCTTGGGGAGCCTCCACTGATCCGTGCTGGGTGTCACAGAGCCCTGATGTCACACGGGGCACACCCTGGGGCAGCTGCCAGGTGACCCTGGGTGCCAGCTCGGGATTCCCTTGTGGGGTTTCCTGAGCTGCCTGGGGCAGGAATCCCAGTGAGGAGGTGACAGAGACCAGCAGCACAGGGCTGGGGTTGTGCCCTCCCGTGGCACCTGGCAGGGGTTACCTGTGGGGTGTTTGCACCCACTGATCTCCCCCACAGAGCAGCTGCCATCTCCTTCCCTCCCTGCTCAATTCCTTCAGGGGACACTGCCAGGACCCAGCCCCAGAGCCCCCAGCAGGGTCCCACCTTCCCATGCCACCAAAGGTGATGGCAGGAGCCACCCCAAGGGGACAATCCTGAATGGAGGGGGAGCTCCAGCAGAGTCTCACCCTGCCTCCAGCAGCCCCTGGGCCCTCTCCCCAGGTTCCCTGTCCTCCCTGGGCCTTAGCTGCTGTTGGGGTCGTTCCTGTGGTGGTACAGCCATGGCCATGTCTGGCCCAGGGATATCCCATGATGGCCATGTCCTCATGGTGGCAGAACCATGGCTATGTCTGGCACAGGGATGTCTCCATGATGGCCATGTCCCACTGGTGGCCATGTCCCCATGGAGGCAGAACCATGGTCATGTCTGGCACAGGGATGTTCCCATGATGGCCATGTCCCAGTGGTGGCCATGTCCCCATGGAGGCAGAACCATGGTCATGTCTGGCACAGGGATGTCCCCATGATGGCCATGTCCCCATGGAGGCAGAACCATGGTCATGTCTGGCACAGGGATGTCCCCATGATGGCCATGTCCCTGTGGTGGCACAGCCATGGCCATGTCCCCATGGTGGCACAGCTGTGGCCATGTCTGGCATGGGGATGTCCCTGTGGTGGCCATGTCCCCATGGTGGCAGAGCCATGACCATGTCTGGCACAGGACTGTCCCTGTGGTGGCACAGCCGTGACCATGTCTGGCACTGGGATGTCCCTGTGGTGGCCATGTCCCCATGGTGGTAGAGACGTGGCCATGTCTGGCACAGGGTTGTCCCTGTGGTGGCCATGTCCCCATGGTGGCCATGGCCCCATGGTGGCACAGCTGTGGCCATGTCTGGCACAGGGCTGTCCCTGTGGTGGCACAGCCGTGACCATGTCTGGCACAGGGATGTCCCTGTGGTGGCACAGCTGTGACCATGTCTGGCACAGGGCTGTCCCACAGGCTGGGGGATTTCCCTCACAGAGCAGAAGAGAAAGAAGGAAAGGGCTCTTGGCCACGTTCCTCTTGGCTTCCTTCCACTTTCTGCTTTTGATGTTGTTCTCCCTTTTTACAGCTCCTTGCTGGAGCCCCAGTGAGCATGGGGAGCTCATCCTGCAGCAGCAGCCAGGGAGGGAGAGCAGCACACACAGCCCTGGGCAGGGCTCCCGACGGGGCTGACCCCTCTGGTGACCATCCCAGTGACATCCCTCCCTTCTCCAAGGGTGCCCGAGGGCCTTCAGACACCCCGTGTGCAGGAGGTGACACTGAGGGGACAAGGCTGGATGGGACACGGAGGGGGCTGAAGGGCTGCCTGCCCCACTCCCACCTGCACTGTGCCCCTCCAGGGGAGGGATTTGGGGTCAGTGCCACCCCTGCCCACTGCCTCTGCTGCCTGGGCTTGGTGGCAGTGACAGATCTGATGGCACCGCTGGATCCAGAGGCTGGGCAGAGCCTGCTCCCCTCAAGAAGGAGAACTTGGGGGGAAGCCATCATTGCTTTGTGCCACCCCAGATCCTCCTGTGCCAATGCCTTTGAGCAGCTCCCAAGGCTGCCCTGGGAGCACAGCAGGACACAGGGCCCAGCACAGGGACAGGGACAGAGCTACCTAGGGCCACTGCCACCACCAGAGCTGGCACCTCACTGGAGCTTGGCTGGCCAGCAGGAGATCAGCTTCCTTCCAGCTCTGCCTGCATTTGGTGACCTCTAACAGGGACCTTGCACCCTGCCTGGCAAACCCCACTCCTTGCTCCTGCCCAGGATCCCTGGCACTGTCCCCTGGCCCTGTGGGGAGCTGGCAATGTCCCCTGAGCCTGCCCCTGTGCAGCTGTGCCCAGAGGGAGCCCAGGTGAGGACCAGGCCATGGCACAGCAGGAGCACCCTGTGCAGGAGGGGCTGTGGGCACTGGGGTGTGATGGAGCCCCGGGAATGTCCCTGTGGGAGCAACCACCACCCAGCCCCAGTCCACAGAAACCCAGCTGGCAGCCTGGCCCCAGCCTGGCACCAACATTTCCAGGAATCTGGGGGCACTGCTGCCCACGCAGCAGCTCTCCAGGAGCCAGCTTGGCACTAAAGGCCACTGCCAGGACAAGAAGCCAAGGATTTCTTAAAGCAAGTTCTGCCCAGCAAAGCCACGTGAATCCCCCTCAGGAAACAATCCACTCACCGAGGTACAGCCAAGATTTCATCCCAGGCAATTCCTGCTGTGTCTTCTCCCTGCTAAACCCCTCAGCTCTGGGGACAGGGGGCTCTCCCAGCCACTGCCTGACACATCTGGCAGCACCACTTGCAAACCTGCAGGAGCTTGGCCTGTTGGGGAATTTTAGTGAATTTTACCTGATTTGAACCTCAGTCCAAAGCAGCAGCACTCAGGCCCTGCAGAGATCCTGCTTTGGCCTTTCCTGGGTCTCACCCCGTGCTCCTGCCTCCAGCTGGGACAATCCCTCCTGGCCCAGCAGAGCCTCAGCTGGGGCAGCTTCCCTGGATGAAAAACTACAGAAAATTCCAAGTTTGGGATTCACAGGGGCTGGGCATATGCAGGGCAGGAATAGGGATGTGGGAAAGGAACAGGAATGTGGGAAAGGAGCAGGGATGTGGGAACAGGCTCCAAGAGGCCTGGGAAGAGCTGCTGCACAAAGAAAATAGAGAAGGCAAAAAGGCAAAGACAGAAGGTTTGTTTGAGAAGATGCAAAAGGATTTAAAACCAGAGAATTACCTGGTTATAGCTAAAATCACCTATTGGCTGTGCTTAAGGGAGCCTGAACGCCCCTGAGGCAGCACTGGGGGGATGCCCTACACCCACTGCCAATTCCCAAGGAAATCCAGGGGCTCCAGGAGCTGCTGGCACAGCAGGGCAGCTGGCCCTTTGCAGCTGGCCTTTATTAGCCCCAAAGACAGAGCATGAGAGTCCTTTAGGCCACAAAGCTCATGGGGTATGGGAGGGAGCACCGAGCTCTGCAGCCTTCAGGAGCTGGGGGCAGAGGCTGATGAAGGTTTAAGCTGCTTTCAGCATCAGTTTTCAGGGTGACAGATGGAGGGAAGGGGGAAAGAAACCCCACCCCGTTCTCTGCCCGAGCCTCATGAGGCTTTGGAAGCACCGTGCTGGATTTCCAGGGAAGCTTTTCAATCTGACCCCATTGTTGGCCACAATCTGACCCCACTGTTGGCCTCCTGCTCGTCACATCCTCCACACAAGAGCCCCCTCAGGTGCCCCCCTGGGAAAAAGCCCAGCACAGAGCAGGATCCTCAGCCAGAAGCCAGCTGTGACTGGCCCCAGCATGGATGGAGTGAGGGGAGCACAGCTCTGACACTCAGGGGGCTGCAGCCCCGATGGTGGAACCCCAAATGGTTTGGGTTCAAGGGACCTCAAATCCCACCCAATGCCCACCTGCCATGGCAGGGACACCTCCCACTGTCCCAGGCTGCTCCCACCTGGCCTTGGGCACTGCCAGGGATGCAGGGGCAGCCACAGCTGCTCTGGGAGTTTATCCTGGAAGCAAGAAGCAAAGACAGAAGGCACCAGCACCAGCCTGGGGTTGTGCCACCACGAGCAAGAAGCTAATCCATGTCCTGCTGCAAGGAGAGGTGCAGGCAGCAACTTGGGGTTTAGGACTTTACTCCCTGTGCCCACAGCAATCTCTCAGTTTTGAGTTTGGATTCTGTTCAGATCCCTCTCACACAGAACAAGGTGGGCTGGGACAGGGCCAGGGGAGTCTCCTCTGCACCCCCCTGGGGTTTCAGCCATTCCCAATCCCTGCAGTGCTGGGACTCAGCCACACCACCCACCCCACACCCTGAGCACCAGGAGGGTGGGACAGGGAGCAGAGCGAGGGGAAGTGAACCAGGACTGCTGCCATGGTTGTGCTGCAGCTGAGTGACCCTGGAAAGGAGCAGCCTGACCCAGGCCAGTGTCCATCTGCTCTTTCTGGACAGCAGGAGGAGTTAAACATTCCCATGGAGCAACAGCTGGATGGCAGAGTGGGACTGAGGGATCCTGCCCAGCCCTTGTGGTGCTGAGCTGGTGCTTCACCCCTGGGCTGGGCCAAAGGGCAGTTTGGGGCACTCAGTGACCTTTCCTGACTCTCCAGGCACCCCACACCCCCCTCCCAAGGCAACGGGAGAAAATTGTAACCATCACCTCTCATTTAACATTTCATCATCTCCCCATTCAAGAGATTCAGTTCTGAGGGAAAACAGCAAATTCCAATTTTTTTTTTTTTAACAAGAAAGAATTCCAAGTTTAATCCTCTTGGGAGCAAAAGGATTAACAGCAGGTTTTAAGAAATAGGTTTCAAACAGAAAAGCAAGTTAAAATTCGACATAAGGCACCCCCATTTCAGTATTTTTTGACATGGATACAACAGAGTGAACCAGGAAGTTCCCAGGCACATGGAGCTTCCCAGGAGCAGCAGTTTTCACCTGGAAGTTGGTGTGAGGAAGATGGATTTAGGAGTTGGGGCTCAAGTGACCCCAAAACCAGCAGCAAAGCAGTTTGGGACTGCAGAACTCTTAACTCCAACATAGCTGAGGAAGTTCTGCTTCCCCCATGGATAAATTCCTCCTCCTGCCTTTCCTGGCAGATGGCGAAGTGCCCACAGCCACCCCCAGGGGAGAGGTGTCAGAGTCAGAGCAGCTTCTGGGATCCCTCACAGCCAGGATCTGCTCTGGCAACATTTCAGGATAAGAACAACAACTCACAGACTCAGAGGCAGCAGTGACACCACTGAGAATCCTGGGACCACCCAGCTGAGAATCCTGGGATCACCCAAATGAGAACCTTGGGATCACCCAGCTGAGAATCCTGGGATCACCCAAATAAGAACCCTGGAATCACCCAGCTGAGAACCCTGGGATCACCCAAATGAGAACCTTGGGATCACCCAAATGAGAACCCTGGGGTCACCCAAATGAGAACCCTGGGGTCACCCAAATGAGAACCCTGGGGTCACCCAAATGAGAACCCTGGGGTCACCCAAATGAGAACCCTGGGGTCACCCAAATGAGAACCCTGGGGTCACCCAACTGCTGGACCCCCTCAGCTCCCAAAACCTCTCCCTCCACCAAAACACCAACTCCTCCAGAACCACCACAGACAGCCCATGAAATGAAACAGCCTGGAGTGAACGAGGTGAATGTGATTTTATGAACAATAAGCAGTTTCCCTCAGATGTGCTCCCAGGGCTTCCTGCAGCACTGGCCCAGGTGGGAATCCTGAGCCATCGTGGGATATTTCCCATTTTCCTTCCCACAATGCTACACAGAACCAAAACTGCATGGAGAAAAACAATGACCCCCCCAATCCCCCCCAGCAGGTCACCCTGGAGCAGAAACAAGGTTTAAGTACAATCCAGATGATCCGACCGCAGCACTATTGGCTTCATTTGACTGTATTTAATAAAATTAAGCATTTAAAAAATTAATAGGCACTACAATTCCCTGGCAGTGCTGACACCCAGCCCAGCCCCACGAGGCTGTCCCCACCCTCCCTGGGCGATCTGGGGGTGTCACACAACACAAGAAGCCACAACATTTTCGTGAAGCAACGTAACCAAAAGAATCCCAAGGCAGCTCCCAGCCGGAATCCGGCTCGCGGGGCCGAGGTCCAGGTGATCCCAGGGAGGAGACAGCCCAGGGACACGTGGCTGTCCCACTGCAGCCCCCAGGCTGGGCAGTCCTTGCAGGTCCCTGCAGCCCTCAGAGCTTCTTGAGCCGACTGTACATCTCCCTCTTGCTCTTCTCCCCGGCCCAGGTCCGGCTCTTGGTGCGGAACCTCTTCAGGTCCTCCTTGAAGTCCTTGTGGTGCATCGGGCGGTAGCTCTGGGGCTCGCAGAAGCTCTGGGGAAACAGGAGCTGGGGTCACCTCAGTGCCACCAGGGTGCTGACCCCAGCACCAGCAGCAAACAGGGACAGACCCCCCTTCCAGGCAGGAGCTCCGTGGCAGACACACAGAGCCCAGGGAGGTTCAGGTTACAGCCATCAAAACAAGGGCTTTGTGTACAGGGCTCTCATCCCAACTTTCCTGGCAGAGAACACACAGGCTGAGCTGGTTGAGAGTTCACCTTGCAAAGCACAGACTGGGAGGATGTTCCAGCTCAGATGGTCAGAGCAGGGGGGCTGATCACGGCAAGGTCGTGGATTTTGGGAACAATGATCACTGCGGGTCCCCTCCAGCCCCGAGCATTCCATGATCTGCGTGCCTCGGGACAGCTCCCGGCTCCCAGGGAGCTGCCCTTGCCTGTCCCGTGCTGCCACCTTGAGGCCTCGGTGCCCTCTCCTCAGGACAGCCCAAAGTCCGTGGGGACACCCCAAACCCCGGAGGTCCCTCAGCCCAGGGGAGGCAGCAGATCACAGGGAGAGCCAAAACCAGGGCAGCACTGGCTGCCATCAACTGCAGGGCTGGGAGAGCCAGGATCCCACAGGGAAGGAGCCCACAGCCCATCCAGCTGGCCATGGGCAGGCCAGGTATCTGCCACCTCCCAGGGATGAGGAGCTGAGGGCTGTTTGTGTCCCAGCAGCAGGACAGATCCCAGGAGTGCTGGGACCATGGAAATGCTGCAGGAGCCAAGGACAGGAGAAATCCCAGCCCTGAAGTGCTGGGAAGAGCTGGGGGGTGGGTTTTAGTTTGCCTGTCTCAATTAGAGGCTGCAAACTCCAAGCTCAGGTTTTCAATTTTGCTGGTTTAGGACTGTACAAGATCTCAGGTTTCCATTTATTATCCAGCAATTGCTGTCAAGCCTTGTCTTCTCCCCTACTCTGAGCAGGCTGAAATCCTTTCTCTGAGTGACAGTTTGTTCTGAAGGGGCAGAAACCACTTCTATTTTACTTGAGACAAGTGGAAAAGCCCTTCAGCTATGGCAGGAAGACAGCTCCAAGACATGGAACAGGCTGAGCTGCTCTGGGACCAGCCCAATGAAAGAGAGAGAGGAGGAAAAGCCCCCCCAGCCAAACCACTCTGCCCCAAGGAGAAGTTTGAGCAGGAAGAAATTAATTATTTATCTGTGTGTGATAGAGACCATAGAAAGGTTTGGGTTGGAGGACCTAAAAGATTTTGTTCCACACCCTGCCATGGGCAGGGACACCTTCCACTGTCCCAGGCTGCTCCAAGCCCCTTCCCACCTTGCCTTGGACACTTTCAGGGATAAGGAATCCACGTTACCCACCTGGCACCTCGAGAAGAAATCCTTGTAGCCCCCCTTGAGCACGTAGAGCTCTGGGTAGTGCAGGTTGGGGTACTCATTGCTCAGCCTGTCCTGCTCCCTCACAAACCGGCACCTGCAGCGGGGAAATTCCCGTGTTAAATCCCACACTGACCCAGTAACTCCCAAAGCTGCACCCCAAACCCCCCATCCATCCCTCAGAGGAGGAGCTGGAACCCAGTAACTCCCAAAGCTGCACCCTAAACCCCTCATCCCTCAGAGGAGGAGCTGGAACCCAGTAACTCCCAAAGCTGCACCCCT
Source organism: Geothlypis trichas (assembly GCA_009764595.1). Taxonomy (NCBI): domain Eukaryota; kingdom Metazoa; phylum Chordata; class Aves; order Passeriformes; family Parulidae; genus Geothlypis; species Geothlypis trichas. Next base: position 152,392,650 of record CM019901.1, on the reverse strand, counting down.
AACACCCAATCCCTCAGAGGAGGAGCTGGAACCCAGTAACTCCCAAAGCTGCACCCCAAACCCCCCATCACTTGAAGGAGGGGCTGGAACCCAGTAACTCCCAGTAACCGTGCACCCCAAACCCCCCATCCATCCCTCAGAGGAGGAGCTGGAACCCAGTAACTCCTAAAGCTGCACCCCAAACACCCCATCCCTCAGAGGAGGAGCTGGAACCCAGTAACTCCCAAAGCTGCACCCCAAACCCCCCATCACTTGAAGGAGGGGCTGGAACCCAGTAACTCCCAGTAACCGTGCACCCCAAACCCCCATCCATCCCTCAGAGGAGGAGCTGGAACCCAGTAACTCCCAAAGCTGCACCCCAAACCCCCCATCCATCCCTCAGAGGAGGAGCTGGAACCCAGTAACTCCCAAAGCTGCACCCCAAACCCCCCATCCATCCCTCAGAGGAGGAGCTGGAGCTGCCAGTCAGGGAGAGCCTGAGCAGCCCCACAGCCACAGCTCAGAGGCTCTTCCTTCCCCTCTGAACACTGCAGTGCCCCAGCACGGCTCCTCACGCCCCAGGCTGTGCCAACCACCCCGTGCACAGCAAGTGGAGCCAGCCCAGCCCCTCCCAGTGCTCCCAGTGCAAGGGAAGCCTCCCCAGGGCCAGGAGCTCACATGCGCGGGCCCCGCTCCGAGGAGAACTCGCAGTGGAACACCACGATGACGCGCTTGTCCTCCGACGGCTGGATGGGCTTCTTGAGCAGGAAATTCTGCACCTCCTCCTCCATGTGCAGGTTTATGGCACCCTGCAGGGCACAGTGCAAGCACTGAGTGCAGGGCGACAGCCACAAACTCACCCCACTGCCTTGGGAACCAATGCCTCATCTGGGTTTGATGGAGCTCTGGAACCTTCTCCCAGCACAGCTCCAAAACTCATCAGGACACCATGGACAGTCTGGAACCTTCACCCAGCACAGCTCCAAACCTCACCAGAGCACCACAGAGTCTGCAACCTTGTCCCAGCACAGCTCCAAACCTTGTCAGGACACCATGGACAGTCTGGAACCCTCCTCTAACACAGTCACAAACCCCACCAGGGCACCACAGAGTCTGGAACCTTGTCCCAGCACAGCTCCAAACCTCATCAGGACACCATGGACAGCCTGGAACCCTCCCCTAAACACAGCTCCAAACCCCACCAGGACACCACAGAGTCTGGAACCATCTCCCAGCACAGTTCCAAACCCCACCAAGACACCATGGACAGTCTGGAACTGGCTCTGTGTGGTTCCTCAGCCAGGAATTCCCAATTCCCAATCTCCCATCCATCCCTGCCCTCTGGCACTGGGAGCCATTCCCTGTGTCCTGTCCCCCCATCCCTTGTCCCCAGTCCCTCTGCAGCTCTCCTGGAGCCCCTCCAGGTACTGAAAGGGGTTCAAACACCACAAGGTCTGGGTGACCTGTTCCTGGTTATGTTTTACACAGCCATTTTTCCTTTGAAGTCTGTCACTGCAATGAAGTTCAGCATTCCAATTTTAGCTTCCTGAGATATAAGGATGCTGGACACAGTGTCACATCCTCCTCAGGAACCTCTGTCACCCTGAGGGCCACAGGCCCCTCCTCTCCTTTCAGAGAGCAGAATGTCCCCTCTTCTGAGGGAACAGCCCCTTCATGGCCCATGTGTGGGCTCAGGGTCCAAACCCAGGCAGTGGGTGAGCATGACAGGATCCCAGAGGGGTCCCTCAGGAATAACATATCCACAGGGCCTTGGATAGAAATCAGCCCCACAGGGATCCCAGAGACCCCAGACTGCAGCTTCAGAGCACCTGCCCTGCTCTTATGGGGCCAACATACCTTGATGTGCCCCCCTTCATACTCATAGGGGTATCTACAGTCAATTATCACACACTGCTTGATGAAGCTCTCAAACTTCCCAGTCAGCACAGACACAATCTGAGAATAAAAGAGCACAAAAAAAACAGAGTTCAGTTGTTTCAAGCCATTTTTGTGTTGTTCCCCAACCCCCAATAAAGTATTTTTCTGGCTCCCTTGGAGCACTCACCATTTCGGAGTCGATGTATTTTAAATCTTGATGTTTCCCATCGACAGTGTCAAATAAATAACTCTGGAAGAGACAGGATTGAGAAAATTCCAGCTGTGAGTCACGTGGGTGACAGCACAGCATCCAGCAGCTCGCTCTCTGACAGACACTCTGCTGCCCAGAACCTCTGCAGGAGTTAAAGCTCCTAAGAATGCCAAAATCAGGCACAGAATTTCGTTTTTGGCTCCTACACTAGAGGATTTTATAGGGCTTTAACCACAAATGGATCAGTTTGTGTTCAACCTGGGTCATCCCCTTCTCACCAACAGCCTCTCCTGGTTGTTTGAAGACCAAAGAATTGTTAAGGTTGGAAAAGACCTCCAAGATCAATCCAAAGAAGCAAGGCAGGTTTATGAGGGAACAGAAGAGCCTCTCTAAAGGGAAGTGTTTTTCTGGGCAGGTTTGAGACATCCCCACCAAGAGAAGCCCTTAAAACACTTCATTCAACACTTGGCCACGGAATCTCTGGAATTACCTTGGAGAAGTCCCCAATAAGGTCCCTCTGGTCATTGTCCAAAATGCTCTCAATCTCTGCTGTGGAGGGCTGGGTCCTCACCAGCTTCAGGCTCTGCAGGACACAGATCAGAGATCCATGAGGGCACACACATCCCATTCCCTGTTCCCCACAGCTGACAGCTTGGAGTGCACTGCCAAGCCCTGAAATGCCCCCTCAGCTTCCCTGCTCAGGGCACAGCTCAGGTTCAGGATTGTGGAATTGCTGCCCCAACAATCCACCAGGAAAAGCTCCCACCAAACCTTCACAAACCAAACCCCAACTCTGCATCTCCCCTCCTCAATTTTGTGTCACAAACTGGATGCTGAGCCACCAACCATGGAGTCCTCGGAAGTTCCTGGCAGGCTTTTCCTCTTCTTGCTTTTCCCTGGAGAATTCTCCTCCTGGGACCTCTCCATCCTTTTCTGGGTGGTTCTTCCTGCAATGCTTGACATGGATGAAGAGCCAAACAGCCGGCAGCGCTTGGCCTGCGAGGGAGGAGAGGAGTTGAGTTGTCCAGCAAAGGTTTATAAAAGAAAATAAACACAACTCAGGCTTTCAGATTATTCCAGTCTTGGCCTCATTTAAGACACCACCACTGCAGAGCAACAGGGGGCTGTTAATCTGAATTATCCAGGCTTTGCATTTCCAGTAACACTTGTTACTGGGGGAGCTTGGGGCACCATAAGCAAGATAAAGAGCCAGCAAAATGCTCTACATCAATTAGCAGCCAATTTATCAGCAGATTAAAGAGCTTTCTGCTGGAGCTCCTTTCCCAGTCTGTTATCAAAGCATCAGGTTACAGCATTCCAGGTGAGTCCCTGCAGAGTGAATTCCACATATGCCAAGATTCTGATAAGGGAAGTCAAGATCTTCTCACATTTATGAAGTGCGAGAAGAAATTCTATTCCTATAAACACCAATTGCTCCACACTGACAGAGTGTGCCAGGTGAACAGCCCCAGAGATAAGGGAATTGTGCAGGGGGTCATGCCAGGGCTTGTCCTGCTCTGGGGGATGCAGGGGACAGTGGGGTGACAGTCCCTGTCCCTGTGGACACTCACCCTGCTGTCTGCTCTCCTCATGACCAGCGGCGCCGTCCAGAGACTGGACACGTCCGAGGGCATCTCCTCATCGTTCTGCAAGAGAGGGAAATCCTGCTCATCCCACCCCAGACACGCTGCAGGAACAGCTCCTGCTGCCCCAGGTGGACATTCCAGCTCCCAGAGCAGCTGCAGGGATTTAACTCCATCACCAGTGCAATTCTTCAGGAAATAATGGAACTGAGAGGAAACATGTTGGACAAGGTGAGTTTATCAATTCACTGATTGATTAACAAAGATGAGCCTCCAGGGCTTTAAGCATTTTAAACTCCCTTGAAAACAGTTTTGTATCTAAGTGGCTCAAAGCAATCACCACCTCTGACTTTTTCAGCAAGTTTCTAAAGAAAAATGTCAGCTGTTAAAATAATTCCCTCAGTCCTCAAACTAAAAATAATTCACTTGTTCAGACCCCAAACAAATCCCACTGGCTGCACCAGGAAAGAGCATTTATAAGATAAAGGCACCCCAGTGTGAGTTAGAAAAGATGATGAGAACTAATTAATCTCCTCGTGGGAGATGTCCCTGCCCATGTGAAGGGGATTGGAACTGGATAAGCTTTAAGGTCCCTTCCAACCCAGAGCAGTCTGGGCTTCTGTGATTGCCAAAAACCCAGCGTGGTGCAGTGTGAGCACCCTGACTGCAGCCACAGCACACCAAACTCATCAGGCAGAGCTGATCTGGGGATCTCCACCCCATCCCCTCTGCACACACCTTCAAGTCCTGGTCATCCAGCAGCTCCATGAAGCCATCATCATCCTCACTCTCCGAGGAGGGCAGGGAATGCTGCTGCAGGAAGGCTGCCCTGGAGTTCTGCTGTTCCCCAGAGGCTGTTTCCCCCATGGGCAGCTGAGGGGAGACACAGGAGGTTTTAGCAGCATTCCCTCTGCTCCCTGCAGGATGCTGCAGCCAAGGAGGGGCTGCCAGGGCTCCCTGCACCCCAGGAACACCGTGGTTATCCCCAGCCCTGAGCTGCAGCACAGGCAGGGATCAGCAGGATTCTGGAAGGGCTGCTGGATCCAGGAGCTGAGACAAGGCTTGGCATCCCAGCTCTGTTTCTGAACAATGATTTTTCAGTTGCTTTTTTTAAACAGCAGGGTATGAAAAAGGTAAATTTTCTCCCTGGATGTCACATCTGGACACAAAATCCAGCTGCATTTACAGAGTTTGGTTTGTTGTTCCAAATGCATCTGCCTGAACATTCAGTATGAACTTTACTGATCATTTCAATCCAAATCAATGTCCACACTCCCTTCACTGACTGAGCAGAACCCCAGCTCTGTCCTGACTCATCTTTCCCAGAACAATGTTTCAAATTTCTCATGAACCAAAGGTGAGAAGAATTCTCTTATCTGGCAGACAGAAAAACTTATTTACCTGACATCACCACTTCAGAAAGCTGATTTGGTTATTTTGATGGCAGAGAATTAGGTGAGAATTAGTTGAGAAGAACCAAGTACCTGGGCTGGAGATGAATTTTGCCTTGCTGCAGGAACACCCCTCCCATCACGGAAGCCACGAGAAGCTGGTTTGGTTGGCTTCTTGAACTCAAATGATTCCTGAAATAAAAACCAGCAAAATGATCATTTTACCAAAATTACAAACTGTGTTCAGCTGCTTAGATCCTTTTATCTTTTCCAACTTGTTAAACTGCCTGACATTTTGGATTTAAGCTCCTTGCTGCCAACAGGAATCATCTGAGGGTGAATGTTTTCAAATTAAAGATTTTACAGCAGTGTTTCATCTAACATAATCCAGCATTTATGCTCTTGGCATCACCTACAGGCTTCAGGGCTTCTCTATTCCTGTCAGTCAATTCTCTGCAGAATAAATAAATCATTCTTGGAGGCACCAAGCACTGACACCTCATCTCCCACAGGATTCCCAGCAGCCAGGGCAGACCCAGGAACAGAATCCAAGAGGAACCAGGGCTCCCCATGGCCAGCCAGGGGTGACCTCCCCAAACCCCTTCTGGAGGCAGCTCCTGCCCAGAGCAAGCAGGGGGAACAGATTTTCCTCTGCCACAGCCAGAAAGGAGTCAGGGTCAGTGGCACCAAGGCAGAACTGGGCAAAGTCTTCCCAATTTTTATTAACCAACAGCTCTAATCAGAGCTGCAAGTTCCCTTCAGAAAAGCTGAGCTAAAGGAGGCCGTGCCTGAAGAACAGCCTGGCAGGGAGGAACTGAAGCCTTTCCCATCACATTCCCTGAGCAGGGATGTGCTAATCCAGCTGTCCCTCCCCTCCCACAGGCATCAGGAAACAGCACTCACATTTTCCTTATTTTCATCCTGTTCCAAAGGCTGGAAAGCATCAGTGTCCAGAGAGTCAGAGTGGTTTCTCTTCAGAGCAGGGCTGGAGCCCAGCAGGCTTTGCTACAACACAGAAGGGACAGTTCAGGACTGCAGCAGTCCTTGCACAAGCACATTTCAAGCACTAAAGGGGTTAACAAAGACTGGAAAGCCTCTGACTACAGATTCTGCACACCCTGTGCAGGAATCCTCTGCTGACATCTTGGTATAGGGACCAAAATGTTTCAGTGCAGCAGTGATGGAGCCACACCACAGAAATTTCACACTAAATTAAGTGAGAATGGGAATTCACAAACTGCAGTTTTGACATTAAGCACCCCAGCAGCTGGTGTTGAAGCCAGAAAATTAACAAGTACTCAACTAAATGCATTCAACCAAAACCATGCTAAATCCTTTAACATGTATAAAACATCAATCCCACTCTCACTTACTGGCAGGGAATGGATTCTTCTGAAAGGTATTCGAAGGCTACAATGGAAAAAAACCAAAATTTATTTCAACACTTTGTTTTAAAGGCAGGGAAATGAATAGAAATCACCCCCCAATTCCATAATCTAAAAGAGACACCGAGGAAGAAGTTAAAATAGAATTATACTTACTTCAGCCTGCTGGATTTGATTGCTTTTTCAAACCTAAAAGCAAAAGATCACAGGTTGGACTTGAAGATCTTAGAGGTCTTCCCCAAATTAAACATTTCTGTGGTTTTTAAGGCACAGACTTAAATCAAATGTTAAAAGGTGCAATTCAGACAGACCTTGGTGCAGCCCCAGGCTGCAGGTGGGTGCCAGTGCCATGTGGCACCCAGCTCAGAGGCAGCACTGCATGCCCTGGGCAGGGCCAGCCCCAGCATCCCAGCTCTGCAGCACAGGGACAGGTGCAGCAGGGGAGCCCCAGTGCACTGTGCCAGCAGAGGAAAGCCCTGCCCAGGCCCCCTCAGCCCAGGTTTGTTGGTGAACCATGCCAGGATTCACACAGGGGCACTCACGTGTCCTCCATGGCGTCGTGGGAGGGCGCAGGGCCAGGAGAATCCAAAGCCAAACCTGCACAGGAGACACAGATTTCTCAATGATTTGTACCCAGGGATATCACAGATTTCCCACTGATTTATACCCAGGGATATCACACATTTCCCAATGATCTATACCCAGGGATATCACACATTTCCCAATGATCTATACCCAGGGATATCACAGATTTCCCAATGATCCATACCCAGGGATATCACAGATTTCCCAATGATTTATACCCAAGGACTATCACAGATTTCCCACTGATTTATACTCAGGGATATCACAGATTTCCCACTCATTTATACCCAGGGATATCACAGATTACCCACTCATTTATACCCAGGGATATCACAGATTTCCCAATGATTTATACCCAGGGATATCACAGATTTCCCAATGATTTATACCCAGGGATATCACAGATTGCCCAATGATTTATACCCAAGGACTATCACAGATTTCCCACTCATTTATACCCAGGGATATCACAGATTTCCCAATGATTTATACCCAGGGATATCACAGATTTCCCAATGATTTATACCCAGGGATATCACAGATTTCCCACTGATTTATACCCAGGGACATCACAGATTTCCCAATGATTTATACCCAGGGATATCACAGATTGCCCAATGATTTATATCCAGGGATATCACAGATTTCCCAATTATTTATACCCAGGGATATCACAGATTTCCCAATGATTTATATCCAGGGATATCACAGATTTCCCAATGATCCTTACCCAGGGATATCACAGATTTCCCACTGATTTATACCCAGGGATATCACAGATTTCCCAATGATTTATACCCAGGCATATCACAGATTGCCCAATGATTTATACCCAGGGATATCACAGATTGCCCAATGATTTATACCCAGGGATATCACAGATTTCCCATTGATCCATACCTAGGGATATCACAGATTTCCCACTGATTTATACCCAGGGATATCACAGATTTCCCACTGATCCATACCCAGGGATATCACAGATTTCCCAAGGATTTATACCCAGGGATATCACAGATTTCCCAATGATTTATATCCAGGCATATCACAGATTTCCCAATGATTTATACCCAGGGATATCACAGATTTCTCACTGATTTATACCCAGGGACTATCACACACTGCTACACATTTCCACAGAAAGACCCAGGAAATTCATGTGCAAGGTCCCACCTGCAGCCTGACCTCAGTGCAGAATAAAAAAGAGTTACAGGCACTCCCCACCGTGGGTTTGGCTGTGGATCATCAGTGCTTGAGGAATAATAGGGGGAATTTAAAAACCTCCCCAAGCCCTGGCTGGGCTGTCACGTGGAACACAGTGCTGGCACTCAGCATGGAATACTCTGTTTATCCACTACACACCTTAATACACAATTCAGTCCTTTTGAGGTTTTTTTTAAGCCATGTTTTTAGCTACACCTATGAGGAAATTTTGGGCTCATTCCCAAAAATAAGCAGTCAAAAGGCCCTTCTGAATGTGCTGGAATTAACAGGAAGCACTTCAGAAGCACAGCTTTACAGCCCCAGAGCATTTCAGACACATCCAGAGTGACTCCAGCACGGATTCCTGAGGAGCCACAGAAAGTGAGGATTTAGCAAGGCTGGTGGCTCTGTCCTGCTCCATGGTCTGTGAGCTGTACTCATGCTTTAGCACTTCACAAAATTCTTTTGTAGGTTGAAAGTGCCCTCAAAATAGGGCATAAATCCAGGTGGAAACAGTGATTTCCCTCATCTGGAGCAATGAAGCACCAGAAGGAATCTACAAGTTATGGGGTGAGAGCTTATTTCATTTTCACTGATAGAACAACTCATGTGAAAAACAGGAAATCCTCCCAGGAAGTAGCAGAACTGAGGGGTTTCAGATCATCAACCAGCTCTTGGTGACAGGAGAACACAGGACAGAGCCACTCACTGGCACAGTTTGGGTTTAAAGAGAGAAAACACACTGAGGACTTGTTTTCCCTCCCTGCTGCTCACAGTCTCCAGGACAATTATAGCAAAAAAAAAAAATTAAAAAAAGTTATATATATCTATATCCACAGCCCAAACCCTGAGCTGCAGAGGTTTCCTGGGGGATTTTCCACCTGCCTCCCTCCTTCCAAGGGTCAGTTCTCTCTCCAAACCCCAGGTGCCATATAGAAGTGCATTGTTTTCCAATTCCTAATCAATGTTTTTTAATTGAGGCAGCCCTACCTGAGTCTGTGGACTCTGAAGAGGCTGATCTGTGCAATCCATTTTTGGTTCCCATGTCTTGGTCCAGGTTTTCACGCTGCCTGGAAAGGAAAGTTTGGGATTTGCTTTAAAAGCAAGAAACACAACCCTGCAGGTAGGTACAGCACAGGTGGGCATCACCTGGATTTCTCTCAGAGCCCAGTTGTCCTTCCTGGAACTGCAACCCTCTCTTTGGCAGCCACTCCTTTAATTCAGGTTTTGCATAGAGAAAATTGTCAAATTTCTAATTCAAACCCATTTGGATAAATAGTTACCTCCACAATTTTGTTTTATCTGCTAAACCTCAATGCTGAGAGAAAAGAAAATCATATGGAGCCCCACATATATAAGGGAAAAGCTACTTGAGTGAGGCTACAGCACATGGTTAATTAAAAAAAAAAAAAAAAAAAAAAAGGTAGCCAGGGCTACAAATTAAAAGGCTGAATAACTTCTAAGGGGGGCACTGCCAATGCTCTGCAAGAATCCCAGGAATCTGAAGGAAGGAAGGACCATAAAGCAGGTGGTGGCAGAAATGAGAATGACAGAAAATCAACAAATAAAACCCAGGAGGGTCATTGAGACCTGAGTGGGCCAGGACAAAACAGGAGCCCCACAAGGGAGAACTGTGGGAATAATGGGATTAGAGGAGCTCAGAGAGCAGCAAAATGGAGCAGCTGGGGCTGCAGTTTGGGGAACGGGAGCAGCTGCAGAGCACAGACTGCAGCACCTGGGCCACACAGCAGAGAGCAGGAACGGGGCTGGCACGAACAGGGCAGGCAGGGGGACATGGAAGGGACACAAAGGGATTTGGGGGACAGAGGAAAGGGCTCAGGAGGGAGGGGGGATGCCCAGAGCAGAAGCAGGGCAGGGGGAAGGTGTCCCAGAGCGGGGATCCATGCGGGATGGGGCAGGAGGAGAGGACAGAGGGAGGCACCAGCAAAGGGGTGGGGGACTCTAAGGGACACATGGAGGTGCGCAGGGTGGGAGGGCTACAACTGAGGCCTCGTGGGTGGGCGCGGGGAGAAGAAACAGCTCCGGGAGGCGCCGTTTTTGGGGGAAGGGCTGGGAGAAAGGGCGCTGCAGGCCTGGGCTGGAGCGTGGGGAGCGGGGCTGGATGGAGAGCAGGCACGATGAGCCCTCACTGCCGGGGGGAGAAGGACACGAAGAGACCCCCGAGGCCTCCACTGGGGATGGGGAAAGGAAAAGGAGGGATCCACGAGGCCTCGCTGCGTTTTGGGGGTGAGGGCAGAGGAGCGCCCTGAGGCCTTCCTTCGGGAATGGGGGGGACAGGGAAGGAAATGAGAGCTCTCCTGAGAGCCGGCAGGGCCGAGGAGGGAGCAGAGACATCCCGGAGGGCCTGGGGAAGGAGGTGGTAAACTGGGGCTTTGGGGCTTCAGAGGGGCGTGAAGGCATCCCAGGGGAGTTTGGGGTTTTTTTTTTGGAGGTGCGAGCGGGAATTCCAAAAGGTTTCGCTGCGCGGGAGGGAATTACGGGGGTGGATGGGACGGAAGGAAAACGACTCCAGGAGGCCTTGGGGGTTTTATTTATGGGGGAGCCTCCCTAGGCCTCGCTTCGGGTCCGGGAGGGGGAAGAAAATGTTCTGGAGAGGGGACAAAGTGCCCGGGAGGGCTCGGAGGGATGGCGGAAAGGAAAAAGAAGCTCTCTTGGAGCAGGAGGAAGAAGCGGGCGGTAAAGCCACCAAACCCCGCTTTTTTGGGGAGATCAGGACAGCAGCGAGAAAAAGGAGAATGCCTGGGCCCCGACTCACCCGCGCCCCAGCTGCTCCATAGTGAGGCGCAGGTCCGAGACAGGCGAGAGCTCATCCTGAAAGAGCGCCTTGACCACGGCGGGCGAGGCGGGGGACGCCGGCGAGAGAAGCAGGAGGCGACGGCAGTGGGAAGCGCTCGGGGTGGGATCCATCGGAGGGGGAATGGGAATCCAGCGCAGCCGTCCCGTTCCTGCCGACAGCGCGGCCGCCGCAGCGTTTTGACCCCAACCGGTACCCGTCGCCCGCTCCGAAGCTGGCGCCAAACTGCGGCTCAGCCAATCAGCGCGCGGAGCCCCGCGGGGGGCGGGTTGTTTTTTTTCAAACCTCCCCTCCCACCGCGCGCGCCCCGGCCAGTAGGAACGGCGGCGCCGCGGCCAGGCCCCGCCCACGGCGGTTGCTTGGCGTCGCTCTGGACCAATAGGAACGCGAGGAAGCCGGGCTGAGGGATGCGCGCCAGTGCGGGGGGAGGACTACATTTCCCAGTATCCCTAGAAGGCGCGCTGCGTTATCGCTCTCTGCGTTGCATGCTGGGGAATGTAGTTCCCGCTTCACAGAGGCGCGGCTTGGCAGCCATGTTTCCTGCCGTGTCCCTTTAGCCTGGGCGTGAGGGGAAAATGGGGAACATGAAGGAAAAAAGGCACAAATTCAGCAGATAACACCACCTCGCTGACACAAAGAGTCATATCATTTCTCCTCATAGAGCCCTTCCCATATAATTTCTCTTCAAATAAGCTCTCCATGAGAACAAAAGCCACTTTATAAAAGCCACTTTATGGGGGTTTGGTGAGCGGGTGGGGAAATAAGGCAGTGCACAGGCCTGCGATGCCTGTGCAGGATGGGGTTCACAGAGAGACGAGCAGGAGAAGGGAGACTGACAGTGCCCCACTTGTGCTCCACATGAACTCTTAAGAACACGCAGCTTCTCCTCAGCATGGGGTTGGCAGATCTTGCTGTCCAGCCCCTGGCAAATCCTCTGCCAGGTCTCTCTGGTGGTTCCAGAGGCTGCTGTGTCCAGCTGATCGCTTTGGATCCAGGAGATGTCCAGGACATGACCCACAAGCCGTGTTGCTCTGCCTGGGCCTTGCCAGTCACACAATGCCAGTTCCTGGCTTAAAATGTGGGGTGTTTGCTCTTTCCCCAAGCACACCAAATCTCAGAGACCGCCATCACACACCGGCTCCTGCTGTTCTTCACTAACTCCTGCTATCCCTCCCGGACCATTTCCCTTTTTACAAACATTTGAGCACTTATCACCACTAGTGGATAAGGCATTGCCTTCCTGAGCCAGGGACTGTGGTTTCTGTCCCACTGGGGTGCCAGAATTGAGGCCTTATGAAGATTGACCTAGAACAGAGGCTAGACAGAGTTAAAGAATTAAGTAGTGATATAGTAAAACGCCTTAACGGCTACATTTTGCGCAGTAGACTGGCCAGGGCTACATCCAAGATGGGCCCAAAGAAGGCACAAAATGGACGAGCGCTCACACTTTTACAAGTGTGATTTCACACTTTTATCAGTTCTGCTCCATTTGAATATTGGAGTTAATTGTCCAATTACAGCTTTAGGTTACGAAGTACCATCCTCCTTGTTTCACTCTCTTCAATTCACTGTTCTTTTTACTTTTTGGGCCGGGACCTTGTATCCTTGATCTGAAGCTAGAAAAGGATTGTGTTTTCTACCTACCCTGTGAAGAGAACTTGCTAACACTTAACACAAAGCTCAGAGATACACACCAAAGCAGCACAGAATCTGAAAAATAAGAAAGCTAGAAATCAAGGCATCATTATCAGCTTGGGGCTCCAGCCTGGCTTCCTGAGTGGAGGGTGGCTGCATCCTCCAGCCCAGCCCAGCCCAGCCCAGCCCAGCCCAGCCCAGCCCAGCCCTGCAGTGCTGCAAAGGCTGGCATGGACAATCAGAGCCCCTTCCCTCCTCCCCCCCCCGATTATTCTGTGGCCTCAGTGCCCACAGGGAGAGATAGGACACCATCCCCATGGCATCTAGGCAGGATAGCAGCATGCACACAGCCCCAGGCAGGACAGCACTTCTTTAATGGTCCAAAGGACTTAGCGGGAGGAGATGCAGAATATTGCAGAGAGGGTCAGCCCAGGCAGAGCTGCAGTGAGGCTGCAGAGTGATGCCGTGTCATTCCCACAGCTCCTCCCTGCTCAGCCGGCCAAGGGCACGGGCTGGGGCCTGGCAGCCATCCCACCCTGTCAGTCACACACCCGGATGTGGGTTCCTACGGTATAGACACAAAAATATGGGAAGACTTTCTCTGTGAAGGTGGCCTCCAACTGCAAGATCTGCATCATGTTCTCTGCATTGTAGAAGGTCACTCGGCCCGCTTCGTAGTCCAGGTGGACCCTGATTCTCTGGAGTTTATCCCTGAGTGGCAGCACCTCAGGGGTCACACAGACTGTTCTGTACTGCCCACCCCACTCCACTTCCAGGGCCCAGACCTTCTCAGATCTGTACAGGTCGAGCGGCTCCTTCCTCGGCACGGATTCCAGGGCCACCCCTACATCCCAGCAGCCCTTTTCCCTGACCTCCACCTCCCAATAATGCTTCCCAGATGTGAAGCCCTGGGAGCCCAACACACTGCAGCTCCATCTGAATCTCTTGGGGGTGTCAGGGAGGTTTTGTTCCTCAGTACTGAGCCAGACCATTTTGTGGTCCTGTGAGAGGATCAGGCGAGGATCTGCCGTCTGTGGGTCCAGCCTCACCTGCTCTAAAGGGAGACAGAAACATCAGTCTGTGCCTGCTGAGAAGAGAACCAGCACCTCTCCTCCACCCTGCACCACGGGGCTGGCACCTGTCCTGGGAGCACAAGGGGCACTCCTGCAGCCCCCTCGGCCGGCATGGGACACGGGAGCCTCCCTGTCCCCACGCTGGCACCCGAGGCTGAAAAGATGCTCCCTGAGGCAGGACTGAGGCAGGCAGTGTCCCCACAGGCAGGGGACAGACACGATGGGCTTTGCTAAAGCTGCTGCCAGATCTGCTGGACAGTGCAGCCTGTGGGGAGCAGTGCATGCCGTGGCTGTGAGCAGGCAGCGCTGCAAGGCACGAGGGGCCAGGCCAGTCCCTGCTCCTGGGCCAAGGGCTCACCCAGCTCGGAGCCCTGCTCTGCCGAGCCAGCAGGCAAGCTCGCTGCAGAGCCCGAGCTGCCAATCCACCAGGGATGTTCTGCTGCCATCCCGTGGCCATCCCACAGGGCCACACAGCTGTCACTGTGCGCTGTCACCAGCCCAGACCCTCTGCTGAACCCTCTCCTCCGGGGACTGCGGGGGGAAACTGAGGCACGACTCTGCTGTGCTCAGGGCATCACCCCAAAAACGGAGAGTGTGGAGAGCGGCCTCAGCACAATGGTGCCAGCCACACCTCAGCCCAGCAATGCTGCATCAGGGGGGCCCTGAGCACCTGCAAAAGCACTTCTGATCACACCTAAATGCCTGCTAAAATCATGTACAGCCCCTCTGCTTAACTGGGCACAGCCTGACACGGCCTCCTGCTGTCCTGGGCCTGGCCTGGCATCACAGGACAGCATCCCTGGTGCTGCCTGGCACAAGGACACACCTGGATTTTTATAGCAGGCCTAGTCAAAACAACAGCACAGCAGAGTTTAGATGTGCTGTGAGCCCATCTCTGCACCGAGGACATGAGGACACTCATCCTGGAAAGCTTTTCCCCCTCAGTTGTGCTCAGCAGCTACAGCTTACCTTTTATATCCCAGTCTATCTCACTCCTCAAGTTCTCTGAAAGAAGGAAAAGAAGATGCATGAGTCTCTCTCCTGTGGCACCTGTCCTGCTCCCCAGCAGGCAGCAAGCCAGATGTGGAGCCCCAGGCTTCAGCAAGCCCATCCTGGGCAGGGTTCCATCTGGAGCAGCCGTGTTTTGCTCCTGAGCCCCAGGCAGAGGCACCAGGCACTGAGGATTTCCCGTTGCCAGCCATGCCCAGGGGAAGCACAGCACAGAGCCAGCAGGGCTTTACCTCTGAATTGATCCACCATGTCCACGAACTGCTGGCTCTTCTCAGTGAGGTTCTGAACCCTTTTCTGCAGCTCTGGGAAATCTGGCTCTGGGATCGGGGCCTTGGCTGCCTCACAGCTGAGGGGAACAGGGAGAGGAGCTCAGAGCCCAGCCACCAGCCAGGGCCAGGAGGGAATCAGGGAAATGCCTGCAGCCACAGAGCCCAGGGCAGCTGTGTCCCTGCTATCAGCACAGGAAGCCCATCTTTAGGAGGGCTGCAATGGCCTCTGGTTCCTGGCTAACATCCCATGAAATGCCAAACAGCCAGCGGGGCAAACCACCTCCTTGCCGGCTCCTGCAGCGCTGCCAAAGCTCTGCCCAAAGGAGCTGAGCACGAGGAGAGGGACACTGAACCTGTTTCATACCTGCTCAGGATTCTGCCAACGTCCTACAAGAGAAAAACACAGGAGAGCTGTGGCACTGCCGAGGGCCAGGGAGCTGCAGTGGCTGCCCAGCTGTGTGAAGCAGCTCAAGGGGGCTGGGGCTGAGCCCACACCTCATCCCAACCCTCCCTTCCCTCAGGGCCCTGACCCACAGCGGGCACACTGCAGTGTCACAGCACAGTGTCACAGTGTCACAGCACGGTGTCACAGCACGGTGTCACAGCACGGTGTCACAGCACAGTGTCACAGCACGGTGTCACAGCACGGTGTCACAGCACAGTGTCACGGTGTCACAGCACGGTGTCACAGCACGGTGTCCCACCATGGCCCCAGCCTGCAGAGGGAGCCAGCTGGGTGTCCCTAGCCCCAGCAGGGGTCACAGTGCCCAGGGGCTGATGCTGCCTCACCTTGAGGAACTCGACCGCCGGCTGCTCCTGCTTCTCCTGGATCTGCGCAATCGCCGTGTCCAGCAGCGACTGCCTCTCCGAAACCCTGCACGTGTATTCATCGCTCTTATTGATCACCTCCCAGAACATCTCCTCCAGCTGGCCCAGCAGGGTTTTCTTCTGCTCCTTCAAGCACTGCTCCAGCCAGTCAAAGCTCTCAGTCACACGCTGCAGCTCTGAAATCACTGTCACCTGCAAGGCACCGCACGGAGGCCCTGAGCCCAGCCAGGCTCCGGCTGCCCCCGCAGGGACACGGCTGCTGCAGAGAGGGGGCAAGGATCACACACAGCGGGACCAGAGGATTGCAACAGGAACAGCAGGAAGAACGGAGACAGGGGGGCAAATCTGGATGTTGGTGGGCCCAAGGAGGCCACATGAGATGGACAGAGAAAAGAACGTTGGCATGGATTAGGAGATAAGTATATATGGGGAGAGGGAAAGCTGGGACATTCCTGGGGAGCCACATGGGTGAGCAGTGGGGGACATGGAGAGGAACACACACCAGCAAATCTTCACTTTTCTGCATTACTCTGTGCTTCAATTTTTTCTTCTGCTTTGTTAGAGAAAGCAGCGTTCGCAGAAGTGTTTCCTGGGACAGAGATTAAAAAACGGCATTACTGTTAATTTTGGAATGACATTCACAGCAGAGAGGTGATGTTACCAAACAACCCGTGTGGGGACAATCCCAATCTGGGGAGTCACTGGGGTCGACCCCTGAGGGTCTGGGAGTGAGTTTTTGAGCTCAGTGACATCACTCAACTCTTCAAACTCAGGCTAGGTAGATCCCCAGCTCTTATTGCCAGAAACATATCTGGAAGAAATTCATGTGGAAACCCTGGAGTTTGTGGGTTTGTAAATGGTTTTTGAATTAGAAAAAACAACTCTTGACATTGGAAGTGTGATTTCTGGGAAGAGGTTTGCAGTGACAGTAGCAATGACTCAGGCACACCCCATGAATTTCCGGGAGTATTAACAAAGTCCTCATGGTCTGAGTCATCTCCTGCGTTGCAGTGAGCCCAGACCCCAGCCCACACTGTGGGGAGAAAGCCTGGCTGGGGACATGTGGGGCACAAGGGACCATGTGGGGAGCCAGAGGGGTGAGCAGGGAGAGGGCCCTGGGCTCCTGCGTGGGCCGGGGCCAGGCCATGGCCATGGCAGCAGCCCCAGCAGGGTGGGTACAGCAGCCCAAGCTGGCAGCCAGACAGGGAGCGCGGGCAGCAGCCGGCTGAGGCCCCAGAGCCGTGGCTGCCCGGGGACACGGCCGAAGCTGTGTGGGGAGGGGAGGCAGAGCCGTGCCCTGAGGGAAGCCCAGCCCCTGCTCAGAGCAGCCCCAGCCGTGCACGGAGGGCACCCAGAGCCACAGCCAGAGGAGCTCACGGCCAGAGCAGAGCCCAGCCTGTCCTTGAAGGGAGCCCAGATGTGTGCCCGGACAGGACACGGAGCGGTGCCCACACGGAAGCCCAGGCTGTCGCCGAGGGAGCCCAGCCCCTGCTGGAAGGGATCCCCGCCTGTGGCCGGACGGGAGCCTGAGCTGTGCCCCTCGGCCGCCCCAGCCCGGCCAGCCAAGGCCCCCGGCCCCTGCCCAAGCCCCCGGCCCCTCTCGCGGCGCCGCCCCGTACCCGCAGCTCCTGGGCGGCCTCTTCGGCGGGGCGGACACGGTGCTGGCGGTGCTCGGGCCCGTCCCGGCAGGGCGCGCAGAGCAGGGCGGCGCAGGGCTCGCAGAACAGCGCCAGAGCCTTGCCGTGCTGGGGACACCGCGCCCGCGCCGCCACCTCCTCCAGGGACCGGGCCAGCCCGGCCATGCTGCCCAGGGAGCGGTTGGGGCGCAGCGAGCCCGGCTCCAGCGGAGCGCGGCACTGCGGGCAGGCGGCGGGGCGCGGGGGGTCCCCCAGCACGCCCGCCAGGCACTGCCCGCAGAAGCTGTGCCCGCACGCCGTGAGCACGGGCTGCTCGAACACATCCAGGCACAACGGGCAGGTGGCCTCGGCCAACAGCTGCTCTTGCAGAGCCAGCACCTCCTCAGCCATGGCTGCGAAGGACGGGAACGGACGGGAAGGTGCCGAGGCGCGGCCGGGCTGGGGCCTTGCCCCGGGGCACAGTCCGCACGCTACGGCAGGCGCGGCTTGCTCCGGGCGGAGCGCTGCCAGCGCCCGGTGTAATGTCTGAATTCCTATAAACATCAATAAGCTGGAACGCGTCCAGCCTGGCTCGGCCGTGGCGGCGGCTCGGAGCTGCTGAGTGGAAATCCCATCCCCAGGCCTTCCACTCTGTCCTGGGGTGACTTTCTGATGCTCATATTCCTATTCGTCTCTGTCGCTCAGAAATAAATTTTGCACCTTTAGGATTGGTTCTGAGAGCAAAGAGGGGGTAAGTAGAAGAAATGTGGAGTTTGTTTTCAGAAAATAGCACTCCCTCCTTCTCCACGTCCCCACTGCGGTTCGGTGTTGTATGCAGTGTGGAAAGGCAGTGGGACAGAGCTCTCCTTTGCTTTTAGTTACTTTTAGCTAGCTGAGACAGAGAAGATCTCTGGACTGTGGGGTTTTCTTATCCTTTTTCTTTGGAGCTGTTTAAACCTGTTCTGCACTGAACAGCCAGAAGAGAAACGGCAGCTCCCACCTGTGGCACATCAGGCCGGGCCTGGACCAAAGGGACTGATAAGAGAATACATTAGCCAAGCTACAGCTGACAAAGGGGAATTTCTGAGTTTGTCATCTCTTTTAGAGCGGCAAGAGGTTTTATTGTTGAATATGGCTCACTTTTTGTGCTGGTGAATTCTTTGCCCATTACATAAATATTTCTTTCCACTTTTCTCCAAGGAAGTATTTTTTCTGAACCAGTTGAGGGAGGGGCCTCTTGAATTTGCTTTCAAGAGGAAAACCCTTTAAAGCTTTTTCTGCCAAAATTGCCCTAAACCAGGACACACTGTGATCCTTCCCGATGCCCGGCTGTGGCCGGAGCCGCTCCCGGCCAGCCGGGCTGGCTCAGTGCGCTTTGAAGGGATTGTGTCGATTGTGTCGGGGCGGCAGCTGCGCCCTGAGGGAGCCCAGGCTGATCCTGCGCTGCCTCCCTGCGCTGCCGGCCCCGGCCTGCTCGCCCGGAATGCCCCCAAGGCCCGGCCGCATCCGGCCACGAGGGCTCCGGCCTCCATCCCCGCAGCGCACGGCTCCGGCGCCTCTCCCGCTGGCTCCTGCACTCTCAGCCCGGCTCCAAAGCACCCGCAGAGCAGCAGCAGCAGCAGCCAGGTAGCCCCAGAAGCTCCCACCCACAGCAATGAGCACCTGGTGGCTCTCAAAGAATAAAGCAGGCATTTATTACAAGGCCTCCATGGATTCACCTTGGGCAGCACAAGAGACCGGCCAGGCTACACTCAAGATGGATCCAAAGCGGTCACAAAATGGACGAGCGCTCACACTTTTGTAAGTATGGTCTCATGCTTTTATAAGTTCTGCTCCATTTGCATTTTGCAGTTAATTGTCCAGTTACAACTTTAGATTATGAAGTCCCATCCTCCTTGTTCTTCTCTCTTCAATTCACCGTTGTTTATACTTTTTGGGCCTGGACCTTGTGACGGTTATCCTTGGTCTGAAGCTAGAAAAGGATTGTGTTTTCTACCTACCCTGTGAAGAGAACTTGCTAACACTTAACACGAAGCTCAGAGGTATTGAGTTTTCCGTGGGTCTTGGGTCTCCAAAGAGACAGGAGCAGTCGTTGGTGGCAGTAAAGCTGTTTATTGCATGAGTACACGGGGCTGGAAGGCAAAGAGCTGGAAGTGGAAAAGTCCGTGCTAAAGCTCTCTGGCGTAGAGTCCCGAGCGCAGGCAGCAGCAGCTCTCTGGCACACAGCCCCAAGCAGAGGCAGCAGTAAAAGCTCCCTAGCATGGAATGCCAGGCCAAAGCAGCAGCAGCAGCCCCACGCCTTTCATCTTCCTTCTTGATGCTGATGCTGGTGATGGTGATGGTGGTTGTCGCTATGGAGCCCCACACAGCGCAAAGCACCAGGGCTCAGTCAGAAGGCTGTTCAGACTTATTTATTAAAGCAGCACAGTGCTTTTATAGTTTTACCAGATGTTTACATTTCCTTAAGGAACACATACACTGCCCATTGGTCATCAAGAAAAAACAAAACTTTCAATAGGTGAAAGGAGCCACACCACTGTGTAAGCCAACCAAAGTCTAGATCTTTGTGCTTACACTTTTTTCTCTCTCTTTCTTTGCATTGTCATGATGATAGCTTTGCTAAATTCCCTGAGAGAGATATGAGGCCTTATCTTCAGGAAGCCTTCCCTGGCTCACAAGAACAGCACAGAAATGTCTTTCCCACAGGTGGTGGCCCGTACCCCAATAAAGGGGTTTATATACATAAAACAACCAATCAGCTAAAAACGTGAATCTAAAACATTTTTCCTTCCTCAGTCTAAACTTGATTCTTATGCACAAAAATACAAAAGTAGTATAGTTCTTATCTAGATTTTTATACATGTATCTTTATCGATTTAAACATACAGCATAATCTATTAACGTGACTTAATTCTGTTTTCTCTGTTCTTATATCTTTATCTATTTATCCATATAGCTTGTCTGTTTACGTGAATAAATCTGTTTTGTCTATCAAGAATCCCAAGCAATATTCTACTATGTTTTTAGTTATGTCCAGAGCCAAGTTACTGAACTTTCAACTAGGCCTCAGGGCCTTTGCTAGCTAGCACCATTTCCTAAGGCACTTTAAATGTATTTCTACTGACTTAAAACTAAGACAAACATTTCTATTTATTTAAAACTTAAACTTACACTTCTAAATATTATCTGTGTGGTTTCATATAATTAACGTGATGCTCAGATACACACACCAAAGCAGCACAGAATCCAAAAAATAAGAAAGCTGAAACTCAAGGCATCATTATCAGCTCGAGGCTCCAGCCTGGCTTCCTGAGTGCGGGGTGGCTGCATCCTCCAGCCCAGCCCAGCCCAGCCCAGCCCAGCCCAGCCCAGCCCAGCCCAGCCCAGCCCAGCCCTGCAGTGCTGCCAAAGGCTGGCATGGACAATCAGAGCCTCTTCCCTCCTCCCCCTCGATTATTCTGTGGCCTCAGTGCCCACAGGGAGAGGTAGGACACCATCCCCATGGCATCTAGGCAGGATAGCAGCACGCACACAGCCCCAGGCAGGACAGCACTTCTTTAATGCTCCAAAGGACTTAGCGGGAGGAGATGCAGAAAATTGCAGAGAGGGTGCAGCCCAGGCAGAGCTGCAGTGAGGATGCAGAGTGATGCCGTGTCATTCCCACAGCTCCTCCCTGCTCAGCCGGCCAAGGGCACGGGCTGGGGCCCGGCAGCCACCCCACCCTGTCAGTCACACACACGGATGTAGGATCTCAATAAATAGAGCGAAAAATACGGGAAGACTTTCTCGGTGAAGGTGGCCTCCAACTGCAAGATCTGTGTCAGGTCCTTCACGTTGTAGAAGGTCACTCGGCCCGCTTCATAGTCCAGGCAGACCCTGATTCTCTGGAGATTTCCCATGAGTGCCAGCGGGTAAGAGGCCATGCAGACTGCTCTGTAGTTGCCAGATGCCTCCATTCGCAGCCCCCAGACGTTGTCAGATCTGCACAGGTCGAGTGGCTCCTTCCTCAGCACGGATTCCAGGGCCACCCCCAGAGCCCAGCGGCCCTTTTCCCCGACCTCCACCTCCCAGTAATGCCTCCCAGATGTGAAGCCCTGGGAGCCCAAGACACTACAGCTCCATCTGAATCTCTTGGGGGTGTCAGGGACGTTGTGTTCCTCAGTACTGAACCAGACCGTTCTGCCGTCCTGTGAGAGGATCAGGCGAGGATGCGCCGTCTGTGGGTCCAGCCTCACCTGCTCTAAAGGGAGACAGAAACATCAGTCTGTGCCTGCTGAGAAGAGAACCAGCACCTCTCCTCCACCCTGCACCACGGGGCTGGCACCTGTCCTGGGAGCACAAGGGGCATTCCTGCAGCCCCCTCGGCTGGCATGGGACACGGGAGCCTCCCTGTCCCCACGCTGGCACCCGAGGCTGAAAAGATGCTCCCTGAGGCAGGACTGAGCCAGGCAGTGTCCCCACAGGCAGGGGACAGACACGATGGGCTTTGCTAAAGCTGCTGCCAGATCTGCTGGACAGTGCAGCCTGTGGGGAGCAGTGCATGCCGTGGCTGTGAGCAGGCAGCGCTGCAAGGCACGAGGGGCCAGGCCAGTCCCTGCTCCTGGGCCAAGGGCTCACCCAGCTCGGAGCCCTGCTCTGCCGAGCCAGCAGGCAAGCTCGCTGCAGAGCCCGAGCTGCCCATCCACCAGGGAGGTTCTGCTGCCATCCCGTGGCCATCCCACAGGGCCACACAGCTGTCACTGTGCGCTGTCACCAGCCCAGACCCTCTGCCGAACCCTCTCCTCCGGGGACTGCGGGGGGAAACTGAGGCACGACTCTGCTGTGCTCAGGGCATCACCCCAAAAACGGAGAGTGTGGAGAGCAGCCTCAGCACATATGGTGCCAGCCACACCTCAGCCCAGCAATGCTGCATCAGGGGGGCCCTGAGCACCTGCAAAAGCACTTCTGATCACACCTAAATGCCTGCTAAAATCATGTACAGCCCCTCTGCTTAACTGGGCACAGCCTGACACAGCCTCCTGCTGTCCTGGGCCTGGCCTGGCATCACAGGACAGCATCCCTGGTGCTGCCTGGCACAAGGACACACCTGGATTTTTATAGCAGGCCTAGTCAAAACAACGGGACTCAGCTCTAGATAGATGCTGGATGTAGATGTGGTGAAAGCCCATCTCTGAATCAAGGACATGAGGACGCTCATCCTGGAAAGCTTTTCCCCCTCAGTTGTGCTCAGCAGCTCCACAAACTTACCCCTTCTGCCCCACTCTATCTCATTCCTCAGGTTCTCTGGAAGAAGGAAAGGAAGATGACTGATTGTCTCTCCTGTGGCACCTGTCCTGCTCCCCAGCAGGCCAGCAAGCCAGATGTGGAGCCCCAGGCTTCAGCAAAGCCCATCCTGGGCAGGGTTCCATCTGGAGCAGCCGTTTTGCTCCTGAGCCCCAGGCAGAGGCACCAGGCACTGAGGATTTCCCGTTGCCAGCCATGCCCAGGGGAAGCACAGCACAGAGCCAGCAGGGCTTTACCTCTGAATTGATCCATGATGTCCACAAACCGCTGGCTCTTCTCAGAGAGGCTCTGAATGCTCCTCTGCAGCTCTGGGGAAACTGGCTCTGGGATCGGGGCCTTGGCTGCCTCACAGCTGAGGGGAACAGGGAGAGGAGCTCAGAGCCCAGCCACCAGCCAGGGCCAGGAGGGAATCAGGGAAATGCCTGCAGCCACAGAGCCCAGGGCAGCTGTGTCCCTGCTATCAGCACAAGAAGCCCATCTTTAGGAGGGCTGCAATGGCCTCTGGTTCCTGGTAACATCCCATGAAATGCCAAACAGCCAGCGGGGCAAACCACCTCCTTGCCGGCTCCTGCAGCGCTGCCAAAGCTCTGCCCAAAGGAGCTGAGCACGAGGAGAGGGACACCGAGCCTGTTTCATACCTGCTCAGGATTCTGCCAACGTCCTACAAGAGAAAACCACAGGAGAGCTGTGGCACTGCCGAGGGCCAGGGAGCTGCAGTGGCTGCCCAGCTGTGTGAAGCAGCTCAAGGGGGCTGGGGCTGAGCCCACACCTCATCCCAACCCTCCCTTCCCTCAGGGCCCTGACCCACAGCGGGCACAGTGCAGTGTCACAGCCCAATGTCACAGCCCAGTGTCACAGTACAGTGTCACGGTGTCACAGCACAGTGTCACAGTACAGTGTCACGGTGTCACAGCACAGTGTCACAGCACGGTGTCATAGCACAGTGTCACAGCACAGTGTCACGGTGTCACAGCACGGTGTCCCACCATGGCTCCAGCCTGCACAGGGTGCCAGCTGGGTGTCCCCAGCCCCAGCAGGGGTCACAGTGCCCAGGGGCTGATGCTGCCTCACCTTGAGGAACTCGACCGCCGGCTGCTCCTGCTTCTCCTGGATCTCTGCAATCACCGTGTCCAGCAGCGACTGCCTCTCCGAAAGCCTGCACGTGTATTCCTCACTCTTATTGACCAGCTCCAGGGACATCTGCTCCAGCTGGCCCAGCAGGGTTGTCTTCTGCTCCTTCAGGCACTGCTCCAGCCAGTCAAAGCTCTCAGTCACACGCTGCAGCTCTGAAATCACTGTCACCTGCAAGGCACCGCACGGAGGCCCTGAGCCCAGCCAGGCTCCGGCTGCCCCCGCAGGGACACGGCTGCTGCAGAGAGGGGGCAAGGATCACACACAGCGGGACCAGAGGATTGCAACAGGAACAGCAGGAAGAACGGAGACAGGGGGGCAAGTCTGGATGTTGATGGGCCCAAGGAGGCCACATGAGATGGACAGAGAAAAGAACGTTGGCATGGATTAGGAGATAAGTATATATGGGGAGAGGGAAAGATGGGACATTCCTGTGGAGTCACATGGGTGAGCAGTGGGGAATAGGGAGAGGAACACACACCTGCAGGTCTTCACTTTTCTGGTCTTCTCTGCTCTTCAAGGTTTTCTTCTGTTCTTGTAAAGAAAGCAGCTTTCTCTGGAGTGTGTCCTGGGGCAGGGATTAAAAAAAGGCATTTCTCTTAATTTTGGAGTGGCATTCACAGCAGGGAGATGATGTCACCAAACATTGTCTCCTGTGGAGACAATCCCAATCTGGGGAGTCACTGGGGGTGACCCCTGAGGGTCTGGGAGTGAGTTTTGATCTCCGAGGCAGAAACCACCTCTCCAAAGTCACTTTAGTCAGGCTAGGTAGATCCCCATCCACAGCTCTTATGGCCAGAAACATTTCTAGAATAACTTCATGTGGAAACCCTGGAGTTTCTGTTTCTTTAAATTGCTTTTAATTAGAAAAAACAACTCTCGATATTGGAAGTGTGATTTCTGGGAAGAGGTTTGCAGTGACAGTAGCAATGACTCAGGCACGCCCCATGAATTTGCTGGAGTATTAACAAAGTCCTCACGGTCTGAGTCATCTCCTGCGTTGCAGTCAGCCCAGACCCCAGCCCGCACTGTGGGGAGAAAGCCTGGCTGGGGACATGTGGGGCACAAGGGACCATGTGGGGAGCCAGAGGGGCGAGCAGGGAGAGGGCCCTGGGCTCCTGCGTGGGCCGGGGCCAGGCCATGGCCATGGCAGCAGCCCCAGCAGGGTGGGTACAGCAGCCCAAGCTGGCAGCCAGACAGGGAGCGCGGGCAGCAGCCGGCTGAGGCCCCAGACCCGTGGCTGCCCGGGGACACGGCCGAAGCTGTGCGGGGAGGGGAAGCAGAGCCGTGCCTGAGGGAAGCCCAGCCCCTGCTCAGAGCAGCCCCAGCCGTGCACGGAGGGCACCCAGAGCCACAGCCAGAGGAGCTCACGGCCAGAGCAGAGCCCAGCCTGTCCTTGAAGGGAGCCCAGATGTGTGCCCGGACAGGACACGGAGCGGTGCCCACACGGGAGCCCAGGCTGTCGCCGAGGGAGCCCAGCCCCTGCTGGAAGGGATCCCCGCCTGTGGCCGGACGGGAGCCTGAGCTGTGCCCCTCGGCCGCCCCAGCCCGGCCAGCCAAGGCCCCCATCCCCTGCCCAAGCCCCCGGCCGCTCTCGCGGCGCCGTCCCGTACCCGCAGCTCCTGGGCGGCCTCTTCGGCGGGGCGGACACGGTGCTGGCGGTGCTCGGGCCCGTCCCGGCACGGCGCGCAGAGCAGGGCGGCGCAGGGCTCGCAGAACAGCGCCAGGGCCTTGCCGTGCTGGGGGCACCGCGCCCGCGCCGCCACCTCCTCCAGGGACCGGGCCAGCCCGGCCATGTTGCCCAGGCAGCGGTTGGGGCGCAGCGAGCCCGGCTCCAGCGGGGCGCGGCACTGCGGGCAGGCGGCGGGGCGCGGGGGGTCCCCCAGCACGCCCGCCAGGCACTGCCCGCAGAAGCTGTGCCCGCACGCCGTGAGCATGGGCTGCTCGAACACATCCAGGCACAACGGGCAGGTGGCCTCGGCCAACAGCTGCTCTTGCAGAGCCAGCGCCTCCTCAGCCATGGCGGCGACGGACGGGAACGGACGGGAAGGTGCCGAGGCGCGGCCGGGCTGGGGCCTTGCCCCGGGGCACAGTCCGCACGCTACGGCAGGCGCGGCTTGCTCCGGGCGGAGCGCTGCCAGCGCCCGGTGTAATGTCTAAATTCCTATAAACATCAATAAGCTGGAACGCGTCCAGCCTGGCTCGGCCGTGGCAGCGGCTCGGAGCTGCTGAGTGGAAATCCCATCCCCAGGCCTTCCACGCTGTCCTGGGGTGACTTTATGTTACTCATATCCCTATTCGTCTCTGTCGCTCAGAAATGAATTTTGCACCTTTAGGATTGGTTCTGAGAGCAAAGAGGGGGTAAGTAGAAGAAGTGTGGAGTTTGTTTGCAGAAAATAGCACTCCCTCCTTCTCCACATTCCTGCTGCAGTTCAGTGTTGTATGCAGCATGGAGAGGCAGTGGGACAGAGCTCTCCTTTGCTTTTAGTTACTTTTAGCTAGCTGAGACAGAGAAGATCTCTGGACTGTGGGGTTTTCTTTTCCTTTTTCTTTGGAGCTGTTTAACCCTGTTCTGCACTGAACAGCCAGAAGAGAAACGGCAGCTCCCACCTGTGGCCCATCAGGCCGGGCCTGGACCAAAGGGACTGATAAGAGAATACGTGAGCCAAGCTACAGCTGACAAAGGGGAATTTCTGAGTTTGTCATCTCTTTTAGAGCAGCAAGACGTTTTATTGTTGAGTATGTTTCATTTTTTGTGCTGGTGAATTCTTTGCCCATTACATAAATATTTCTTTCAACTTTTCTCCAAGGAAGTATTTTTTCTGAACCAGTTGAGGGAGGGGCCTCTTGAATTTGCTTTCAAGAGGAAAACCCTTTAAAGCTTTTTCTGCCAAAATTGCCCTAAACCAGGACACACTGTGATCCTTCCCGAGGCCCGGCTGTGGCCGGAGCCGCTCCCGGCCAGCCGGGCTGGCTCAGTGCGCTTTGAAGGGATTGTGTCGATTGTGTCGGGGCTGCAGCTGCGCCCTGAGGGAGCCCAGGCTGATCCTGCGCTGCCTCCCTGCGCTGCCGGCCCCGGCCTGCTCGCCCGGAATGCCCCCAAGGCCCGGCCGCTCCGGCCACGAGGGCTCCGGCCTCCATCCCCGCAGCGCACGGCTCCGGCGCCTCTCCCGCTGGCTCCTGCACTCTCAGCCCGGCTCCAAAGCACCCGCAGAGCAGCAGCAGCAGCAGCCAGGTAGCCCCAGAATACTCCCACCCAAAACAACGAGCAGCTGGTGGCTCTCAAAGAATAAAGCAGGCATTTATTACAAGGCCTCCATGGATTCACCTTGGGCAGCACAAGAGACCAGCCAGGTACACTCAAGATGGATCCAAAGCGGTCACAAAATGGACGAGTGCTCACACTTTTGTAAGTATGGTCTCATGCTTTTATGAGTTCTGCTCCATTTGCATTTTGCAGTTAATTGTCCAGTTACAACTTTAGATTATGAAGTGCCATCCTCCTTGTTTTTCTCTCTTCAATTCACCGTTGTTTATACTTTTTTGGCCTGGACCTTGTAACGGTTATCCTTGGTCTGAAGTTAGAAAAGGATTGTGTTCTCTACCTACCCTGTGAAGAGAACTTGCTAACACTTAACACGAAGCTCAGAGGTATTGAGTTTTCTGGGGGTCTTGGGTCTCCAAAGAGACAGGAGCAGTCGTTGGTGGCAGTAAAGCTGTTTATTGCATGAGTACACGGGGCTGGAAGGCAAAGAGCTGGAAGTGGAAAAGTCCGTGCTAAAGCTCTCTGGCGTAGAGTCCCGAGCGCAGGCAGCAGCAGCTCTCTGGCACACAGCCCCAAGCAGAGGCAGCAGTAAAAGCTCCCTAGCATGGAATGCCAGGCCAAAGCAGCAGCAGCAGCCCCACGCCTTTCATCTTCCTTCTTGATGCTGATGCTGCTGATGGTGATGGTGGTTGTCGCTGTAGAGCCCCACACGGCGCAAAGCACCAGGGCTCAGTCAGAAGGCTGTTCAGACTTATTTATTAAAGCAGCACGGTGCTTTTATAGTTTTACCAGATGTTTACATTTCCTTAAGGAACACATACACTGCCCATTGGTCATCAAGAAAAAACAAAACTTTCAATAGGTGAAAGGAGCCACACCACTGTGTAAGCCAACCAAAGTCTAGATCTTTGTGCTTACACTTTTTTCTCTCTCTTTCTTTGCATTGTCATGATGATAGCTTTGCTAAATTCCCTGAGAGAGATATGAGGCCTTCCTTATCTTCAGGAAGCCTTCCCTGGCTCACAAGAACAGCACAGAAAAGTCTTTCCCACAGGTGGTGGCCCGTACCCCAATAAAGGGGTTTATATACATAAAACAACCAATCAGCTAAAAACGTGAATCTAAAACATTTTTCCTTCCTCAGTCTAAACTTGATTCTTATGCACAAAAATACAAAAGTAGTATAGTTCTTATCTAGATTTTTATACATGTATCTTTATCGATTTAAACATACAGCATAATCTATTAACGTGACTTAATTCTGTTTTCTCTGTTCTTATATCTTTATCTATTTATCCATATAGCTTGTCTGTTTACGTGAATAAATCTGTTTTGTCTATCAAGAATCCCAAGCAATATTCTACTATGTTTTTAGTTATGTCCAGAGCCAAGTTACTGAACTTTAATCTAGGCCTCAGGGCCTTTGCTAGCTAGCACCGTTTCCTAAGGCACTTTAAATGTATTTCTACTGACTTAAAACTAAGACAAACATTTCTATTTATTTAAAACTTAAACTTACACTTCTAAATATTATCTGTGTGGTTTCATATAATTAACGTGATGCTCAGATACACACACCAAAGCAGCACAGAATCCAAAAAATAAGAAAGCTGAAACTCAAGGCATCATTATCAGCTCGAGGCTCCAGCCTGGCTTCCTGAGTGCGGAGTGGCTGCATCCTCCAGCCCAGCCCAGCCCAGCCCAGCCCAGCCCAGCCCAGCCCAGCCCAGCAGTGCTGCCAAAGGCTGGCATGGACAATCAGAGCCTCTTCCCTCCTCCCCCTCGATTATTCTGTGGCCTCAGTGCCCACAGGGAGAGGTAGGACACCATGCCCATGGCATCTATGCAGGACAGCAGCATGCACACAGCCCCAGGCAGGACAGCACTTCTTTAATGGTCCAAAGGACTTAGCGGGAGGAGATGCAGAAAATTGCAGAGGAGGTGCAGCCCAGGCAGAGCTGCAGTGAGGCTGCAGAGTGATGCCGTGTCATTCCCACAGCTCCTCCCTGCTCAGCCAGCCAAGGGCACGGGCTGGGGCCCGGCAGCCACCCCACCCTGTCAGTCACACACCCGGATGTGGGTATTTTCTGAATAGATCCAAAAATACGGGAACACTTTCTCTGTGAAGGTGGTCTCAAACTGCAAGATCCGCATCATGTTCTTTGCATTGTAGAAGGTCACTCGGCCCGCTTCGTAGTCCAGGTGGACCCTGATTCTCTGGAGTTTGTCCCTGAGTGCCAGCACCTCAGGGGTCACACAGACTGTTCTGTACTGCCCATTCAAGTCCATTCGCAGCCCCCAGACCTTCTCAGATCTGTACAGGTCAAGCGGCTCCTTCCTCGGCACAGACTCCAGGGCCACCCCCAGAGCCCAGCAGCCCTTTTCCCTGACCTCCACCTCCCAGTAATGCCTCCCAGATGTGAAGCCCTGGGAGCCCAAGACAGGGAGGCAGCGCTTGAATCCCATGAAGGTGACTAGGAAGTTTTGATATCCAGTGTGGACCATTTTGCAGTCCTGCGAGAGGATCAGGCGAGGATGCGCCGTCTGTGGGTCCAGCCTCACATCCTCTAAAGGGAGACAGAAACATCAGTCTGTGCCTGCTGAGAAGAGAACCAGCACCTCTCCTCCACCCTGCACCATGGGGCTGGCACCTGTCCTGGGAGCACAAGGGGCACTCCTGCAGCCCCCTCGGCCGGCATGGGACACGGGAGCCTCCCTGTCCCCACGCTGGCCCCCGAGGCTGAAAAGATGCTCCCTGAGGCAGGACTGAGGCAGGCAGTGTCCCCACAGGCAGGGGACAGACACGATGGGCTTTGCTAAAGCTGCTGCCAGATCTGCTGGACAGTGCAGCCTGTGGGGAGCAGTGCATGCCGTGGCTGTGAGCAGGCAGCGCTGCAAGGCACGAGGGGCCAGGCCAGTCCCTGCTCCTGGGCCAAGGGCTCACCCAGCTCGGAGCCCTGCTCTGCCGAGCCAGCAGGCAAGCTCGCTGCAGAGCCCGAGCTGCCCATCCACCAGGGATGTTCTGCTGCCATCCCGTGGCCATCCCACAGGGCCACACAGCTGTCACTGTGCGCTGTCACCAGCCCAGACCCTCTGCTGAACCCTCTCCTCCGGGGACTGCGGGGGGAAACTGAGGCACGACTCTGCTGTGCTCAGTGCATCACCCCAAAAACGGAGAGTGTGGAGAGCGGCCTCAGCACAAATGGTGCCAGCCACACCTCAGCCCAGCAATGCTGCATCAGGGGGGCCCTGAGCACCTGCAAAAGCACTTCTGATTACACCTAAATGCCTGCTAAAATCATGTACAGCCCCTCTGCTTAACTGGGCACAGCCTGACACGGCCTCCTGCTGTCCTGGCCCTGGCCTGGCGTCACAGGACAGCACCCCTGGTGCTGCCTGGCACAAGGACACACCTGGATTTTTAAATCAGGCCTAGTCAAAACAACGGGACACAGCTCTAAACAGATGCTGGCTGTAGATGTGGTGAAAGCCCATCTCTGCACCAAGGACATGAGGACACTCATCCTGGAAAGCTTTTCCCCCTCAGTTCTGCTCAGCAGCTCCACAAACTTACCCCTTCTGCCCCAGTCTATCTCACTCCGCCGGTTCCCTGGAAGAAGGAAAGGAAGATGCATGAATGTCTCTCCTGTGGCACCTGTCCTGCTCCCCAGCAGGCCAGCAAGCCAGATGTGGAGCCCCAGGCTTCAGCAAAGCCCATCCTGGGCAGGCTTCCACCTGGAGTGGCCATTTTGCTCCTGAGCCCCAGGCAGAGGCACCAGGCACTGAGGATTTCCCACTGCCAGCCAAGCCCAGGGAAAGCACAGCACAGAGCCAGCAGGGCTTTACCTTTGAATTGATCCATGATGTCCACGAACCATTGGCTCTTCTCAGAGAGGCTCTGAATGCTCTCCTGCAGCTCTGGGGAAACTGGCTCTGGGATCGGGGCCTTGGCTGCCTCACAGCTGAGGGGAACAGGGAGAGGAGCTCAGAGCCCAGCCACCAGCCAGGGCCAGGAGGGAATCAGGGAAATGCCTGCAGCCACAGAGCCCAGGGCAGCTGTGTCCCTGCTATCAGCACAGGAAGCCCATCTTTAGGAGGGCTGCAATGGCCTCTGGTTCCTGGTAACATCCCATGCAATGCCAAATAGCCAGCGGGGCAAACCACCTCCTTGCCAGCTCCTGCAGCGCTGCCAAAGCTCTGCCCAAAGGAGCTGAGCACGAGGAGAGGGACACCGAGCCTGTTTCATACCTGCTCAGGATTCTGCCAACGTCCTGCAAGAGAGAAACCACAGGAGAGCTGTGGCACTGCCGAGGGCCAGGGAGCTGCAGTGGCTGCCCAGCTGTGTGAAGCAGCTTAAGGGGGCTGGGGCTGAGCCCACACCTCATCCCAACCCTCCCTTCCCTCAGGGCCCTGACCCACAGCGGGCACACTGCAGTGTCACAGCACAGTGTCACAGCACGGTGTCACAGCACAGTGTCACGGTGTCACAGCACGGTGTCACGGTGTCACAGCACGGTGTCCCACCATGGCCCCAGCCTGCAGAGGGAGCCAGCTGGGTGTCCCCAGCCCCAGCAGGGGTCACAGTGTCCAGGGGCTGATGCTGCCTCACCTTGAGGAACTCGACCGCCGGCTGCTCCTGCTTCTCCTGGATCTGCGCAATCACCGTGTCCAGCAGCGACTGCCTCTCCGAAAGCCTGCACGTGTATTCCTCGCTCTTATTGACCAGCTCCAGGGACATCTGCTCCAGCTGGCCCAGCAGGGTTGTCTTCTGCTCCTCCAGGAACTGCTGCAGCTCCTCAAAGCTCTCAGTCACACGCTGCAGCTCTGAAATCACTGTCACCTGCAAGGCACCGCACGGAGGCCCTGAGCCCAGCCAGGCTCCGGCTGCCCCCGCAGGGACACGGCTGTTGCAGAGAGGGGGCAAGGATCACACACAGCAGGACCAGAGGATTGCAACAGGAACAGCAGGAAGAATGGAGAGAGGGGGGCAAGTCTGGATGTTGGTGGGCCCAAGGAGGCCACATGAGATGGACAGAGAAAAGGACGTTGGCATGGATTAGGAGATAAGTATATATGGGGAGAGGGAAAGATGGGACATTCCTGGGGAGCCACATGGGTGAGCAGTGGGGGACATGGAGAGGAACACACACCTGCAGGTCTTCACTTTTCTGCTTTCCTCTGTCCTTCAATTTTTTCTTCTGCTTTTTTAGAGAAAGCAACTTTCTCTGAAGTGTTTCCTGGGGCAGAGATTAAAAAAAGGCATTTCTGTTAATTTTGGAATGACATTCACAGCAAGGACATGATGTTACCAAACAACCCCTGTGCGGACAATCCCAGTCTGGGGAGTCAATGGGGGGACCCCTGAGTGTCTGGGAGTGAGCTCAGTGACACCACTCAACTCTACAAACTCAGGCTAGGTAGATACCCATCCACAGCTCTTATAGCCAGAAACATTTCTGGAATAAATTCATGTGGAAACCCTGGAGTTTGTGGGTTTGTAAATGGTTTCTGAATTAGAAAAAACAACTCTTGACATTGGAAGTGTGATTTCTGGGAAGAGGTTTGCAGTGACAGTAGCAATGATTCACGCACACCCCATGAATTTGCTGGAGTATTAACAAAGTCCTCATGGTCTGAGTCATCTGCTGCGTTGCAGTGAGCCCAGACCCCAGCCCACACTGTGGGGAGAAAGCCTGGCTGGGGACATGTGGGGCACAAGGGACCATGTGGGGAGCCAGAGGGGCGAGCAGGAAGAGGGCCCTGGGCTCCTGCGTGGGCCGGGGCCAGGCCATGGCCATGGCAGCAGCCCCAGCAGGGTGGGTACAGCAGCCCAAGCTGGCAGCCAGACAGGGAGCGCGGGCAGCAGCCGGCTGAGGCCCCAGAGCCGTGGCTGCCCGGGGACACGGCCGAAGCTGTGTGGGGAGGGGAAGCAGAGCCGTGCCCTGAGGGAAGCCCAGCCCCTGCTCAGAGCAGCCCCAGCCGTGCACGGAGGGCACCCAGAGCCACAGCCAGAGGAGCTCACGGCCAGAGCAGAGCCCAGCCTGTCCTTGAAGGGAGCCCAGATGTGTGCCCGGACAGGACACGGAGCTGTACCCACACGGGAGCCCAGGCTGTCGCCGAGGGAGCCCAGCCCCTACTGGAGGGGATCCCCGCCTGTGGCCGGACGGGAGCCTGAGCTGTGCCCCTCGGCCGCCCCAGCCCGGCCAGCCAAGGCCCCCGGCCCCTGCCCAAGCCCCCGGCCCCTCTCGCGGCGCCGCCCCGTACCCGCAGCTCCTGGGCGGCCTCTTCGGCGGGGCGGACACGGTGCTGGCGGTGCTCGGGCCCGTCCCGGCAGGGCGCGCAGAGCAGGGCGGCGCAGGGCTCGCAGAACAGCGCCAGAGCCTTGCCGTGCTGGGGGCACCGCGCCCGCGCCGCCACCTCCTCCAGGGACCGGGCCAGCCCGGCCATGCTGCCCAGGGAGCGGTTGGGGCGCAGCGAGCCCGGCTCCAGCGGGGCGCGGCACTGCGGGCAGGCGGCGGGGCGCGGGGGGTCCCCCAGCACGCCCGCCAGGCACTGCCCGCAGAAGCTGTGCCCGCATGCCGTGAGCATGGGCTGCTCGAACACATCCAGGCACAACGGGCAGGTGGCCTCGGCCAACAGCTGCTCTTGCAGAGCCAGCGCCTCCTCAGCCATGGCCGCAAACGGCTGGAAAAGGACGGAAGGGGCCGGACCCGCGACCACGGCGGGGGCGGGCCTGGGCACAAAGGGGCGGGCTGGGCTGGGGGGCGGCAATGGGCGCTGAGATGTGACTGTGTGTGTGTGTGTGTGTGTGTGTTTGAGTGTGCGTGCGTGCGTGTGTGTGTGTGTGTATGCGCGGCTCGGATTGTCCCCGTCTCTCCCTGGGCAGATTCCTGTGCCTGGATCTCACAATACACACACGCGTGTCCGTGTCCATGTGCGTGTGTGCAAGCAGAGGAGGAACGAGCAGGAAAACCCCGGGGGGACACGGGCAAGGGGCCGCTTTGTGTGCTGCGTGTGCCCGTGTCTGCAGCCCACGGGAGCGGGGACGCAGTAGCGGCCGCGGAAAGGGAGGGCTGGGGTGAGTGCGAGCATGAGCATGAGTGAGAGTGTGAATGTGAGTGTGAGGATAAGGGTAAGTGTGAGTGTGATCCTTCATTCCAGCCTTCCCCCGGGGCGCAGCCGGCACGGTGCTGCCAGCGCTCGCGATGCTGGGGAGGCTTAAATCAGTTGAATCGTTAATAACCTGGCAGGGGCTGGGAGCTTCGCCCCGGGCCAGCCCCGATGGCGGTCGGAGCTGGGAGCGGGAGCCCCTTCCACAGGCCGTGGCCCGCGATCCTTCCCGAGGCCCGGCTGTGGCCGGAGCCGCTCCCGGCCAGCCGGGCTGGCTCAGTGCGCTTTGAAGGGATTGTGTCGATTGTGTCGGGGCGGCAGCTGCGCCCTGAGGGAGCCCAGGCTGATCCTGCGCTGCCTCCCTGCGCTGCCGGCCCCGGCCTGCTCGCCCGGAATGCCCCCAAGGCCCGGCCGCTCCGGCCACGAGGGCTCCGGCGCCTCTCCCGCTGGCTCCTGCGCTCTCAGCCCGGCTCCAAAGCACCCGCAGAGCAGCAGCAGCAGCAGCCAGGTAGCCCCAGAAGCTCCCACCCACAGCAATGAGCACCTGGTGGCTCTCAAAGAATAAAGCAGGCATTTATTACAAGGCCTCCATGGATTCACCTTGGGCAGCACAAGAGACCGGCCAGGCTACACTCAAGATGGATCCAAAGCGGTCACAAAATGGACGAGCGCTCACACTTTTGTAAGTATGGTCTCATGCTTTTATGAGTTCTGCTCCATTTGCATTTTGCAGTTAATTGTCCAGTTACAACTTTAGATTATGAAGTGCCATCCTCCTTGTTTTTCTCTCTTCAATTCACCGTTGTTTATACTTTTTGGGCCTGGACCTTGTGACGGTTATCCTTGGTCTGAAGCTAGAAAAGGATTGTGTTTTCTACCTACCCTGTGAAGAGAACTTGCTAACACTTAACACGAAGCTCAGAGGTATTGAGTTTTCCGTGGGTCTTGGGTCTCCAAAGAGACAGGAGCAGTCGTTGGTGACAGCAAAGCTGTTTATTGCATGAGTACACGGGGCTGGAAGGCAAAGAGCTGGAAGTGGAAAAGTCCGTGCTGAAGCTCTCAGGCGTAGAGTCCCGAGCGCAGGCAGCAGCAGCTCTCTGGCACACAGCCCCAAGCAGAGGCAGCAGTAAAAGCTCCCTAGCATGGAATGCCAGGCCAAAGCAGCAGCAGCAGCCCCACGCCTTTCATCTTCCTTCTTGATGCTGATGCTGCTGATGGTGGTTGTCGCTATAGAGCCCCACACGGCGCAAAGCACCAGGGCTCAGTCAGAAGGCTGTTCCAGCTTATTTATTAAAGCAGCACGGTGCTTTTATAGTTTTACAAGATGTGTACATTTCCTTAAGGAACACATACACTGCCCATTGGTCATCAAGAAAAACAAAACTTTCAATAGGTGAAAGGAGCCACACCACTGTGTAAGCCAGCCAAAGTCTAGATCTTTGTGCTTACACTTTTTTCTCTCTCTTTCTTTTCATTGTCATGGTGATAGCTTTGCTAAATTCCCTGAGAGAGATATGAGGCCTTCCTTATCTTCAGGAAGCCTTCCCTGGCTCACAAGAACAGCACAGAAAAGTCTTTCCCACAGGTGGTGGCTCCTACCCCAATAAAGGGGTTTATATACATAAAACGACCAATCAGCTAAAAACGTGAATCTAAAACATTTTCCCTTCATCAGTCTAAACTTGATTCTTATGCACAAAAATACAAAAGTAGTATAGTTCTTATCTAGATTTTTATACATGTATCTTTATCTATTTAAACATACAGCATAATCTATTAACGTGACTTAATTCTGTTTTCTCTGTTCTTATATCTTTATCTATTTATGCACATAACTTGTCTGTTTACGTGAATAAATCTGTTTTGTCTATCAAGAATCCCAAGCAATATTCTACTATGTTTTTAGTTATGTCCAGAGCCAAGTTACTGACCTTTATACTAGGCCTTAGGGCCTTTGCTAGTGATGCCGAATTTTGCCCCAAAAGGCGATATAATAACTGTCTAAGAGACTCAGTTTAAGTCAGATAGACAGGAGGTATTTTATTACGACGTCGGAGAAATCCTAAAGTGGATTTCTAGATTATAAACAGCAAAAGCAGGTTTTTATACAATTTTGAACAAAGATTACATCATTTATCACATGAATATTCATAGGTAGGCAGGAGTATAGGCGGAGTCTTCCGGGAACTCTTGGTCTTCCTTAGTTAAACTTTAAACTTTTCCTAATTTGGGCAGCTTCCGGTCATTCTTGGCATGCTTTTCCATGGCTTGGCAGAAGTTATTGTTGTTCTTGGCCTGATTCTGACAGCTTGGCAGGTCACTTTAACTTATTGGCTTTCACTTCTGCTTTCTTCTTCAAATATTAGTTTCTTCTTCAAATATTCTAATTCTAAAGTTTCTCCTGTGAGTGTATTTTAAATTATTTATTAAATAAACTTATCTAGATGTCTGATCAAAGTTCTTCCTAACAGTGTATTTTAGGTTATTCATTAACTTCTGCGATTCTCTTCATGTACTTGTAAGTATCCCTTTTAATTCTTTTATTTCTCAGAAATTATTGTTCATTTAATAACTGGCTTCACTAGCTAGCACCGTTTCCTAAGGCACTTAAAATGTATTTCTACTGACTTAAAACTAAGACAAACATTTCTATTTATTTAAAACTTAAACTTACACTTCTTATTAGTATCTCTGTGGCTTCATATACTTATCGTGATGCTCAGAGATACACACCAAAGCAGCACAGAATCCAAAAAATAAGAAAGCTGAAACTCAAGGCATCATTATCAGCTCAAGGCTCCAGCCTGGTTTCTTCCTGAGTGCGGGGTGGCTGCATCCTCCAGCCCAGCCCAGCCCAGCCCAGCCCAGCCCAGCCCAGCCCTGCAGTGCTGCCAAAGGCTGGCATGGACAATCAGAGCCTCTTCCCTGCTCCCCCCCGATTATTCTGTGGCCTCAGTGCCCACAGAGAGGTAGGACACCATCCCCATGGCATCTAGGCAGGACAGCAGCATGCACACAGCCCCAGGCAGGACAGCACTTCTTTAATGCTCCAAAGGACTTAGCGGGAGGAGATGCAGAAAATTGCAGAGAGGGTGCAGCCCAGGCAGAGCTGCAGTGAGGCTGCAGAGTGATGCCGTGTCATTCCCACAGCTCCTCCCTGCTCAGCCGGCCAAGGGCACGGGCTGGGGCCCGGCAGCCATCCCACCCTGTCAGTCACACACCCGGATGTAGGATCTCAATAAATAGAGCGAAAAATACGGGAAGACTTTCTCAGTGAAGGTGGCCTCCAACTGCAAGATCTGTGTCAGGTCCATCACGTTGTAGAAGGTCACTCGGCCCGCTTCGTAGTCCAGGCAGACCCTGATTCTCTGGAGATTTTCCTTGAGTGCCAGCGGGTAAGAGGCCATGCAGACTGCTCTGTAGTGGCCAGATGCCTCCATTCGCAGCCCCCAGACCTTCTCAGATCTGTACAGGTCGAGCGGCTCCTTCCTCGGCACGGACTCTACGGCCACCCCCAGAGCCCAGCAGCCCTTTTCCCCAACCTCCACCTCCCAGTAATGCCTCCCAGATGTGAAGCCCTGGGAGCCCAAGAGAGAGACGCTGCCCGTGAATCTCTTGGGGGTGTCTGGGAGGTTTTGATTTCCAGCTCCTACCCAGACCATTTTGCAGTCCCGCGAGACGATCAGGCGAGGATGCGCCGTCTGTGGGTCCAGCATCACCTGCTCTAAAGGGAGACAGAAACATCAGTCTGTGCCTGCTGAGAAGAGAACCAGCACCTCTCCTCCACCCTGCACCACAGGGCTGGCACCTGTCCTGGGAGCACAAGGAGCACTCCTGCAGCCCCGTCGGCCCGCATGGGACACGGGAGCCTCCCTGTGCCCACGCTGGCACCCGAGGCTGAAAAGATGCTCCCTGAGGCAGGACTGAGCCAGGCAGTGTCCCCACAGGCAGGGGACAGACACGATGGGCTTTGCTAAAGCTGCTGCCAGATCTGCTGGACAGTGCAGCCTGTGGGGAGCAGTGCATGCCGTGGCTGTGAGCAGGCAGGGCTGCAAGGCACGAGGGGCCAGGCCAGTCCCTGCTCCTGGGCCAAGGGCTCACCCAGCTCGGAGCCCTGCTCTGCCGAGCCAGCAGGCAAGCTCGCTGCAGAGCCCGAGCTGCCCATCCACCAGGGATGTTCTGCTGCCATCCCGTGGCCATCCCACAGGGCCACACAGCTGTCACTGTGCGCTGTCACCAGCCCAGACCCTCTGCTGAACCCTCTCCTCCGGGGACTGCAGGGGGAAACTGAGGCACGACTCTGCTGTGCTCAGTGCATCACCCCAAAAACGGAGAGTGTGGAGAGCGGCCTCAGCACAAATGGTGCCAGCCACACCTCAGCCCAGCAATGCTGCATCAGGGGGGCCCTGAGCACCTGCAAAAGCACTTCTGATCACACCTAAATGCCTGCTAAAATCATGTACAGCCCCTCTGCTTAACTGGGCACAGCCTGACATGGCCTCCTGCTGTCCTGGGCCTGGCCTGGCATCACAGGACAGCATCCCTGGTGCTGCCTGGCACAAGGACACACCTGGATTTTTAAAGCAGGCCTAGTCAAAACAACGGGACTCAGCTCTAAAACAGATGCTGGGTGTAGATGTGGTGAAAGCCCATCTCTGAATCAAGGACATGAGGATCCTCATCCTGGAAAGCTTTTCCCCCTCAGTTGTGCTCAGCAGCTCCACAAACTTACCCCTTCTGCCCCACTCTATCTCACTCAGGTTCTCTGGAAGAAGGAAAGGAAGATGCATGAGTGTCTCTCCTGTGGCACCTGTCCTGCTCCCCAGCAGGGCAGCAAGCCAGATGTGGAGCCCCAGGCTTCAGCAAAGCCCATCCTGGGCAGGGTTCCATCTGGAGCAGCCGTTTTGCTCCTGAGCACCAGGCAGAGGCACCAGGCACTGAGGATTTCCCACTGCCAGCCATGCCCAGGGGAAGCACAGCACAGACCCAGCAGGGCTTTACCTCTGAATTGATCCACGATGCCCACGAACCATTGGCTCTTCTCAGAGAGGCTCTGAATGCTCCCCTGCAGCTCTGGGGAAACTGGCTCTGGGATCGGGGCCTTGGCTGCCTCACAGCTGAGGGGAACAGAGAGAGGAGCTCAGAGCCCAGCCACCAGCCAGGGCCAGGAGGGGATCAGGGAAATGCCTGCAGCCACAGAGCCCAGGGCAGCTGTGTCCCTGCTATCAGCACAGGAAGCCCATCTTTAGGAGGGCTGCAATGGCCTCTGGTTCCTGGTAACATCCCATGAAATGCCAAACAGCCAGCGGGGCAAACCACCTCCTTGCCAGCTCCTGCAGCGCTGCCAAAGCTCTGCCCAAAGGAGCTGAGCACGAGGAGAGGGACACCGAGCCTGTTTCATACCTGCTCAGGATTCTGCCAACGTCCTGCAAGAGAGAAACCACAGGAGAGCTGTGGCACTGCCGAGGGCCAGGGAGCTGCAGTGGCTGCCCAGCTGTGTGAAGCAGCTTAAGGGGGCTGGGGCTGAGCCCACACCTCATCCCAACCCTCCCTTCCCTCAGGGCCCTGACCCACAGCGGGCACAGTGCAGTGTCACAGCCCAGTGTCACAGCAGGGTGTCACAGTGTCACAGCACAGTGTCACGGTGTCACAGCACGGTGTCACAGCTCAGTGTCACGGTGTCACAGCACAGTGTCACGGTGTCACAGCACAGTGTCACAGCACAGTGTCACAGCACGGTGTCACAGTGTCACAGCACAGTGTCACGGTGTCACAGCACAGTGTCACGGTGTCACAGCACGGTGTCACAGCACAGTGTCACGGTGTCACAGCACGGTGTCCCACCATGGCCCCAGCCTGCAGAGGGAGCCAGCTGGGTGTCCCCAGCCCCAGCAGGGGTCACAGTGCCCAGGGGCTGATGCTGCCTCACCTTGAGGGACTCGACCGCCGGCTGCTCCTGCTTCTCCTGGATCTGCGCAATCACCGTGTCCAGCAGCGACTGCCTCTCCGAAACCCTGCACGTGTATTCCTCGCTCTTATTGACCAGCTCCAGGGACATCTGCTCCAGCTGGCCCAGCAGGGTTTTCTTCTGCTCCTTCAGGCACTGCTCCAGCCAGTCAAAGCTCTCAGTCACACACTGCAGCTCTGACATCAATGTCACCTGCAAGGCACCGCACGGAGGCCCTGAGCCCAGCCAGGCTCCGGCTGCCCCCGCAGGGACACGGCTGCTGCAGAGAGGGGGCAAGGATCACACACAGCGGGACCAGAGGATTGCAACAGGAACAGCAGGAAGAATAGAGACAGGGGGGGCAAGTCTGGATGTTGATGGGCCCAAGGAGGCCACATGAGATGGACAGAGAAAAGGACGTTGGCATGGATTAGGAGATAAGTATATATGGGGAGAGGGAAAGGTGGGACATTCCTGTGGAGTCACATGGGTGAGCAGTGGGGGACATGGAGAGGAACACACACCTGCAGGTCTTCACTTTTCTGCTTTCCTCTGTCCTTCAATTTTTTCTTCTGCTTTTTTAGAGAAAGCAACTTTCTCTGAAGTGTTTCCTGGGGCAGAGATTAAAAAAAGGCATTTCTGTTAATTTTGGAATGACATTCACAGCAAGGACATGATGTTACCAAACAACCCCTGTGCGGACAATCCCAGTCTGGGGAGTCAATGGGGGGACCCCTGAGTGTCTGGGAGTGAGCTCAGTGACACCACTCAACTCTACAAACTCAGGCTAGGTAGATACCCATCTACAGCTCTTATGGCCAGAAACATTTCTGTAAGAAATTCATGTGGAAACCCTGGAGTTTGTGGGTTTGTAAATGGTTTTTGAATTAGAAAAAACAACTCTTGACATTGGAAGTGTGATTTCTGGGAAGAGGTTTGCAGTGACAGTAGCAATGACTCAGGCACGCCCCATGAATTTGCTGGAGTATTAACAAAGTCCTCACGGTCTGAGTAATCTGCTGCGTTGTAGTGAGCCCAGACCCCAGCCCGCACTGTGGGGAGAAAGCCTGGCTGGGGACATGTGGGGCACAAGGGACCATGTGGGGAGCCAGAGGGGGGAGCAGGGAGAGGGCCCTGGGCTCCTGCGTGGGCCGGGGCCAGGCCATGGCCATGGCAGCAGCCCCAGCAGGGTGGGTACAGCAGCCCAAGCTGGCAGCCAGACAGGGAGCGCGGGCAGCAGCCGGCTGAGGCCCCAGAGCCGTGGCTGCCCGGGGACACGGCCGAAGCTGTGTGGGGAGGGGAGGCAGAGCCGTGCCTGAGGGAAGCCCAGCCCCTGCTCAGAGCAGCCCCAGCCGTGCACGGAGGGCACCCAGAGCCACAGCCAGAGGAGCTCATGGCCAGAGCAGAGCCCAGCCTGTCCTTGAAGGGAGCCCAGATGTGTGCCCGGACAGGACACGGAGCGGTGCCCACACGGGAGCCCAGGCTGTCGCCGAGGGAGCCCAGCCCCTGCTGGAAGGGATCCCCGCCTGTGGCCGGACGGGAGCCTGAGCTGTGCCCCTCGGCCGCCCCAGCCCGGCCAGCCAAGGCCCCCAGCCCCTGCCCAAGCCCCCGGCCCCTCTCGCGGCGCCGCCCCGTACCCGCAGCTCCCGGGCGGCCTCTTCGGCGGGGCGGACACGGTGCTGGCGGTGCTCGGGCCCGTCCCGGCAGGGCGCGCAGAGCAGGGCGGCGCAGGGCTCGCAGAACAGCGCCAGAGCCTTGCCGTGCTGGGGGCACCGCGCCCGCGCCGCCACCTCCTCCAGGGACCGGGCCAGCCCGGCCATGCTGCCCAGGGAGCGGTTGGGGCGCAGCGAGCCCGGCTCCAGCGGGGCGCGGCACTGCGGGCAGGCGGCGGGGCGCGGGGGGTCCCCCAGCACGCCCGCCAGGCACTGCCCGCAGAAGCTGTGCCCGCATGCCGTGAGCATGGGCTGCTCGAACACATCCAGGCACAACGGGCAGGTGGCCTCGGCCAACAGCTGCTCTTGCAGAGCCAGCGCCTCCTCAGCCATGGCCGCAAACGGCTGGAAAAGGACGGAAGGGGCCGGACCCGCGACCACGGCGGGGGCGGGCCTGGGCACGACGGGGCGGGCTGGGCTGGGGGGCGGTAATGGGCGCTGAGATGGGAGAGAGTGTGTTTGTGTGTGTGCGTGTGTGTGTGCGTGTGTGTGTGTGGGTCTGTGTCTGTGTGTGTGTGTGTGTGTCTGTGTCTGTGTGTGTCTGTGTCTGTGTCTCTGTCTGTGTGTGAGTGTGCGTGCATGTGCCTGTGCCTGGGATTGTCCCCGTCTCTCCCTGGGCAGATTCCTGTGCCTGGGTCTCACAATACACACACGCGTGTCCGTGTCCATGCGCGTGTGTGCAAGCAGAGGAGGAACGAGCAGGAAAACCCCGGGGGACACGGGCACGGGGCCGCTTTGTGTGCTGCGTGTGCCCGTGTCTGCAGCCCACGGGAGCGGGGACGCAGCAGCGGCCGCGGAAAGGGAGGGCTGGGGTGAGTGTGAGCATGAGCATGAGTGAGAGTGTGAATGTGAGTGTGAGGATAAGTGTGAGTGCAAGTGTGAGTGTGAGCCTTCATTCCAGCCTGCCCCCGGGGCGCAGCCGGCACGGTGCTGCCAGCGCCCGCGGATGCTGGGGAGGCTTAAATCGGTTGAATCGTTAATAACCTGGCAGGGGCTGGGAGCTTTGCCCCGGGCCAGCCCCGATGGCGGTCGGAGCTGGGAGCGGGAGTCCCTTCCCCAGGCCGTGGCCCGCGATCCTTCCCGAGGCCCGGCTGTGGCCGGAGCCGCTCCCGGCCAGCCGGGCTGGCTCAGTGCGCTTTGAAGGGATTGTGTCGATTGTGTCGGGGCGGCAGCTGCGCCCTGAGGGAGCCCAGGCTGATCCTGCGCTGCCTCCCTGCGCTGCCGGCCCCGGCCTGCTCGCCCGGAATGCCCCCAAGGCCCGGCCGCTCCGGCCACGAGGGCTCCGGCCTCCATCCCCGCAGCGCACGGCTCCGGCGCCTCTCCCGCTGGCTCCTGCACTCTCAGCCCGGCTCCAAAGCACCCGCAGAGCAGCAGCAGCAGCAGAAGCAGCAGCAGCAGCCAGGTAGCCCCAGAAGCTCCCACCCACAGCAATGAACAGCTGGTGGCTCTCAAAGAATAAAGCAGGCATTTATTACAAGGCCTCCATGGATTCACCTTGGGCAGCACAAGAGACCGGCCAGGCTACACTCAAGATGGATTCAAAGTGGTCACAAAATGGACGAGCACTCACACTTTTGTAAGTATGGTCTCATGCTTTTATGAGTTATCTCCATTTGCATTTTGCAGTTAATTGTCCAGTTACAACTTTAGATTATGAAGTCCCATCCTCCTTGTTTTTCTCTCTTCAATTCACCGTTGTTTATACTTTTTGGGCCTGGACCTTGTGACGGTTATCCTTGGTCTGAAGTTAGAAAAGGATTGTGTTCTCTACCTACCCTGTGAAGAGAACTTGCTAACACTTAACATGAAGCTCAGAGGTATTGAGTTTTCCGTGGGTCTTGGGTCTCCAAAGAGACAGGAGCAGTCGTTGGTGGCAGTAAAGCTGTTTATTGCATGAGTACACGGGGCTGGAAGGCAAAGAGCTGGAAGTGGAAAAGTCCGTGCTGAAGCTCTCTGGCGTAGAGTCCCGAGCGCAGGCAGCAGCAGCTCTCTGGCACACAGCCCCAAGCAGAGGCAGCAGTAAAAGCTCCCTAGCATGGAATGCCAGGCCAAAGCAGCAGCAGCAGCCCCACGCCTTTCATCTTCCTTCTTGATGCTGATGCTGGTGATGGTGATGGTGGTTGTCGCTATAGAGCCCCACACGGCGCAAAGCACCAGGGCTCAGTCAGAAGGCTGTTCAGACTTATTTATTAAAGCAGCACGGTGCTTTTCTAGTTTTACAAGATGTGTACATTTCCTTAAGGAACACATACACTGCCCATTGGTCATCAAGAAAAAACAAAACTTTCAATAGGTGAAAGGAGCCACACCACTGTGTAAGCCAGCCAAAGTCTAGATCTTTGTGCTTACACTTTTTTCTCTCTCTTCCTTTGCATTGTCATGATGATAGCTTTGCTAAATTCCCTGAGAGAGATATGAGGCCTTCCTTATTTTCAGGAAGCCTTCCCTGGCTCACAAGAACAGCACAGACATGTCTTTCCCACAGGTGGTGGCTCGTACCCCAATAAAGGGGTTTATATACATAAAACAAGCAATCAGCTAAAAACGTGAATCTAAAACATTTTTCCTTCATCAGTCTAACTTGATTCTTATGCACAAAAATACAAAAGTAGTATAGTTCTTATCTACATTTTCATACATGTATCTTTATCTATTTAAACACAGAGCATAATCTATTAACGTGACTTAATTCTCTTTTCTCTGTTCTTATATCTTTTTCTATTTATGCACATAACTTGTCTGTTTACGTGAATAAATCTGTTTTGTCTATCAAGAATCCCAAGCAATATTCTACTATGGTTTTAGTCATGTCCAGAGCCAAGTTACTGACCTTTATACTAGGCC
The DNA here is from genome assembly GCA_009764595.1 of Geothlypis trichas. NCBI lineage: Eukaryota > Metazoa > Chordata > Aves > Passeriformes > Parulidae > Geothlypis > Geothlypis trichas. The sequence goes on along the minus strand of CM019901.1, from coordinate 152,347,896 downwards.
TTAGGGCCTTTGCTAGCTAGCACCGTTTCCTAAGGCACTTTAAATGTATTTCTACTGACTTAAAACTAAGACAAACATTTCTATTTATTTAAAACTTAAACTTACACTTCTAAATAGTATCTATGTGGTTTCATATACTTAACATGATGCTCAGAGATACACACCAAAGCAGCACAGAATCCAAAAAATAAGAAAGCTGAAACTCAAGGCATCATTATCAGCTCGGGGCTCCAACCTGGCTTCCTGAGTGCGGAGTGGCTGCATCCTCCAGCCCAGCCCAGCCCAGCCCAGCCCAGCCCAGTCCAGCCCAGCCCAGCCCAGCCCAGCCCAGCCCAGCCCAGCCCTGCAGTGCTGCCAAAGGCTGGCATGGACAATCAGAGCCTCTTCCCTCCTCCCCCCCCCGATTATTCTGTGGCCTCAGTGCCCACAGAGAGGTAGGACACCATCCCCATGGCATCTAGGCAGGGCAGCAGCATGCACACAGCCCCAGGCAGGACAGCACTTCTTTAATGCTCCAAAGGACTTAGCGGGAGGAGATGCAGAAAATTGCAGAGGAGGTGCAGCCCAGGCAGAGCTGCAGTGAGGCTGCAGAGTGATGCCGTGTCATTCCCACAGCTCCTCCCTGCTCAGCCGGCCAAGGGCACGGGCTGGGGCCCGGCAGCCACCCCACCCTGTCAGTCACACACCTGGATGTGGGTATTTTCTGAATAGATCCAAAAATACGGGAACACTTTCTCAGTGAAGGTGGTCTCAAACTGCAAGATCCGCATCATGTTCTTTGCATTGTAGAAGGTCACTCGGCCCGCTTCGTAGTCCAGGTGGACCCTGATTCTCTGGAGTTTATCCCTGAGTGACAGCACCTCAGGGGTCACACAGACTGTTCTGTACTGCCCATTCCAGTCCACTTCCAGGGCCCAGATCTTCTCAGATCTGTAGAGGTCGAGCGGCTCCTTCCTCGGCACGGATTCCAGGGCCACCCCTACGTCCCAGCAGCCCTTTTCCCCGACCTCCACCTCCCAGTAATGCCTCCCAGATGTGAAGCCCTGGGAGCCCAAGACATACCAGCTGCCTGTGAACCTCTTGGGGGTGTCACGGAGGTTTTGTTTTTCTCCTATTCTCAGCCAGACTGTTTTGCAGTTCCGCGAGACGATCAGGCCAGGACTCGCGGTATCTGGGTCCAGCCTCACATCCTCTGAAGGGAGACAGAAACATCAGTCTGTGCCTGCTGAGAAGAGAACCAGCACCTCTCCTCCACCCTGCACCACGGGGCTGGCACCTGTCCTGGGAGCACAAGAGGCACTCCTGCAGCCCCCTCGGCCGGCAGGGGACACGGGAGCCTCCCTGTCCCCACGCTGGCACCCGAGGCTGAAAAGATGCTCCCTGAGGCAGGACTGAGCCAGGCAGTGTCCCCACAGGCAGGGGACAGACACGATGGGCTTTGCTAAAGCTGCTGCCAGATCTGCTGGACAGTGCAGCCTGTGGGGAGCAGTGCATGCCGTGGCTGTGAGCAGGCAGGGCTGCAAGGCACGAGGGGCCAGGCCAGTCCCTGCTCCTGGGCCAAGGGCTCACCCAGCTCGGAGCCCTGCTCTGCCGAGCCAGCAGGCAAGCTCGCTGCAGAGCCCGAGCTGCCCATCCACCAGGGATGTTCTGCTGCCATCCCGTGGCCATCCCACAGGGCCACACAACTGTCACTGTGCGCTGTCACCAGCCCAGACCCTCTGCTGAACCCTCTCCTCCGGGGACTGCAGGGGGAAACTGAGGCACGACTCTGCTGTGCTCAGTGCATCACCCCAAAAACGGAGTGTGGAGAGCGGCCTCAGCACAAATGGTGCCAGCCACACCTCAGCCCAGCAATGCTGCATCAGGGGGGCCCTGAGCACCTGCAAAAGCACTTCTGATCACACCTAAATGCCTGCTAAAATCATGTACAGCCTCTCTGCTTAACTGGGCACAGCCTGACACGGCCTCCTGCTGTCCTGGGCCTGGCCTGGCGTCACAGGACAGCATCCCTGGTGCTGCCTGGCACAAGGACACACCTGGATTTTTAAAGCAGGCCTAGTCAAAACAACGGGACACAGCTCTAAACAGATGCTGGCTGTAGATGTGGTGAAAGCCCATCTCTGCACCAAGGACATGAGGACGCTCATCCTGGAAAGCTTTTCCCCCTCAGTTGTGCTCAGCAGCTCCACAAACTTACCCCTTCTCCCCCACTCTATCTCATTCTTCAGGTTCTCTGGAAGAAGGAAAGGAAGATGACTGAGTGTCTCTCCTGTGGCACCTGTCCTGCTCCCCAGGAGGCCAGCAAGCCAGATGTGGAGTCCCAGGCTTCAGCAAAGCCCATCCTGGGCAGGGTTCCATCTGGAGCAGCCGTTTTGCTCCTGAGCCCCAGGCAGAGGCACCAGGCACTGAGGATTTCCCACTGCCAGCCAAGCCCAGGGGAAGCACAGCACAGAGCCAGCAGGGCTTTACCTCTGAATAGATCCACGATGTCCACAAACCGCTGGGTCTTCTCAGAGAGGTTCTGAATGTTCCTCTGCAGCTCTGGGGAAACTGGCTCTGGGATCGGGGCCTTGGCTGCCTCACAGCTGAGGGAAACAGGGAGAGGAGCTCAGAGCCCAGCCACCAGCCAGGGCCAGGAGGGAATCAGGGAAATGCCTGCAGCCACAGAGCCCAGGGCAGCTGTGTCCCTGCTATCAGCACAGGAAGCCCATCTTCAGGAGGGCTGCAATGGCCTCTGGTTCCTGGTAACATCCCATGAAATGCCAAACAGCCAGCGGGGCAAACCACCTCCTTGCCGGCTCCTGCAGCGCTGCCAAAGCTCTGCCCAAAGGAGCTGAGCACGAGCAGAGGGACACCGAGCCTGTTTCATACCTGCTCAGGATTCTGCCAACGTCCTGCAAGACAAAAACACAGGAGAGCTGTGGCACTGCCGAGGGCCAGGGAGCTGCAGTGGCTGCCCAGCTGTGTGAAGCAGCTTAAGGGGGCTGGGGCTGAGCCCACACCTCATCCCAACCCTCCCTTCCCTCAGGGCCCTGACCCACAGCAGGCACAGTGCAGTGTCACAGCACAGTGTCACAGTGTCACAGCACGGTGTCACAGCACAGTGTCACAGCATGGTGTCACGGTGTCACAGCACAGTGTCACAGCACAGTGTCAGAGCACGGTGTCCCACCATGGCCCCAGCCTGCAAAGGGAGCCAGCTGGGTGTCCCCAGCCCCAGCAGGGGTCACAGTGTCCAGGGGCTGATGCTGCCTCACCTTGAGGAACTCGACCGCCGGCTGCTCCTGCTTCTCCTGGATCTGCGCAATCACCGTGTCCAGCAGCGACTGCCTCTCCGAAACCCTGCACGTGTATTCCTCGCTCTTATTGACCAGCTCCAGGGACATCTCCTCCAGCTGGCCCAGCAGGGTTGTCTTCTGCTCCTCCAGGCACTGCTCCAGCCAGTCAAAGCTCTCAGTCACACGCTGCAGCTCTGAAATCATTGTCACCTGCAAGGCACCGCACGGAGGCCCTGAGCCCAGCCAGGCTCCGGCTGCCCCCGCAGGGACACGGCTGCTGCAGAGAGGGGGCAAGGATCACACACAGCGGGACCAGAGGATTGCAACAGGAACAGCAGGAAGAATGGAGAGAGGGGGGCAAGTCTGGATGTTGGTGGGCCCAAGGAGGCCACATGAGATGGACAGAGAAAAGAACGTTGGCATGGATTAGGAGATAAAGTATATATGGGGAGAGGGAAAGATGGGACATTCCTGTGGAGTCACATGGGTGAGCAGTGGGGAACAGGGAGAGGAACACACACCAGCAGGTCTTCACTTTTCTCATCTCCTCTGCTCTTCAAGGTTTTCTTCTGCTTTGTTAGAGAAAGCAGCTTTCTCTGGAGTGTGTCCTGGGGCAGGGATTAAAAAAAGGCATTTCTCTTAATTTTGGAATGACATTCACAGCAGGGAGATGATGTCACCAAACAACCCCTGTGGGGACAATCCCAAGCTGGGGAGTCACGGGGGTGACCCCTGTGGGTCTGGGAGTGAGTTTTGATCTCAGAGGCAGAAACCACCTCTCCAAAGTCACTTTAGTCAGGCTAGGGAGCTCCCCATCTACAGCTCTTATGGCCAGAAACATTTCTAGAATAACTTCATGTGGAAACCCTGGAGTTTCTGTTTCTTTAAATTGCTTTTAATAAGAAAAAACAACTCTCGATATTGGAAGTGTGATTTCTGGGAAAAGGTTTGCAGTGACCATAACAGGAACTCAGACACGCCCCATGAATTTCCGGGAGTATTAAAAAACGCCTGATGCTCTGAGGCATCTCTTGCGTTGCAGTGAGCCCAGACCCCAGCCTGCACTGTGGGGAGAAAGCCTGGCTGGGGACATGTGGGGCACAAGGGACCATGTGGGGAGCCAGAGGGGGGAGTAGGGAGAGGGCCCTGGGCTCCTGCGTGGGCCGGGGCCAGGCCATGGCCATGGCAGCAGCCCCAGCAGGGTGGGTACAGCAGCCCAAGCTGGCAGCCAGACAGGGAGCGCGGGCAGCAGCCGGCTGAGGCCCCAGAGCCGTGGCTGCCCGGGGACACGGCCGAAGCTGTGTGGGGAGGGGAGGCAGAGCCGTGCCTGAGGGAAGCCCAGCCCCTGCTCAGAGCAGCCCCAGCCGTGCATGGAGGGCACCCAGAGCCACAGCCAGAGGAGCTCATGGCCAGAGCAGAGCCCAGCCTGTCCTTGAAGGGAGCCCAGATGTGTGCCCGGACAGGACACGGAGCGGTGCCCACAGGAGAGCCCAGGCTGTCGCCGAGGGAGCCCAGCCCCTGCTGGAAGGGATCCCCGCCTGTGGCCGGACGGGAGCCTGAGCTGTGCCCCTCGGCCGCCCCAGCCCGGCCAACCAAGGCCCCCGGCCCCTGCCCAAGCCCCCGGCCCCTCTCGCGGCGCCGTCCCGTACCCGCAGCTCCTGGGCGGCCTCTTCGGCGGGGCGGACACGGTGCTGGCGGTGCTCGGGCCCGTCCCGGCAGGGCGCGCAGAGCAGGGCGGCGCAGGGCTCGCAGAACAGCGCCAGGGCCTTGCCGTGCTGGGGGCACCGCGCCCGCGCCGCCACCTCCTCCAGGGACCGGGCCAGCCCGGCCATGTTGCCCAGGGAGCGGTTGGGGCGCAGCGAGCCCGGCTCCAGCGGGGCGCGGCACTGCGGGCAGGCCGAGGGGCGCGGGGGGTCCCCCAGCACGCCCGCCAGGCACTGCCCGCAGAAGCTGTGCCCGCACGCCGTGAGCACGGGCTGCTCGAACACATCCAGGCACAACGGGCAGGTGGCCTCGGCCAACAGCTGCCCTTGCAGAGCCAGCGCCTCCTCAGCCATGGCCGCAAACGGCTGGAAAAGGACGGAAGGGGCCGGACCCGCGACCACGGCGGGGGCGGGCCTGGGCACGACGGGGCGGGCTGGGCTGGGGGGCGGCAATGGGCGCTGAGATGTGAGAGTGTGTGGGTGTGTGTGTGTGTGTGTGTGTGAGTGTGCGTGCGTGCATGTGCCTGTGCCTGGGATTGTCCCCGTCTCTCCCTGGGCAGATTCCTGTGCCTGGATCTCACAATACACACACGCGTGTCCTTATCCATGCGCGTGTGTGCAAGCAGAGGAGGAACGAGCAGGAAAACCCCGGGGGGACACGGGCAAGGGGCCGCTTTGTGTGCTGCGTGTGCCCGTGTCTGCAGCCCACGGGAGCGGGGACGCAGCAGCGGCCGCGGAAAGGGAGGGCTGGGGTGAGTGTGAGAGAGAGTGTGAGCATGTGCATGAGTGAGAGTGTGAATGTGAGTGTGAGGATAAGGGTGAGTGCAAGTGTGAGTGTGATGCTTCATTCCAACCTTCCCCCGGGGCGCAGCCGGCACGGTGCTGCCAGCGCCCGCGGATGCTGGGGAGGCTTAAATCAGTTGAATCGTTAATAACCTGGCAGGGGCTGGGAGCTTCGCCCCGGGCCAGCCCCGATGGCGGTCGGAGCTGGGAGCGGGAGTCCCTTCCCCAGGCCGTGGCCCGCGATCCTTCCCGAGGCCCGGCTGTGGCCGGAGCCGCTCCCGGCCAGCCGGGCTGGCTCAGTGCGCTTTGAAGGGATTGTGTCGATTGTGTCGGGGCGGCAGCTGCGCCCTGAGGGAGCCCAGGCTCTGATCCTGCGCTGCCTCCCTGCGCTGCCGGCCCCGGCCTGCTCGCCCGGAATGCCCCCAAGGCCCGGCTGCTCCGGCCACGAGGGCTCCGGCCTCCATCCAATAAAAAGCCGAACTCATGCATTTTTAGGAAGGAAAAAGGGTTCTGCCAGGTCCATGTCACTGCCAGTGTGACGGACACGAGCCACAGAGAACCAGAATCAGTTCTGCTTTTCATTTCCTCGTTCCCCATACTTGCATCCAGTCCTGGTGAGGGGGATGCAGGGAGGCTGCTGAGGGACACAGGGCTGCAGCCAGGCCCTCCTGTCCTGCCCCCACACCTCCCTGCCGGGACATCAGCCCCACCACAGCACTTTTCATGGAATCCCAGAATGGTTTGGGTGGAAAGGAACCTCCAGGCTCATCTTGTTCCACCTTCCTGGAAGGGCAGGAACACCTTCCACTATCCCAGGGTGCTGAAAGCCTCATCCAGCCTGGCCAACTTCCAGAGATGGAAGTGTCAGCTCCTGTCAGACAGCACGGCCTGACCCGAAACCCCAAACTTCTTCCAGGGAGCTGCAGGCACCACCCCAGCAGTGGGAAGGCAGAAACCCTGGCAAGAGCCTGCCCTGGAAGCCCCAAAATGCTGCCACCCACAGCAATGAGCAGCTGGTGGCTCTCAGCAGCTCCATGTGGCTGTGCTGCCCTCTGGCACATTCTAGCACTGTAGAGGTCATAAATCCCAACTTAGGGGGGGTTCATACACCAGGTCCTCGATGAGGACTTTGGTTCTGCAAAGGCATTAACAGGTCCTGACAACTTCTCCCATCATCTCTCTGTTTATTGATGCCACTGTCCAACATGAGATCTGACAGCACCAGGAAGGAGCCCGGCGTGCTCCTGGGTGCTGGTGTCACCAGCTCAGCCTCAGTTGGTGTCACCAGCCCAGCCCCAGCCCAACCCTTTGGATGGCTCTCACCCAGCCACAGTCCAAACTCTGGAGCTGCAGCCAGGACGAGCTGGGATCCCCAGGAACCGAGCTGATACAAACAGGAGCTCAGACCAAGAGCACGGAGATGGATCTTGTCCCACCCAACCCGGCAGCAGGTACCCAGGAGCAGAGAGGTCTTTCCTGGAGCCAGCCTGGAGCTGCTCCTCCCCCGGGCAGGAATCCTGCTGCTCCTGCCATTGAGGAGGGCACGGTCCCTGCCCGCAGCAGCAGCTCAAGGACAGCAGAGCAGTTAAACACAACAAGGTCTTGCTCTCAGTCCCTGCTGGCCCCACAGCAGGACAGACCCACAGCACCCCATGCCCTTGGGGGCAGCAGGGCCAGCCCCCGGTGGGAGGATTGAGTGCTGGGAATGAGTGTTTGGAGGAGCCTTGCAGAGGGGTCCTACCAGAAAAAGGGTCTTTTACTGCAACTAGAATTTTATTCTATTGTATAATTCAGGAGTGCATCACAGCCCCGCGAGCCGGGCAGGCACCTATCAGCGCTTCCAATCTAGACACACGCAGAACTTCCTCATCAGCTGCATGTGTTAATTACTCACCTCCCCCCGGCTGGAGCTCCTCCTGTCACATCCAGCCTGGACGGAGCAGCGCCTCCACAGAGCTCCTGGACAAAAAGTGACTGTGCCAGAATCAGCCTACAGAGCAGTTAACAAAAAAAAAAAAAAAAAAACCAAACCAAAACAAACAAACAAAAAACAAACCCGAAAATAATATCTTGCCCATCCTAAGGTCGCTTATCAAATAAAAAGTTCCTCCACATTTATTAAAAAAAAACCAAAACAGTAGATTTAAAAAGCAGTTACGAGTCCTACACTGGCAAAACACCCTGGGTACAGGTTTCTTTTGTTGGTGGTTTGTTTGCTTGTTGGTGAGGATTCCCCCTAAATCAGCTGCTTCTGTTAATTTTTTATATATATAATCTTTTAATTTTGCCGCGCGTTGCTTGCTTTAATTCATTAATTTATTTCCAATCAGCCGAGTCTCCACCAGACCAGCGGCGCTACCACACAAAGCTTCCTTGATGTCCATGCCCTGAGCCGGGGTGGGGGGAGATGGATGGAGGGAGGGTGGGAGAGGTCAGTGGAGGAGAAGGAGGACGAGGAGGAAGGGAGGGATGGAGGGAGGGAGGGAGAGGAAGCCTCGCAGCCCCTCACTCTCCCATGTGCGTCCTCAGGTGGTACTTGAGCGACTGCTTGTAGCGGAAGCACTTGGTGCACTCGGTGCAGGGGTAGGGCCGCTCGCCGGTGTGCGCCCGCTGGTGCTCCAGGAGGTGATGCTTCTGCGTGAAGTTCTTGCCGCACTCGGTGCAGTGGTAGGGCCGCTCGCCCGTGTGGATGCGCTGGTGCTCCAGGAGGTGGTGCTTGCGGATGAAGCCCTTCCCGCAGACGGCGCAGGCGTGCGGGCGCTCCCGCGTTGGATGCGGTAATGGTTGGTGAGCTTGGACTTCTCGCTGAAGGTCTTCTCGCACTGGCTGCACTGGTAGGGCCGCTCGCCGGTGTGAGTCCGCTGGTGCCGCAGCAGGTGGGAGGGCCGGGTGAAGTTCTTGCCGCACTGGGGGCACAGGAAGGCCATCTCGTTCTTGCCCGCGTGGATCCTCTGGTGCATGAGCAGGCTGATCTGCAGGCGGAAGCTCCTCCGGCACTCGCCGCAGGTGAAGGGCCGCTCCCCGACGTGGGTGATCTGGTGTTTGCTGAGGCTCGACTTGTGGCTGAAGCTGCTCTCGCACTCGGAGCACTTGTAGGGCTTCCCCGGGGGCGGGGGCCGCGATGGGGGCTTGAGGCCGTGCTCGGGGCGCCGCGGGACCCCCACGCCGCGGCGCGTGTGGCTGCGCTGGTGCAGCAGGAACTGCTGCTTGTTGCGGAAGCTGAGGTCGCACTCGTGGCACTCGTAGGGCCCTTCCTTGAGGTGGTTGCGCTGGTGGATCATGAAGTTGATCTTGAGCATGAAGCTCTTGCCGCACTCGGGGCAGATGTAGGGTCTCTCCCGCGTCCGGTTCCGCTGCTGCCCGCTGGCCGGCTTCATGTCCCCGGAGTCCCTCTCGCAGGCCGACGGCTTCCTGACGCGGGCCAGGCTGCGGGGCTGCGCCTTGGAGCTGCACTGCGCCTCGCAGCCCAGCCCGGCCTCGTGGCTGGGGAACGCCGGCGCCTCGCTCCGGCCCGAGAACATGGCGCACGGCTCCAGCGTGTCGGGGTCATCCTCCTCCTCCTCCTCCTCCTCCTCCTCCTCCTCTGTCTTGATCACGATCCCATCCTCTGAGGGGAAAATCAAACAGCATTAGGGTCATTGGGTGGGACGGGGTGGCCTCTTGTACCTCTAGGTGCTACAGAAACACCTGCATGGGTTCCTGCAGCTGTTTGTGCTCTGGGAGCCAGCCTGTGCCACAAATGGGGCTGCAGGCGGAGGCCAGAGTGCTGGGATGGGCCATGCGCCCCCAAACATGGAGTTCAGACAAATCACCCCAGCCAGGCTCCTCAGGAGGGTGCACTCCAACCGCCTGCCAAAAAATTTGGCAACTTTGAGCTGCTGCAGAATGTGAGGGATAAAAGCACCATGGGTTCACCAGGGCTCGGGTGGCTGAGTGATTTCAGAGCAGCTCCATCTGCTGCCCTTTCACTGGGCTGCAACAACACCCCTGGCACAGCACTGCTCAACAGAAACAGTGTGGGACTGCCAGCTCTGCTCTGGGGACAGCACAGCCCACCTGGGACTGTCCCCTTCCCTCAGCCCTGCTGCCATGTGTGGTGGGGTGAGAGACCCAGCCCTCTCCTCCCCAGAGCGCCCAGCAGTGGGATGGATCAGAGTGGGATGGAATGGCAGCGGGATGGATGGCAGCAGGCCAGGCTCCCCTTCGTGTCACCCAGGCCGGAAGTGAGCCAGGGACTTTGTTTGGTGACAGCAACCATCCCAGGGACACACGGCAGGACACGCGGCCAGCACAGCCCAAGGAAAGGCCCACAGGTCATCCCTCATGTCACCCCCCACTGGACTGTGAGCCAGGCCTAAATGCTCTCCCAGGAAGAGCAGCTACACTTTCCCAAGAAAAGGAAACCAATGGGAGTGGATGTCTCAAAGCCATGGCCCTCTTCCCTCTGAGGAAGGGAAAACCCAGGTCCTTCTGCCTGCCCGCTCTGTGGGGGCTCAGCCCCCATCCTGGGGGCTCAGCCTCCATCCTGGCCAGCACAGCTGCAGCTCCTGCCCAGCCCCACCAACCAGGCCCCGTGCCCTGGCAGAGGCAGTGGCTCTCAGACAAGGATCAGCTTCAGCCCCCTGGTGGCTTGGCTGCTTTCCCTCACAAAGCCTTGAGCACACCACAGCACCCACAAGACGAAGCTGAGGCCCTCAAGAGCCCAACTCTCTGTGTCTTGGTTTGTGTACACCACCACAAAGCTGTCAGGAGGAAGGAACCCACCATTCCCAGCCTCTCATCTCCCTGCTCTCCCATCCCCAGCCTTACAGCATATCTGTAGGACTTGGCCTGGATCTGCCACTCCACCAGCAGAATTCTACACATGAAACACTCGGTGCCATCACCTCATCTCCCCACAAATCACCTCATCCTTCCCCTTCCCTCCTGGCAGCTCACAAATCACACAGCTCCAGCCACATTCTTCCCTATCCTTATCCTGTGGAGCTGCCCCGAGCAACTCCCACATGTGGCAACCTGCAGGACCTCCCACATTCCTCCAGCAGTGTCCAGTGTGCAACCATCCACTCCTCCACACCTCACACCAACCTCCTGCCCTCTGCCACAGCAGGCTTTTGGGAGCAGGGCTCACTGGACTCTCACAGAATACAGCCTGAGACACATCTTCCCTTGGTCCCCATGGCTAACCAGGGCTTTTCCCAGACTCAGAGGACTGGGCAGTGTTTGCTCTGCTCCTGAGCAGGACAGGAGCCCTTGGAGACCATGTTCTGTGTCCACCGTGGACGTGCTGCCTCCTCCTCCAAGCTCAAGGCGTGATCAGAGCCACTCTTGGAAGTCACTGCAGCCAGAAACTCATTCTGGTGCTGGTTCTGGGGGGATTTAACTCCTCTTGTCCATCCAACCACTTCCCCACCTTTTCCTAACCCACCACAGCCCCCCAGGCCTCCAGTCCCTGACACAGCAGGTGTGCAGAGCCGTGTCCCGAGTGTCTCACCTGTGCAGCCCCCGTGGTGCACGATGACCCTCTGGATCTCGCTGAAGTCGGCTCCGTACTCGGAGGAGTCCCCCAGGCTGGTGCCCGGGAGGTCCCTCGGGGGGGACACGGAGCCGTAGGGGCTCTCACAGGCCGCCTCCTCGTCGGGGCTCTGGAAGCTGCCCTCGGACTGCCCCGACATCCCGTGCAGCTCGGGTTCTCAGGGCTGTCTTCAGGAAGGAGCTCCTCTGTTTGATCACCACCCTTATTCCAGCTGCAGCAACGAGAGATTCCCACCTGCCATCACTCCCAGGAGCCAGAATGAGGGACCTGCTCCCCTGCTGGCTCCAGCTGCTGATCCCACTGAGGGGTCTCCCTTCTGCTCTCCTTTCAGCTCCTGCCCTTCACCCATCCCTGCCACGTTCCCAGCTCCAGCCCAGGACCCTTCACAGGCACAGGGAACTCACTCCACCCAGCCTGGGGCACCCCTCAGCCACCCCACATCCCCCAGCTGCAGCTGCACGTGGACCCATGGTTTTCCCCTTCCCATCAGCCTCAATTTAATTTCAAGATCCTTGTGATGGAGAGCACAAAAAGGGTGCTGGTGTGACCCCACATGCACAGCCTGGAATCAGGGATGCTGAGTGGAGGTGACACCATCTCTTCCAGGCCACCTCCTTATCTCTTTATCAGCCCCCTTATCATAGAGCAGGAGCTGCTCTGGGACTCAGGGTCACTGGTCCCCATTCCCAGCCCAGTCTTGGCCCTCACCATCCCATCTTCCTGCACACAGCCTGGGATGAGGCCTCCCTGCCCGGGAGGATGCTCCAAGGATAAACCCAGGCACCATCCACGCAAAGAGAGGATGGAGGATTTTCTGTGTGGATGGGCTCTCCCAATGGGACCCAATTCTCTGTCCTTGCTGGGCACACTGGCTCCCTGAGGACCTGGTCTGGTTGCAGATGCTTCCCTTGCTGGGAAGGGCTCCCAGTACCCAAATCTCCAGGCTCTGCTTGCCCTGGATTCTATGTTGAGCTGTAGCTGGACACCAAACCTCCAATCAGCCCAATTTATCCCATTCCTAGGCAAGGCTTCTCCTGATAAACCACATCAGCCACAGCTCCCAGCACATCTGCTCCAGCCTTGGGATGAGCAGCTCCTGGGAATGCAACCCAGGGCTGCCCTGGTGCCAAGGTGCCACCTCACCTGCCGTGGCATCAGTAATGATCTCACTCTCCTCCAGGTCCTGCTCATTCCTGCCCCGAGATTCCTCCCCTTGCTCGATCTGAGACAAAACACCAGGTTTGGAAATTGCATAGTCTGTTGAGAGACAGAGGGGTGGGAGAGAGGGGTTACTGCACTGGGAATCTGATATTGGCTTCCACCTCTTCCCAGCACACATGTGAGGACACTCAGGAACACCCACAGGTGCAAAATCCTCTGAAGGGGTGCAGGGGCTGGTACCCACTGCACACCCAGAGGATGCAGGGAAGCACTCTCAACAGCCATGGGGAAGGAAGGAGCTGGTTTTGGATGGCATAACTGTGTCTGGAAGAGGTTTGGGAGGTCTCCACCTCACCTGCCCACAGGGCATCCCTCGCCCAGCCAGAACACCACCACGGCATGAGCTGGAATAAACCCAGACTGAAAACATCCTCCTGTCTTTCCAAGCCTTTAAAATGGAACATTTGGGTCTCAGCCAAGGGGATCTCCAAGGAGGAGCCAGAAGGAGCCTCCTGTCCCTCAGAAAGGCAAGGACACCCCGTATTTACCCAGGGAGATCAGAGACTCGTAGTTCCCCTTCATCACATTCTTGTAGAGCTCCTTCTGCCACTCCTCCAGCTTCTCCCATTCCTTGTCATTGAAATAGACGGACACGTCATCGAAGGTCACTGGCACCTGCAATTCCAACACTGCCTTCAAGCAGGAGCCTGGACACAGCCAGGCTTCAGCTCCTCTGAGGCCAGCCATGAGCTGCTTTTTGCATTTGAAACAACTCCGGGGTAGGAATTTCTTTGGGAATAAAGGACTCAACCAAACGGATGGTTCCTGGTGGTGAATCCAGACTGGGATTCCCCCAAAGGACCCCGAGCTCCTCCTCTCAGTCCCTGTTCTCTGCAGGGTGATCAGGCTTGGGGGACCACAAGGGAGAGAAAACCCAGGAGCTGGGTTGGACTCATCCCTATTGATGAGCTGACGTAACTCCCGGATTCAATTACCCCAGAACTCCAGGGAAAACTCAACCCAGGCCCACAGAGCTCCCCATTATCCCTGGTTACTGTGCACCCACCATCTGCAGCTTCCCAGCTTGTTAGCCAAGGAATAATTCCTAAGGATAAATTCAGGATGTGCAAACTGTGCCGTGCTGGAGTGGAGCTCTTCAGAGGGAACACAGCGCTCCAGTTCTGTCCCCTAACTGCACTAATGGGGTGTCAGGGTCTGAACCCACCTTTTCCTGATCCTCTCTGCTCTCTCCAGAGATACTCCCTCTCCCATGTCATATATGGTCTCATTTAAACACTCTTTTAGCAGGAAGGCTGTGAAATTCAAGTAGGAGCTGAATATTGATGGTGGGCTCTTTCCAGAGCTATGCCCAGGGAGCTCATCTGCCTTCCTGAACCCCAAAGCTTCCCCGTTCCCTGCAGCAGCAGCTCCCACTTGCTCCTTCCCTGGCCTGGGAGACTCTGCAGCATCAAGGTGGTCAAAACAGAAAACCCACAAAATCTGCAGGGCTTCTAGAAATGGTGGCAAAAAAAAAAAAAAAAAAGAACAAAAAGAAGAGTCAACGGCCCCAGGGCTGTGCAGCGCAGTGGAGCAGAACTGAAACCTCTGGCCTGAGTACCAGGATGTCCTCCCAGGCCTCTGTCCCTCCGTATTTTAGCCCTAGCAGGGGATGAGCTGGGAAGCTGCAAAGGTGAGAGAGACTCACCTGAGCAGGGGCTGTCCCTGCTCACCCACCCCGGGTTGGCCCCACGGGAGCATTTTGGGTGCAGTGCCCAGCTCTGCTCCCCAGGACACCGTTACCTTGGGGACTTCCCCCTTCCTGCCCGGGGGCAGCCGCAGGATCCAGAAGTTCCTGTTCTTCAGGAGGTTCTCCATGTTCTCCAGGCGCCGCTGGAGCAGCCCGTACTCCTGGATGAGGGTGCCCAGTGCCGCACACTTGCTCTCCAGCTGGTTCCCCAGCTCCGCCGCCGTCTTCTCGCAGTCGATCAGCTTCTTCTCCGCCATCCCCGTCCGACCCTCCAGGTCCAGCAGGCGGGTGGAGTGGGAATCCACCTTGCGCTCCACCGCCTGCACGGCCGCCACCACGGTGAGGGACAGCTCAGCCGTCTGCGTCTCCCGCTCCGAGGTGCGCTCGGGGCCGGCCGCTGGCCGGAGGGGCGAGGGGCAGCGCGGCGGCCGCACCGGCTCCGGCGCCTGCGGACACAAGGGCGCGGGGTCAGGCCGGGGATGCCCCCAGGGGGACAGGGACCCTCCCGGGGTGATAGAGACCCGCCCGCCCCCGGTGTGACAGGGCCCCCTCGGGGCGATGGGGACATCCCCGGGGCCATGCGGACCCCGCGGGGGGGCCGCTGCAGGGCCCGGCGCTCGCCGGGGCGGCGGGGACGTCCCCGTGTCCCCGCTAAGCCGCTTACGGCGGCCCCGTGCCGGTCCCACGGGACGGGCAGGACCGGCGGCGGCGGGGGAGGGGGGAGGTGACAGCGCGGGGCCGGGAGGGTGACACGGGAGGGGGGGGTGACACGGGCCGGCCGAGCCCCGTTGCCATGGGCACGGCGAGGGGACACCCGGGGGGCTGCGGGCGCCCCGTCGCCATGGGGACCGGGCGGTGACACGGGAGGCGGGGGCGGCGGCGGGTCGGTCCCGGGGGGCCGCAGGGCCCGGCGGCGGGGGGGGGTGGCGGCGCGGCGGCCGGGCAGGCCCGGCCTCGACGGCAGCGCGGGCGCCGCCGGCCGCGGAGGCCCGTGCGGGCTCGGCGCGGCGCCGCCGCCCCCCCGGGGCCGCCCGTCCCGTCCCCGCCCGTCGCCCCGGGGGGGCGGCCGCGGCCCCGCGCGCTGACAGCGCCCGCCGCCCGCCGCCCCCCCCGCCCGCCGCGGCCCCGACGGCGCGGCCCGTGAGCCCCGACGTGCGGCCCGCGAGCCGCGGGCGGGCGGTGCATGCCGGGCCCGGCCCCGCGCCGGGCGGGCGCCCTTTACCTGAGCGGGGGCCCCCTCGGCCATGGCCCTTTGTTCCGTGCCCGGGGCCCCGGGGGCCGCGGCCGGGAGGATCCAGCGCCCGCTCGCTGCTTCACCTCCGCCCGCCGCCGGGCATCGGGCTGGGCGCGGGGCGGCGCGGCGGGGCGGGGGCGCGGCGCGGCGGGGGCGGGGCGGAGGCGGCGCGGGCCTAGCGGGCGGAGGCGGCGGGGCGGGGGCGGCGGCGGCTCCGACACCGAGCGCGGCTCCGGGTCCGGGTCCGGGTCCGGCGCTCCGGCCGCGCCGCTGCCCCGCCGCGCCGCCAGGGGGCGCTGCCGCCGCCGGACCGCGCGCGGAGTGGGGCGGAGCGGGGCGGGCGCGCGCCGCACAGCGCCCCCTGGCGGCCCGACGGCATCAGCGCCCCGCCCCGTCGGGGCCCCCCCACGGCACCGCCCGCACCGGGAACCGCGGGGACCGGGGGGGACCGGGGGGACTGCGGGGACCGAGGGATTGGAGAACTGACAGGGCTGTGGGCGTTGGCGGCACTCGGGATTGCCCGAGGAGCTGGGCTGGCAGCGGGGAGCCAGCGGGGGACGGGGGGACCGAGGTGTAACGGGGAAGGCGCCGGGGTGCGGTGCGAGGTGACGGGAGGGGCTGGTTTGACTGGGGCGAGCGAGAGAGCGCGGGGGGCTCGGTGCGTCATGGCGGGGCAGGGGAGGGACCACGGGGTCACTGTGGAGGCCCCGGGGCAGCTTTTCCGGCCCCGCCCGTCGGGTCCCCGCCGCCCATCCCTGCGGGCTCGGAAATGGCGGCCGGAGGCGGCGGCGCCGTGGAAATGGAGCGACCCCTCCCCGCCACCTCTCGGCCTCCCCGCCGGACCCGACCGCAGCATCCCATCCCGTCCCATCCCATCTCCACCCTCAATCCCATCCCATCCCGTCCCATCCCATCTCCACCCTCAATCCCATCCCATCCCGTCCCCTCCTGTATCACATCATCCATTCCTATTGTCTCCCATCCCAGTCCATCCTGTCCTGTCCTTCCCGATCTTGTCCTGCCCCATTCTGTCTATCTCACCCATCCGCGCTGTCTCTTCATGCCTGGCCCATCCCATTCCATACACCCTGGCTGATCCCATCCTGTCCCATCCCATCCCATTCCATCCATGCTGTGACTCTTGTCCCAGCCCGTCACATCCTGTCCATCCCACATCTTGTCCCATCCCATCCCATCCCATCCCATCCCATCCCATCCCATCCCATCCCATCCCATCCCATCCCATCCCATCCCATCCCATCCCATCATGTCTCATCCAGTCCCATTCCATTCATCCTGTCCCACTCTATCCTTCCTTATCCCATGTCCCCAGTGCTATCCCTGCTTGCTCTGGCACAGCCCTGGCACACCTTGGGGGGGAAGTTGGTGGCACTGAGCACAGGGAAGGGCAGGAAACCTTTTGGTTTGTGGAAAAAGGAAGAGGACAAGTGGGATGGGTCACCCAGGCTTAGGGGGGCACAGGGCTGTGGCAGCAGGTGGGGACCCCTAATTAAAGAACTCCTGTCCAGGCCCCTTCTGGGCTGTCCCAGGGATCCACAACCCCTGCCCAGGGCTGATCCATTGGGAGGAGACACCAGGAGCAGCTCTGGAATTCAGGGGTGTCCCTGGCTGTGGTTTGCACATCCCAGTGCACAGGGAGTGAGTGCCTGACCCTGGCTGAGGGACTCCACACTGTGGGATCACCAGGTGTGGTTATTGCCAGGAGTGGGGTGAGCAGGACTGGGATACAGCCATGTCCATGGAGTGCTGTGTGCCCATGACCAGCCCTGTGTGTACACAGCAAGACACTTGAGTGTCCCCAGGAGTGTCCCCAGAGTGTCTGTGTGACCACAGAGGGACACTTGTGTGTCCCAAAGGTGTCTCCGTGTGCTGAGCTGTGCTCTGAGCCCTGCCCTTATCAGCACTCATCCTCTCCAGCCTGGATCCCACGGGCTGTTCCTTCCCTGAGCTCTTTTCCCTCTCTCTCTTTCTCCCCAAAATCCATCTCCAGCATCTCCATGTCCACGTGGGGCAGCCCCATTCCATGGAGTGGCTCCAGAGTGTGGGGGATTCACTGGGATCACTCAGAGTGTGGGGGATTCACTGGGGTCACTCAGAGTGTGGGGGATTCACTGGGGTCATTCAGAGCATGGGGGGGATTCATTGGGGTCACTCACTCTATTCCTCCAGACACCCAGCACAGGTTGGGGTGGCTGAGGGACTCTGGCACTCCCTGGTCTCTGTGGACCCCAAGTGCCACATCCCCATGGTGGCTCTGACCTCAGAGCTGCCCTCTCCCCACCAGTCCCAGGCTGGAACAACCCCTGGGGCTCGGGGGGTCTCTGGTGGGCAGAGGGAACTGTGTCTGTGTCCTGGGCTCTGTCAGGGAACAGCCTGGGGAATGCTGGGCTGAGGGAGCCTGGAAGGAAAAACCCCCAGTGTGTGGCACCAGCTGGGCACCCTATGAGACCCCTTCCAACCCATCCAAGATTCCATAACCCACCAGCTCCAAGGTGGCCGCAGCCACCAGCGCTTCTCCCTGCCCCAGCTCCATCCCACCACGGATCCAAGGATTGCTCAGCTGTCCACAGCCCCATTTGTGCGTGGCACAGGCACAAACCCAAATCAAGTTAAAACCATCAATCCCAGATGGAGCATCCCAGAGCAGCCTCGTTTGCCAGGCCTGGCTCTCCAGCACAGCTTGGTTTGTGTTGTTCACCTGCTCCACAATGACCTGGGAAAGCTCCTGAGTACCAGGATGAGGAAGCTCCACAATTACCTGGAAAAGCTCCCGAGTAGCAGCCAGGAGCAGGATGAAGGAGCTCCACAATGACCTGGAAAAGCTCCTGAGTACCAGGATGAAGGAGCTCCACAAAGAGCTGGAAAAGCTCCAGCCAGGAGCGGGATGAGGAAGCTGCAGGTACTCACAAAGGGCTGACACAAAATTCAGAATGGAAACACTGTATTGACAGACTTTACAAAAGTTATTACAAAACACGGTCACGAACCAGCAGCTGACGATACAGAGCGAAGAGACACCACGTACAGCCACCTCAAAACAACACCAACAGCTCCAGAAGTCATCCAATATTTACACAAACAGCTGGAAAACTCCGGGCGGTTATCGCATACATGGAAGTGTTTTAGAGCAACTGTGAAATATAGTGTCACACCTTTCCTTGTAGTATTATCATCATCATAATTAATAATAATAATAATAATAATTAATAGTAATAAGACTACTTCTAGGTTAACTAAAAACCAAACAGCTCTTTACAGGGGTTAGGAGAAGCTGCTTTCACTCGTCTGACTTACCTGAGTGAGACCAAACCCAATTAAAAAATAGAAATAAAATCACCTTCATTGTCAGGAGTCCGTGTGTCAGCCCAGCGGCGCCGTTCCCTCGGGCCAGAGGGGAACCACAGCCCGGCTGGTGCCAGTGACACCTCCAGAAGCACGGAGACGTGTCCTCCTCGTGTGAGCGACCCCAGCACGCCTCCACACGCTGCCCTTCCCGACTCCTCCTGCTCCAATGTCCTCAGCCCCTTCTCCTGCACCTGCTTTATCTCACCCCGCTCTTTGCCACGCTCTCCTCTCCGCTTTTCCGCCTTCCACAAATCCCACGTCGTGCCCCGATCACCTCTCTCTGCCTCGCCTCTCTCCGGCCTTCATCCCAGTGGTGGCCTCGCAGCCTTTGGGGACGCAGCGGGAGCGGGCGGCCGGCCGGGAACGGCGCCTTCCTTCCCTCCCTCCCTCCTCGCGCTTCCAGCCTTGCAGTGAAACGAGTGGAAAAAAGAAAGCGAAAGCTTGTCACTCCTGAATATGCACAAAGATAGGTGGGGGAACACCTGCTAAATACGGAGCCCAGAGAATCGCTCGGGATCATTCTCTACGGGCAGAATCCAACCCTGCGTAGGGAACAGCGAGCGCGGGGCCTGCGCCGCGGTGGGAGCGCCACGGAAGCCCGCGGGGTCCCAGAGCCGCCTGGGCCGGCCGAGCAGAGTCTTTAAGAGGAATTCCTTGGATGCTTCACCAAAGCGGGCTTCGTAGCATGACCACATGGATTAGCTGCGATACAAGTCACCTGCCATCATGCTGCACGTCCACCTGCCAGACCGTCACGGTCACCGCGAGCCCTCCTGCCCCGGCCCCACCACGGCTACTGCTTAGTCTCTTTTTTCACGCAGAAATGGTCGGTTTGGGTGCCCGCCGAGCCCAGGTTGTGCTGGGAATCCTCGCCGGGCCGCGGGTTGCGCGAGTGGATTTTCTGGTGGCAATTCAGGGACTCTTTGTAGCGGAAGTGCTTCCCGCAGACGGGGCACTGGTAGGGGGTCTCCCCGGTGTGCACCCGCCAGTGCTTGAGCAGGTGGTCCCGCCGGATGAAGCTCTTGCCGCACTCGGTGCACTGGTAGGGCCTCTCCCCGGTGTGGATGCGCTGGTGGCGGATGGCCTTGGAGAGGTCTCGGAAGTCCTTCCCGCAGTAGGTGCACGTCAGCGGCCCGTCACCCTTCCCCGTGTGCAGCTTCTGGTGCAGGATCAGACTCACCTCCAGGCTGAAGCTCTCCTTGCACTGGGAGCAGGTGTAGGGCCTCTCCACCATGTTGTTCACCTGGTGCCTGACGAAGCCGTACTTGAAGCCCGAGCTCTTCTCCCCGTCGGGCCGCTTGGACGCTTTGGAGCGGGAGGGGCCCTGGCCCTTGGCTTTGGATTTCTGCCGGAAGCTCTCGCCGCGCTCCAGGGACGTGCAGGCCTCCTCGCTGGCGTGAGCCTTCTGGTGGGTGGCGAAGAGCTGCTTGTCCAGGAAGCTCTGGCCGCACTCGCAGCAGATGTAGGGCCCCTTGTCGGCCGCCGCCTCCTTGGCATCCTTCTGGGCCAAGTCTCTCCCGCGGCGCACGGAGCGCCTCAGCCCGTTGCCCGTCGCCGTTCGCTGCGGCGGGGCCGACCCGCTCTGGCTCTTGCTGCTCGACTGCATCTCCTCATCTGGGTTGGAGAAAACCTCTTCCCACTTTCCTGTCAACGACCTGGAAAGCTCCAGGCTCTCGGAGCCTTCCTCATCGCACGGCTGTTCGTCTGGCGGGGCAGAGACACCGGTGTCATTTGGGGAGTCAAGGATTGGGGGTTACTCAGCTCCCTTGGGACACGGGGGGTTTCTGCTGTGCTCACCCAGCTCAGAGCCTGGCACTGACGGGGCTGCGAGGCCGGCTGGGAGCACCTACTCTGTCCAGAGGGATTAGACTTGGAATCTTGGAATTGTTGAGGTTGAAAAAGGCCTCGGAAATCATTAAGTCCAGCACTGCCAAGGCCATCGCTGACCATGTCCCCAAGCACCACACCCACATGGATGTTACATCTCCAGCAATGGAGACTCCACCACTGCTCTGGGTGGTCCCAGTGTGTAACAGGCTCTTTTAGGGAAGAATTCTCCCAATTTCCAACCTGATCTTCCCTGGCACAGCTTGAGGCCCTTTCCTCTCATCCAGTCCCTGTTCCCTGGGAGCAGAGTCTGACTCCCCCAGCCGTCTCCTCCTATCACGGAGTTGTGCAGAGCCAGAAGGTCCCCCTGAGCCTCCTTTACTCCAGGCTGACTCCCTTTCCCAGCTCCTTCAGCTGATCCTGGTGTTCCAGACCCTCCTACAGCTCTATTTCCTTCTCTGGACACACTTCAGCAACTTCCTGCATTCAATTATACTGTAATATAATACTATATATATAATAGCTAGCTATGGATAGGTAGCCAGAGGAAAAAAGAGGTTTCCTGAAGCAGGAGAGGCCTTTAAGAACTTGTGCTTTAGAATAAAGCCCAAATAAACAGAGGAAAAGGGAATAAAACTTCTTTTCTTTCATGGGCTTGAATAGTGCCTGAGAGTGAAGGATCTCCCATGGTATAAACTGTGACTCAAAGCAACTTTCTGAAATTCTAGAAAAGCATCATCCAGAAAAACTGAGCTGCTCCTGGGAATTAGGCCAGGAAGCCAAAAGCACATCTAGGCAAGGGACACTTCCCAAAGCAGCTCAGTGCACTCACATGTACCAGGGACCTCCATGCTCTCCTCTTCCTCAGAGCCTTCGTGGCTTTCAGCCAGAGTCTCTTCATATTTACCCCACGAGCTGTCATCAGGCCCAGGAAAGAAAAACTCTGTACAAGAGAAAAGAGCAGGAGTTACACTCCAACCTTCCAGCTGCTTTAGAGGATTCCAGGAGAGAGGGATGCATCAGGTGGGAGACAAGCAGGAAAGCAAAGCCCCCCTGCACCTGAGGAGAGAGCTGACAAAAGAGAACAGCCCCACATCTGCCTCCACCTCCCTCCTGAGTCCCAGGAACCTCGTGGCTCACCAGTGGTGGGGTCCGTGGGGGTCTCTCCTCCCTCAGAGTCCTCCTGATCCTCAGCGTTGGGATCCTCTCCCTGCTCAATCCGTGTCAGCAGATCAGGCTTGGAAATAGCAGCGTCTGCACATGAAAAGAGGATGAGGATGTTTCCCCTGCCCTGGCGGGAGAGAGACTCTGCAGCCTTTGCCCACCAACCTTCCTTTGCTGGGGAATGAACGAGAGGGGCTTGGGAAGCTGCTCTCAGCCCTCTGCCCCGCTCACCTTGCGTGGGCCCTGGATGCAGGAGCACACTCTGCTCAGGTGAGCAGCACCTCCCAGCCTGCAGCGTGAGGAGGACAGGAAGGAAAGGCATCCAGGCTTACCTGCAGGCTCTCCTGTCTTCTCCTCTGCGCTAAGGTCCGCGGATCCATTACAATGGGGGCTTCAGCTCGGGGGCAGCAGCAGAGCTGCCAGCACTGCCCTCCCCGTGCGGTTCCCTCCAGCCAGGACCGCTCCGTCCTACTCGTCCGAGTCCCGGGCTGCTCACGGATTTTGGTGGGGGAAAGGGGACAATCACCATCTCTCCTGGGGCGGAGAGCAGCAAACTTCACTTCCAGACATGTGGGAGGGAGGGAGGCCCTGGGGGTTAAACTGCACCTCTGCTCCGGTGGATCCGTTTGCCTTACACGGGAGCCAAAGCCCTAAACCTCGTTTCTCAAGGGAAAGCTCAGGATGAAGCACAGAAAGGTTTCTCTAAGCTCCAGACTGAGATCCCCAGATCCCCTGCAGCTGCATTCCTGTGCCTCAGGAGCAGGACACGGCATTGGCTTGGAAACAGGAGACTGGGGGCTGTGCTTACCCTTCCCCTTTCTCCCTGGCACACAGGGACTGCAGGAAACTTCAGTTCAAAGAAATAAATGGGGGAAAAAAAAGCAGAAAAGGCCTGGATTGGGCAGGGCTGGATGGCAGGGAGGCAGATGAGCCTGGGCTCAGCACAGGGAAGTGTCTGGCTACCAGGGACAGCATCTGTGCTCCCACCCCCGGTCCAGCCAAGGCAAGGTCATTTCTGGAACATGCTGTGAAGGGAAGGCGTTCCCCAGAGGGAATTCCCGCAGCCAGGACTGGCAGGAGCGAGCGGAGCACGTTCCTTTAGCTGGGAATGCACTGCCCTGAGCTGCTGAGGGGAAAGCAGGAGGCAGAGCTCACCCCCAGCCACTGCTTCTCCCCAGCTCTGCCCCAGCAGACCCCGCAGCACCGCGAGCAGGACTGGCTCCCTGGGGCTGGACAGAGCACCAGGCAAACATCACCTCTCCCTCATGGGAGAGGAAAGGGAAGTGTGCACAACTCCCCACGGAAAGGGCTGGAAGGAACCTCAGAGGCAGGGCACAGGGCACCCTCTGCTGCCCTAAGCAGCCAGCGGGCTGATGCACCCAGGCAGTGGATCTGTGGACCTTGGCGTGACAAAGGAACTTCCCTCTTCCCCAGCCTTGTTTGGATTGAGGGTCCTCTCACTTCCCCTCCTCCTCCTCCTCACAATCCCAGCACTCACAGGCTGCAGGACCATCAGGGAGCCACCGTCCCTGCGGTGACACTCATCACATCCTTCCACCCTCAGCGTGGCTGTGAGGGCTGAACTCACAGCCAGGGCTGTGTGACACCTCCCCAGAGCACAGCACCCCTCCCTGACCCTGCAGGACACAGCTTCCATCCACCAGTTCCCAGGAAAACTCTGTGCCAGGAGGCTGAGGGCAAAGGCAGGCCTGTCATTACCCATGGAGATGACAGCCTCGTAGTTGCCTTTCATGATGTGCCTGTAGAGCTCCTTCTGCCACTCGTTGAGGCTCTTCCACTCCTCCTCAGAGAAGTTAAACGAGGCGTCGTTGAAGGCCACGGGGACCTGCAAGGAGCAGCACCACGGGGTTTGTTTCTCATTTAAAAAAACACCTGGGGACGTTTTCTCATTCAATTTTCTCGCTCAAACTCCTCAAGTGTCGTGCAGACAGGAACATCTGCTCCTTCCCACATGCCTCATCCCTCAAGGGACACGACAGGGATTTCCCCTGTCACCCGCCTGTCACCTCCCCCTGCTCAGCCTCCTCCTGTCACTGCCCCGTGCACAGGGCCTGGCACAGACTCCTTTTCACTTCCTTTTTGACACAATTCTGCTGCTCATCACCTCTGAACAGCCCCTGGGGATGTTCTCAAGCCTTCCCAGTTACACAGGGCTGAGCCACAAAATTCCACATGATCCAAAAACAGGAATTTGTGACATCCCTCCAAGATCACACGTGCACGAACAGGGAATAACCAACACAGCAGGACCTGTGCTGGTCCTTCTGGATACTGAAGGGAGGACAAGGCTGTGAGGGAGCCATGAACAGCTCTCAGCACTGCAGCTGTCTCAAATTGGGACTGTGAGTGCAGGGATCAGGCTGTCACTGCAGGAGATGGGGTCGCCAGTGCAAAGATCAGGGTGTGAGTGCACAGGATGTGGGGCTGACAGTGCAGGATATGGGGCTGTGAGTGTACAGGAGATGGGGCTGTCCAATGCATGGGCTGTGAGCTCAGGATAAGGGGCTGTGAGCTCAGGATAAGGGGCTGTGAGCACAGGGTACGGGGTTCTGAGCCCAGCAGACCTGCACAACAGCCCCGTTTTGCAGCGGGGAGCAGCAAACCCAAACCGTTACCTTGGGGACTTCCCCTTTTGCCCCCGGGGGCAGCCGCAGGATCCAGAAATTCCTGTTCTTCAGCAGGTTTTCCATGTTCTCCAGCCGCTTCTGCAGCTGCCCGTACTCCTGGATGAGGGTGCCCAGCGCCGTCCACTTGCTCTCCAGCTGGTTCCCGAACTCCACCGCCGTTTTCTCGCAGCCGATCAGCTTCGTCTCGGCCATCCTCATCCTGCCCTCCAGGTTCATCAGCTGCGCGGCCTGGGTGTCCACCTTCCTGTCCACGGCCTGGATCTCGGTGACCAGCGTCAGGGAGATCTCTGCGGCCGGCAGCTCGGCCTCGCCGCCGGGGCCGTGCTCGGGGGCGGCCAGCGGCTGCTCCAGGCCCAGCTCCTGGGGCTCCATCATGCACTCCAGCTCCTGCGGGGGGAACGCGCGGCGCTGAGCACGGGAACGTGCCCGCAGCCCGCGGGGGGGGCGGGACGCGGGGCCGGGCCGGGGGGTGGCGGCCGGCGGGGGAGGCGGGGGGCGGCGGCGGCGCTTACCTCAGCGGGGGCCCAGTCGGCCATGGCGCGGGGGGCGGCGCGGGCGGTGCGGGGCGGCGGCGCGGGCGGGCGGCGGCGGGGCCGGGCGGCGGCGGCGGCTCAGCAGCGGCGGGGCGGAGCGGCCATGCCGAGGGCGCGGGGCGCGCTGGGAGCGGCGGCGGCGGCGCCCGGCGCCACAGCGACCCCCGGCGGCGGGCGGACCGCGCGCCCATTGGGCGGTGGCGCGGCCAATCGGGGGGCGGAGCGCCGAGGGGGCGGGGCCGCCTGGCGTCACGCGCGCTCCCGCCGCCGGTAGCGGGGCCGCGCGAGGCGGGGGCGGTGGCGGCGCCGGGCGGACCGCGGGACCGAGCGGGACCGAGCGGGACCGAGCGGGACCGAGCGGGACCGAGCGGGCGGGAGGGGACGGGGACAGGGACAGGTGCGGCAACGCCACCGCGGTCCCACCGGGGCTCGGCGGCCCCGCCACCGGCCCCACGGGCGCCGCCGAGGCCGCGTCCCGCCGCCCGGCCGCGCGTCGTCATCTCGGTACGGCATCACTCCGGCACCGCCATCCCTCGCGCTGCTGAGGCCTCGGCGGGAGCAGCACCGGGAGCAGCTGCCGCCGCGTTTCCCGACGACCGGGACGGTGCCGGTGCCATGAAGGAGGACCGCCAGCATCCCGTCGACCTGGGTGAGGCACCGGGGCCATCCCGGCTCCGCTCCTGGCACTGCCGGTCGTGGCCTGGCCACGAGGGAGACCGGTACTCACCGGGTTGATACCGGGAGCAGGAGGTCACGGGGTGGCTCTGGGGTCAGCACGGGACCACACCGGCTGCTGTACCCATCACCCTCATCGCCACGGGAAGCCAACCCTGGCCTGTTGTGACCGATGTCACCTCTGGTGGCATGTCCTTTGGCATGGCCAGTGGCATCACCGGCTGTCCCTCCTCTTGTCTCTGTGACAGGTTACGCCATCACCAAACCCGACATCCTGGCCGAGGTGGAGCGAGGGGACGAGGGAGTGGCGGCGGCAGCGGGGCACTCCGGGGAGCGCCAGAGCCCTCGGCCACACGCGGCACCCGCCGGTCCCTCCCAGGGTGAGCGGGACACCGGGAGGGGCGGGATCGTGGCCAGGTGGCACCGGGAGCAGGAGTCGGGCACCGGCCGGGATCCTGCCGAGCCGGGGGCTTGGGCCGCTCCCCAAAGCGCTCCTGTGTCCGCAGGGGACTGGCAGGGGAAGGAGGTGAAGAGCGAGGACGGGGTGTCCCCACCGCCCTGCTCGCCGCCGTCCCGCCACGCCGGCCCCGCCGACTTCCTCGTCCCACTGCGGGAACGGGGCTGCGGCTACTGCAGCGTCCTCGAGCCGGAACCGAACCCTGGTGCCAGTAACGGGGGGTTCATCGCTGCACCCCCTGCCTTCGAGAGCCGCCGCTGCCGGCCCGGGGAGCCGCCGCTGGATTGTGCCGAGTGCGGCCAAGGAGGCATCGGGCAGAAGCCGGACCTGGTGCGGCACCGGCTGGGGCGCGGTGCAGGAGCTCGGCTACGCCTGCGGCCGCTGCGGGACAGGGCTCGCCGAGCCGGCCGGGCTGGGGGCCACGGGCAGCCCCCACCGGCCGGGGCCCTGTGTGACGGCGCCGCGGAAGGAGCGGAAGGAGCTGTCGCTGACCGAGAAGGTGCGCGTGCTGGAGATGCTGGAGGGCCCCAAGGTGTCAGCAGAGCGAGCTGGCCAAGCGCTTCGGGGTGTCGCAGCCCCAGATCTGCCGCATCATCAAGAACAAGGAGCGCATCCTGAGCGAGTGGCACCGCAACGGCGACCCCGAGCGCAAGCGCAAGCGGGAGGGGAAGGACGCGGCGCTGGAGGCCGCGCTGCTGCGCTGGGTGGAGGGTGCCCACGCTGCCGAGCTGCCCGTGGGCCGCCCGCTGCTGCAGCTCAGGGCCTGGCACCCAGCCCGGCCCGAGCCCGAGCCCAGCGGCAGCTGGCTGGCTCGCCTGGGCGCTCGCCACATCAAGAAGCCGCCGGCGGAGAAAGGGGACGCGGAGCAGCCCACGGCGGAGCACTGGGCCGGCACGGTGCTGCCCGGGCTCCTCCGCAGCTACGCGCCCGCCGAGATCTTCGCCTGCGGGGAGACCGCGGTGCCGCTGCCCGCCGGTGCCCCCGGTAACGGCGAGAGCCCCGGCGAGCGGCTGACGCTGCTGCTCTGTGCCAACGCCAGCGGCTCGGAGAAGGTGCCGCTGCGGGCGGTGGGGGACAGCCCCCGGCCGCGCTGCCTGCAGGGCGTCAACCTGGAGCAGATGCCGTGGAGCTACCGCGCCGGCGGCCCGGCCGGGCTGAGCGCCCCGCTCTTTGCCGAATGGCTGCGGGAGTTCAACGAGGGGATGCGGCGGCGGGGCAAGAGCGTCCTCCTCCTCCTGGCCAAGCACGAGGCGCACCCCTACCTCCAGCTGTCCAACGTCAGGATGGTTTTCATCCCTCCAGCCGCCGCCCTGGCCCAGGCCCTGGACCGCGGCATCGCCGGCGACCTCAAGGGCCACTACCGGCGCCGTTTGCTGCGGTGGCTGCCGGCGGAGCGCGGCGCGGGCCAGCCCAGCCTGCTGGACGTGCTGCACATGCTGGCGCAAGCCTGGGGCGACGTCCACCCGGGGCTCATCGCCGGCTGCTTCCGCGCCGCCGGCTTCACCCCCGACGCCGGCACCGAGGCCGTGTCCCTGACCTCGGCCCCCGCCCTGCTCGGCTGGGAGCGGCCGGAGCGCGACGGGGACGCGGCGGAGGCGGACGGGGACGAGGGCACGGCGGAGGGCGAGGACGCGGGCGAGCTGGCGGCCGTGCCGCCCTGCCCCTCGGAACGGGAGGTCTGGAGGAGCCTGGCCACGCTGCGGCGGTACCTGGAGTGCCAGGCCACCTCACCAGACCTCTTCCAGGCCTTCTATGAGCTGGAGGACGTGGTGCACATGGTGTCAGCCGGTGCAGGGCGAGCCTTCCTCGGGGACAGCCCTCCCCAGCAGTGACCAGGTGGCTGCTCCTGCCCGTGAGAGGGGCCGGTGCTCGCTGGGGTTGTCACCGGCCCGGCCTGGCCACTGTTCTCTGCAGCTGAGCCGTGAGGTTTGCAGTGGCAGCGCTGGGGAGACAAAGCTGCTGCCAGAACCTTCTCCCAGGGAGCGGCTGCTGCAGCCAGCAGGGAATGATGTGAGGCTGCTGCCAGCGGGGATTTGCCCTGAGTGGGGCAGTTGTGACTGCCGTGGGGGGATGTGGGTGGTGCTGGGGTGTCCCCGTGCTGGGGACAGCAGCTCCTTCCCACGGGGGAAGCGGGTGCCTCCGCCTGCTGTCACCACGTGGTGCCTGGAGGATTGTTACAGGCATTAAAAAGTTTGAATTCAGCAAAGCAAAGCATGGGTGGTTTTATTCTGCTGTCACATCTACTGGGAACGGGGCAGAGCTCCCCGGGGATTGCCAGAGCAGCAGGGCCACCCCAAACCCCCTTCCCCTCCTGAGGACACCGTGGTCCCCACAGCCAGCCCGAGCTGTGCCATCCCCACCCAGGTACCAGGGCCATGGCAGCACCTGCGGGCAGTGGGGACCCGGCTGATCACCCTGTCCTGGCTGTGCCAGCCTTGGTGGTACTCTGGGGACCCCTGCACAGCCCCCCGTGTGCACTGTGCACCCTGAGGTCCATGTCTCTGCTGATCTGCAGAGGGTCAGGGGCAGCTGGAGGCCACCAGGCAGGGACAGAGGTGTCCCCACAGGCCCAGGGGGGACAGGGATGGAGGCCACAGGGGGATCCCCACATGGAGACAGGGTCACGGGTGGGCATGAAGCACTCGGGGGAGGGGGGTGCAGCAGGCGGGACCCCCACAGGGATGCACAACTACAGCTGGGAAAGGGGGGGGGGGGACACAGGGGCTTCTGCACTGGGAGTCCCCACAGGAACACCATCATGGGGGTACATGGGGTGTACGGGGGTGGGACGCACCTTCCTGGGGGCGCAGGGATGGGGGGCATGGCGGGATCCCCACGGGCACACAGCCCCGCGGGGGTACCCACGGCACCCTCGGGAGTGGGAAACAGGGATGCATCACCCCGGGGGATCCCCACAGGGATACATCCACGGTGGGTACCCGCTGTCCCCTTAGGGTGGAATGCAGGGATGTCCCGTCCCTTTGGGACGTTCCATCCCGGTGGGCTGTCCCGGTGTGCCGTCCCTTCCTCTGCGCTGTCCCTCCCGGGGCTGTCCTCTCCCGCAGGGGTACCCGGTCCTGGTGGGATGTCCCGGTGTGCTGTCCCCTCCCTCTGCGCTGTCCCTCCCGGGGTTGTCCGGTCCCGCTCTGCCGTCCCCTCCCGGTTCGCTGTCCCCTCCCGGGGCTGTCCGGTCCTGGTTCGCTGTCCCGGCTCGCTGTCCCCTCCTGGTTCGCTGTCCCCTCCCGGGGCTGTCCCCGCTCTCGGTCCCGCCCCCGGCGGTTCGCGGCGGTGCCGCCAGGGGGAGCCCGCGGCCGCGGTGTCGCGCAGGGCCCGCGCCGGCGCTCGGAGGAAATGAAGGCGAGTTCCGCCGAGGCGGGAGCCATTACCCGCCGCCGGACCTGAGCCCCCCCTCCCGCCGCCGCCGGGGCCCCGCTCCGCGCCCCCCGCGCCCCGCACGCCCGTCCCGGCGCAGGTAAGCGCTAACCCGGGGCCGGGAGGGCCGGCGGGCCGGGGACGGCGGCGGGGCCGCGGCCGGTGCCTGCCCCGCGCACCCGCCCGCGGTGGGATCCCGAATGGGGGGGGGTCCGCGGGGCAGGCCCCGGCCCGGCCGCTTTGTCCCCGGTGAGAGGAGCGCGAACAAAGCCGGGGCAGGGCAGCGAGCGGCCCCCCCGGGCCCGGCAAAGGGCGCCCCGAGGCCGCGGGTGCGGGCGCTGCCGGGGGCCCCGGGGATGGGGAGGGGGCTCGGGGCACGGCAGGGCCGGCGGGGGCACCGCGGGGGCTGCGGGCTCTGCTCGAGGCTGCTGCGCTGCTCCTCGGGTTTGCTGCGGGTCCAGGGCGCGATGGGAGGCTGGGGTGGGCACAGTGGTCTTAGCTGTGGTCCCCTGGTCCTCGTGGGAGCCTGAGGTTTGCACATCTGGTCCAGGTGAGCACCATGGCCAAGGGCTTCTTCGTGGCCTTGGAGCACTCGCTACAGCCAGGGTTTTTGATGTGGTCCCAAGTTCCTCAGGAGGAGTTTGGGGTGTTCACTGTGGCCACAGTGTTTACCATGGCCGAGGTCTTTGCTGTGGCCCCAGGGTGCTCCCTGGGAACTCCAGGTGTGCACCGTGGCCGACGTCTTTGCTGTGTCCATGAGGTCCTTGCTGGGAACTTGGGTGTTCACCATAGTCAAGGTCTTTTCTGTGGCTCCTCACTCCTCATGGGCTCTTCAGGTGTTCATCATGGCCAAGGTCTTCATTATGGCCTTGCAACACTTGCCATGGCCTTGGTCATTGTCCTGGTGCCCGGGTGCTCCCTGCAGGCTTGAGCTGCTCACCATGGCCAAGGTCTTTCATGATGCCTTTGCCATGGCCTTGGGGCTCCCACTGTGGCCATGGGTTTCACCATGACTCCGAGATCCTCAGTAGGCACTTGAGGTGCTCACTGGGCTCTTAATGCTCCCACCATGGCCAAGACCCTTGCCAAGGCCTGCTTCTTGGCCAAGGTCTTCACCATGGCCTTGAGGTGCTCATGTCCTTGGTCAGTGCTGTGGCCCCGAGGCCCTGGCTGGGAACCTCAAGTGCTCATCATGCCCAAGACCTTCCCCATCATGTCTGGCATTGCCGTGAGCCCTTTGCCGTGGCCTTGAGGTGTCCCCATCACCCTCAGCCCGGCCCTGAGGTGCTCTGAGGCACCCTGTGAGGCAGCTCTGTGGCCCCAGGGCAGCTGCCGTGCCCGAGGCGCTCACCACAGCCCCTCACCGTGGTGCTGACGCTCAGCACGGCCGTGTCCCCTGTCCGTGGCACCCTGGGGGCTCTCCCGGGTTCCTCC
This sequence comes from Geothlypis trichas, assembly GCA_009764595.1. Lineage (NCBI taxonomy): Eukaryota > Metazoa > Chordata > Aves > Passeriformes > Parulidae > Geothlypis > Geothlypis trichas. The sequence goes on along the minus strand of CM019901.1, from coordinate 152,316,978 downwards.
GGCTGGAGAGCGCCGGGGGGCCCTCGCCGTCCCCCCGCGCTGCCACCAGCCACCGCTGCCCTTTCCTTTTCTCCCCCCCCAGGTGCCCTCGAGCCGGGCGAGGCGATGCGGTGCGCCCGTGCCGCGTGCTGTGCCGAAGCGGCTCTTTAGATCCTCCCCGGCCCAAGCCTCCCCTGCCATGGATGCCTCCGGGGCTCTTGCTTCGGCTCCCTCCTCCGCGGCTCCCTCGGGCTCCCGCAGCCCCATGTTCCCCCCAGGAGCCGACAGAGAGGAGTGGGGACCGAGGTTCAATTGTGCCCCTTCCACCTCTGCCGCAGCCTCGCAGGCGATGCCAGCGTCTGGCCGGAAGAGGAAGGCCAACTTCTCCAATGACGAGACCGAGACGCTGGTCTGGAATGTGGTCCGGCATTTCAGCGCCCTGTACGGGTCCGAGGCCCTGCGGGCTCACCCCGTGCGGCGGAAGCAGCTCTGGACCCAGATCCAAAGCCGCGTCAACTTCCTGGGCTACACCGAGCGCTCCATCGACGACCTCAAGCACAAGTGGCGCGACCTGCGGCTGGACGTCAAGAAGAAAATCACCTCCAAGAAGCACCTGCCCATGAACCGCGCCGGAGGGCCGCTCCACAAGCCGCGCCTCACGCCCCTGGAGAAGATGGTGGCTTCCACCTTCCTGCAGGCCAGCCACGACTCGGAGCCTGAGATCATCCTGGACCCAGGTGGGTGGTGGCGGCTCTGCGGGCGCTGGCTGTGCTCCCTGAGGGATGTCCGGCCATGCTGATGTTCTCAGCTGGCTGTTGTGCGTTGTGGAAAGAGACTCTGGTGTTTGTCTTGGGGTTGTAGCGTCCACCAGAGTCACAGTCATGTTGTACCCAAGTGCCAACCACTGGGTTGGGAACTGGGATTAGAAATCCTCCGTGGAAATAACCTGGGATCAGCAAGTCATAGAAATCCCAGAGTGGTTTGGGTTGGAAGGGACCTTAAAGCTCGTCCTGTTCCACCCTTTGCCATGGGCAGGGACACCTCCTACTATCCCAGGGTGCTCCAAGCCCCATCCAGCCTGGCATTGGACACTTCCAGAGATCCAGGGGCAGCCACAGCTTCTCTGGGAAAACTTTGCCAGATCAACAGTATTGATAGGAACACCTCAAGCTTTGCAGGAGTGGGTCTTTTTTTTTTCTTTCTTCTTTTCTTTAATTTGATGCTTTCAGTGGACTCTCTGGTTTCACTGGGGGCATCATAGGCTCCATCCATGTGGCCCAGACTCAGCTGTCATGTGCCAAGCACAGCGCTCTTGGCTGAAGGAAGAAATCCTGTGTAATGGCACAGAGTTGTGCCATGGGAGGGTCAGGCTGGAGATCAGGGAAAGGTTCTTCCCCCAGAGGGTGCTGGGCACTGCCCAGGCTCCCTGGGGAATGATCACAGCTCCAACCCTGCCAGACCTCCAGGGGTGTTGGGACAGCACTCTCAGGGACGCACAGGGTGGGACTTTGGGGTGCCTGTGCAGGTCCAGCAGCTGGATCAATGATCCCTGTGGGTCCCTCCCAGCTCAGGTTATTCCCCAGCCCCACGACTCTCTGGCACTGGGGGCTGTCAGCCCCCGGGGGGCTCAGGATGGCGCTGGGGCAGATGAGGCTGAGCAATGGCGCGGGATGGCCTTGTGGGAGCATCTGTACCTGGGGGCCACCGTGTCCCCTAGAGCTGAGGCCACATCCTCTGTGTCCCGCAGATCTGTTCTTCCCCGGCGCGTCCAAGCAGCCCTTCATGCACCTGCAGCCCGGCGTGAGCCACCCCAGCATCTACATCGACACCAACGGGCAGCCCTCGGCCCTGCCCGACGTGGAGGGCTCGGCCGCGCCGCGCCTGCCGGGACAGAGCCCCGACCCCGCCGGCGGCTGCGAGTACCGGGCAGAGGGGCAGGGCGGCTCCGGTACGGCGGGAACCGGCACGGGGCGCTGGGGGGCTGGGAGATCTGCTGGGTCTGCATGGAGATCCACTGGGAGTGGGGTTTGGATGGAGATCCACTGGTAGTGGGGTTTGGATGGAGATCCACTGGGTCAGGATGGAGATCTGCTGGGAAATGTGAGATCTGGATGGAAATCTTCTGGTAGCAGGGTTTGGGTGAAGATGCAGTAGCAGTGGGGTTCTGGATGGGGTCTGCTGGGAGTGGGGTCAGGATGGAGATCCACTCGGTCAGGATAGAAATCCACTGGGTCAGAATTGAGATCCACTGGGTCAGGATGGAGATCTGCTGGGTCAGGATGGAGATCCCCTGGGTCAGGATGGAGATCTGCTGGGAAATGTGAGATCTGGATGGAGATCCTCTGGCAGCAGGGTTTGGCTGAAGATGCAGTGGCAGTGGGGTTCTGGATGGGGATCTGCTTGGAATGGAGTCGGGATGGAGATCCACTGGGTCAGGGTGGAGATCCACTGGGTCAGGATGGAGATCCGCTGGGTCAGGATGGAGATTCACTGGGTCAGGATGGAGATCCACTCGGTCAGGATGGAGATTCACTGGGTCAGGATGGAGATCCGCTGGGTCAGGATGGAGATTCATTGGGTCAGGATGGAGATCCACTCGGTCAGGATGGAGATTCACTGGGTCAGGATGGAGATCCGCTGGGTCAGGATAGAAATCCACTGGGTCAGAATTGAGATCCACTGGGTCAGGATGGAGATCTGCTGGGTCAGGATGGAAATCGTCTAACTCAGGATGGAGATTCACTGGGTCAGGATGGAGAATCCACTGGGTCAGGATGGAGAATCCACTGAGTCAGGATGGAGATCCTCCTTGTCAGGATGGAGATCCTCCTTGTCAGAATGGAGATCCACTGGGTCAGGATGGAGATCCACAGCATCAGGAATGGAAATCCACTGAGTCAGGATGGAGATCCACTGGGCCAGGCTGGAGATGCACTGGGCCAGGATGGAGATCTGCTGGGATCCACGTGCTGGGGAGGGCCTGGGGCCAGGGCAGTGCTGTGGTTTCTCTCACCAGAGGTTTTCTCTTCTCTCGCAGCCGAGTCGGGACCGGAGCTGCGCACTCCAGACGCGTCGGCCGTCTCCCCGTCCCTGCGAAACGAGTCCCTGGTCTCCTACGCCTCCATGTCGGAGGAGGAGGAACGGGAAGGCCGGGAGGTGGAGAGGGGCCACGGTGGGGCCGCGGGGATGCAGCCGGGGCCCGAGGCCCCCATGTCAGCGGAGGAGGACATGAAGCTGTCCCGCCAGGCCATGCTGATCCGCCGGTGCAGCTCCCAGGGCTCCGTCACTTCCCTGCCCGAGGACTCCCTCAACCCCGCGGACGCTCACTCGGACTGGGGGCACGAGGGCGTGTCCGACCTGCCCGCCCTGGGCCGCGGGCTCGACTCGGCGCATCCCGAGGAGCAGGCGGGCGGCCCGGGCCCGGAGATGGGCGCCTTGCCCAGGGTACTGGTGGGGCCCACCTGGGAGAAGGCTCCGGCGGAGGAGGAGCTCCCGGCCCGCTCCCCGCTGCACGGCGCCCTGACCGAGGAGTCGCTGCCCTCCTCCGCCTCCCCGCCCGGAGACGCCCCGGCCGCCGCCGGCCCCGCCCGCGGGCTGGGCTGCTCCCGCCTGCGCGAGGACCGCCGCGAGAGCTGGAGGACTAGCATCCATCACCTGCTCGACCTGGAGGAGCAGTGGGACCAGCTGTACCACCAGGAGCTGGCCATGTGGCAGGAGGAACGGGCCACCCAGCGCGAGGAGCGGGCCCGCGACCGGGAGCTGCAGTTCCGCCTGCTCGGCGTCCTCACGGACATCCGCGACGAGCTGCGCTACCTGCGCCAGGAGCGCGCCGCCGCCCGCCAGAGCCCGGCCCCGCCGCCCCCCGAGCCCCGCCGCGACCCCAGCCCGCTCCTCGAGCAGCCCAAAGCCGAGCCCAGCTTCCCCGAGCCGCCGGCCGGGAGCGCCGCCTGGGCGGACACCGCCGTGCCCAGCCGGAGCCCCTTCGGCAACCGCGGCCGGGGCCGGCGCCGCGGGCGGCCGCGCGGCTCCGCTTCCCGACACAGACGCCTCTTCCTCACCAACAGCTAGGGACGGGCGGGAGCCGCTCCGCCACGGACACCGAGTGCCCGCGGCCGCCCCGGGGGACGGCGTGCGGTGACGCGGGCGGCACCCGGACGGATCCCCGCGGGAAGGAAGAAGGGACGGAGGGCGCGGGCGGCCGGCGCTGCCCCGGCGGGCTCGGAGCGCTCCGGGCGGCTCCCCGCGGGTCTGAGGCACGGCAGCGCCCCGAGGTGACGCCGCCGTGCCCGCCGGGGACACGTGTGACAGCGCGGCCTGGCCTGACGGCGCCGGTCCAGTAGGATTTACTACCTGTTGGGGGGTGGGAGTTAGAAACACTTAGTCGCTGACGTGCGAACATTTTATGCAAATCATTTAATGACCTAATTTGCATATAACCATAAAACTTCTGTTAAAAAAAAAAAACGCCTCCAAAAAAACACAGAAATGATGGTTTTGTGTGTGATCTCTGTGTGGGGCCGGGAGCTGGGCCAAGGGGGTCGTTTGTCCCATGGCTCTGCAGCCCTGGATGGGGTCAAGGCCATGGGACAAATGAGCTTCACCCCATTCCTTTGGGGCAGCCCAGCACTGTGGGATCAGGGCTGGGGAACAGGAGCTCTGCTGTTCAGGCTTGGAACCAGGAGCTCTGCAGACCTGGAGAGGGGTGAGGGCATGCACATCATGGGGGGAACATGGAGGGGCCCCTGCCTAAGAGTGTTTGGGGTCCCTGGGCAGTGTGCAGTGTCCCTGGGCAGTGTGAAGTGTGCAGGGTCCCCAGGCATTGTGCAGTGTTCCCAGAGTGTGTGCAGGATTCCCAGGAAGTGTCCAAGGTCCCTGGCAGCATTTGGGGTCTCCAGGCAAAGTGCAGTGTCCCCAGCAGTGTGCAGGGTCCCCAGCAGTGTGCAGGGTCCCTGGACAGTGTGTAGGGTCCCCAGGGAATGCCCAAGGTCCCCAGCAGTGTGCAGCATCCCCAGGGAATGTCTGAGGTCCCCATGGCAGGTGTAGTGTCCCCACAGCATGTGCAGTGTCCCCAGGGCTCCCCAGCACTGTTCGACCCCCTTCATCTCCAGCCCACATCAGGGTGACAGCACTGCTGAGCCCTCTGTGCTGTGTCCCCTGTGCTGTCCCCTCTCCCAGCCCCCAGCGTCCAGGGCCCCTTGACTGCCACATCCTGGTGGGGTGGGACAGGAGGGTGCAGCCCCCAGGGAGGGGACAGTGGGGCAGCAGGAGCTGTGGCATTTGCAGAGTCACCCAGCTCTGGTGGTGGCCTCCCAGGAGGATGGTGACACCCAGCCTGGGGACCCTGGCGTGCCTGAGGAAAGGCCCTGGATTCTGTGGGGAAAGAATTGTGTGAAATAACTCCTACCCCCAAATCAGGGCTAGGAGGGACCTGGGGATGGGGCAAGGACAAGGGACAGGAAGGACCCAGGGATGGGTGGGTGACAGGAGTGGGGGTCTCCACACAGTCCCACCAGCACGAGGCCACCCCAGCCAGTGACACAGGGACCTCCTGAGCCGCCACATCCCCAAACCCACAACCCATTGTCCCACCAGGACATTCCCACTTTCCCATCCTGCTACTGCTGCCTTCCCAGGGCACGGGACCCCGGGGACGGGGCACAGAGCACGGGGGACCCGCGGCGGGGGCGCTGAAGGCTCTGCAGCCCAGCACGACTTTATTCCGTACGTATCGCTTCGTCCATACAAAACTACACCCCAAGCACTGTACAGCGGGACGGCGCGGCGGGGGCAGTAAAAATAAGCAGCGGGGGCGAGGGGACAGAGCGGCAGGCGGGGGTGGCGCGGGGGGACACGGCGGGGGGCTGCCCCCCACCCCGAGCGGCGACATCGGGGGGTGAAGCGTCCGTCCGTGGCGGGGGAGGCTCGTTCCCGCCCCGGGGCTCCCCGCCTGCCCCCGCCCCGGCTCGGTGGGGCTGTCCCCGTGCCGGGGGGTGGCAGTCCGCGCCGGGGCGGCCCCTAGTCCCCGGGGGGAAGGATCCCGGGCGGCGGCAGCGGCGGCGGCCCCGCCTCGGCTCCGTGCACCCGCTGGTGATCCTTGAGCGATTCCTTGTAGCGGAAGCTGCGGCCGCAGGCGGGGCACTGGTACGGGCGTTCCCCGGTGTGGATGCGCTGGTGCTTGAGCAGGTTCTGCTTGCGGATGAAGCTCTTGCCGCACTGGGCGCAGGTGTAGGGGCGCTCCCCGGTGTGCAGGCGCTGGTGGTTCTGCAGGTGTTCCTTGCGGCTGTAGCACTTGCCGCACTCGGAGCACTTGTAGGGCCGCTCTCCGCGATGGATCATCTGGTGCCGCACCAGCCCCGAGTGGCAATTGAAGCTCTTGCCGCACTCGGCGCACGGGTAGGGCCGCTCGGCCGCGTGGCTGCGCTGGTGGATCCGCAGGCTCTTCTTGCCGCTGAAGCTCTTCCCGCACTCGGCGCAGCCGTGCGGCCGCTCCTCGGCGGGGCCCGGCGGCGCCGCGGGGACTCCCCCGGAATCGGCCCCCGGGCCCGGCTCGGGGCCCGGAGCTTTGCCCAGTCTGTGCTGCGCCGGCAGAGCCACCGCGGCCGGCACCGCCGCCTGTCCCTCGGGGGTCCCGAAGGCCGTGCCGGGGAAGAGCAGCTCCCCGGAGCTGCCCGGCAAACCCACCTCCTCGGGGGGCTCGGCGTGCGGGCACCGCTCCTCCGTCTTCACCAGCAGCCCCTCGCTGGCTGCAGGGGACAGAGAGACCGGTCAGTCCCACCGGGGACACTGGGGATGTCCCCGAGTCACAGCTCGTCCTGCGGGGTGTTCCCCCCACCCCAGCCCCATGGCGGGGATCGCTCACCAGGACCAGGCCCCGGGGGCAGCATCTCCCTCTCGGGCAGCTCCCAGGGCTCCCGGACACAGGGCTCTTCCTCCTGCTTGATCCACGACAAGAAGTCGTGCGCGGTGATCAGGGCGTCCGCGCCTGCAGGGAGGGACAGGGACGGGGACAGGGACTCAGGCCCTGCTCCGGGGGACACGGGAGGGAACGGCTCCGGTGGGGCAGGCTCAGCGCTGGGCTCACCTGCACAGGGGTCTGGCGGCATCCCCCGCTCCTCCGGGAACTGCTGCTCCCCCACGAAGGCCACCTCCTGCTTGATCCGGGACAGGATGTCGGAGGTGGAGATCAGCGACTCTGTTCACAAGGAGAGACTTGGCCAGTGCCGGGATGGAGCCACACACGTGACCCACGGCCACCACACCTGGGGTGTGAGCCCCAGACTCTGGCCTCAGGGGACACCCCCATCCCACAGCACTTATGGACATCCAACACCTCCAGGGAGCTGTGGGGACAGGTGGCTGTGGGACAGCCCTTGGTGATGGGTGACACTGAGATGGTCCTTAAGGATAGGTGACCCTGAGACAGACTTTGGAGACAGGCACAATGACAGACCCCATTGGGGACACGTGACAATGGCACTGCTGATGGGACTGGGTGACTGTGACACATCCCATGGGCCCTGACACAAGGTAGTGGCAGCAGGGGACACGCGGATCTCCCAGTGATGGATAGCCAAGATCTCCAGCACAACAGTCACGGATTTTCTGGAGTCACTCACTCACAGCTGGAGAACTGGGCCCAGTGGGGATGGGACTGTTTGGGAGGGAGGAGCGGCGTCCCTGGTGAGGAGGGTGGGGACCAGTGGGGACAGTGGGGACATTGGGACAGGTCCTCCCCGTGGTGTCTCACCCGCGCAGGTGTCCGGTGGCAGCTCCCTCTGCTCCAGCTCCCGCTGCTCAGGGACACAGGGCCCGTCCCCGCGCTCGCTGCGGGGCTGGGCCTCGCTTCTGGAGAGGGCCCCATCTGCCAGGGACACAGACTGATGTCACCCTGTGCCTGTCACCCCCTCCCTGTCAGCCAGGCTTCGGGGACACTCTGGGGACACACCAGGCTGCCAGGACCTGGCGTTGCTCCTGGCAGAGAAGGTGCCTAAATCCCACAGCACCTCCGTGCTGGAGGTAGTGCGGCCACTCAGGTCCTGGGTTCTGGGGGACAAGGACCCTCTCCAGCCCCCTGGCCAGCACCGTGGCAGCACTGGCATGGCATGGTGTGTCACCCTGTCCCCACACACAGCATGAGCCATGCAGTGCTCCCTCTGGAATGGTCCCAGGACACAGCAAATGCTACCACTGACCACTGGCCGGGGACCATGCCACCCACATTGGGGACCCACTGAGGAGACACAGCCATCGCTCCATGCTGCCAGGGGAAGGGGAAAAGGAACATTTACCCAGGGACAGCAAAGCCTCATAGTTCTCCTTCACCAGGTTGTTGTACAGCTCTTTCTGCCACTCCTCCAGGTTCTTCCACTCCTCCGCTGAGAAGTAGACGGCGATGTCAACAAATGTCACCGGCACCTGTGGGGACAAGACCCCCCGGCTCAGCGGCGCCCGCTCCCCAGGGACACCGAGGGTCTCCCCGCTGTCCTGCAGCCCCCAGGGACACTCTACCTTGGGGACCTCGCCCCGGGGGCCGGGGGGCAGCCGCAGCACCCAGAAGTTCCTGTTCTTCAGGAGGTTCTCCACGTTCTCCAGGCGCCGCTGGAGCAGCCCGTACTCCTGGATGAGGGTGCCCAGCACGGCCCACTTGCTCTCCAGCTGGTTCCCAAACTCCATGGCCGTCTTCTCGCAGTCCAGCAGCTTCTTCTCAGCCGTGCCGGAGCGGCCCTCCAGGCTGAGCAAGCGGGTGGCCAGGAGGTCGATCTTCCTCTCCATGGCCTGCACCGTGGCCACCACGGTCCAGAGCGAGGCCTCAGCCGAGTGGAGCTGCGCCTCCCGCACGTGCGCCCGCTCGGGCAGCAGCGGCGGCTGCAGCGGCATCAGGTGAGGCGCCTCCATGTTCCACTCCTGCACCTGGGCCATGGGAGGGCACGAGTGGGAGGAGGCCCACGGGCACCTCCTGGAGACTCTGTTTCCCGTTTCCAGGGCTTTTGGCCACCAGCAGCCCCAGAACTGCAGGGGACCCCTGTGTGCGATGCCCAGCGGGCTGAGGGGACAGTGAGTGGCAGTCCAGGGTGGCCGTGGGGTCAGTGTCCATCTCTGTCCCCATGAACACCTGCCAGAACTAGGCAGGTCACCATGGTAACCCCTTCCCAACTTGTCACCCCAATCCCCAGTCCCTGGGGAGCCATTCCTGGGTCTGCCTGGGCTGGAGCCCATCCGGGAGGAGGATGGGGCTGAGTGGGCAGGGAGCAGCCAGGGCAAATGTGGACCAGGAGTGTCCAGGGACACCTTGGGGACATAAAGGGACATGCCAGGACAGAGATGCCTGGGGCATCCCGGGGCTGAAGCCTGCTCAGAGCATTCCGGGGCACCCTGGGGCATCCCAGGGCATCCCGGGGGCACGGGGATATCCCGGGGCAGAGGTGCCTGGGGACGCGCTGGGAACACACGGGCATCCCGGGTCAGCGGGGCATCCCGGGAGCACCGGGGCCATCGCGGGTCGCGTCCCTGGGGACATCCCGGGGCACCCCGAGGGCACGTGGACATCCCGGGTCAGCGGTGCCCGGCGCATCCCGGGGCCGCACGGACATCCCGGGGCGGGGGTGCTCAGCCACGTCCCGGGGCCACCGCGGCTCCGGTCCCGGAGGGGGCGGGGGCCCCGCGGGCCGGGGGTGCCGGAGGGTCCCGGCCGGGCCGGGCAGCGGCGGCAGCGGGGCGGGCGGGGCGGCGCCGCCTGCGGCCGGTTCCCGGTGCCGGTGCCCCGGGCCGCGCTTACCTGGGCGGGCGCCCACTCGGCCATGGCCCCGCGGAGCTGGGCCGGGCCCCGGCGGCCGCGGCCGGGACTGGGGCTGGGGCTGGGGCCGGGCGGCGGCGGCGGCGAGCGCGGAGCGGGGCCGGGCCGGGGCCGGGGCCGGGAGCGGGGCCGGGGCCGCTGTCGGTGCCTGCGCACGGGCCGGGCCCCGCCGCCCCGCCGAGCAGCCACGGGCAGCCGGGGAATCGCATCCGCCTCCTCCGGGCTGGGCGGCAGCGGGCGGGGAGCGGCGGCAGCGCGGAGCGCCGAGCACTGCCGCCTACCGGCACCGGGAGCGGCTCCGCCACCGGCGCGGGCCCGGTACCGCCACCGCCTGCCGGGAGCGGCCCCGCTACCGCCACCGGCACCGGCACCGCCACAGTCTGCTGGCACCGGCAGTGGCTCCACCGCCACAGCGGGCACCGGCACTGGCACCTCCACCGCTGCCACCGGCACCGGCACCACTGTGGGAATCGGTATCGGCTCTGCCACCAGCACCAGCCTCTGCATGACATCAGTGCCGCGGCTGACACAAGCCTGGGTGACCTGGACTGATTTGGGTGCAGGGAACTCCGATTTGGGTGGCACCGAGGGCCGGGAGCTGTGGGGGAAGAGGACATGAGCACCCACACCACAACCCCCATCCTGGCCAGAAGACCCTCGTGGGGGGACATTCTGGGTTTGGGAACCACCCCATGTGCTCATCCTGACCCTGGAACCTTTCGTTTTACCAGCGCGGGGCTGGGGCTGGTGCCAGGCCACAGAAAAGCCTTATGGTCCCACCTTCCCAGGATTATCCCGGGAAAAGCTCCTCCAGTGCCTCGGTGTTCCAGGATCCGTACGGATGGGCCATAACGGGGCTGCCCTGAGCTGGACAGGGAGCGGGATGACCCCGACCCCGGAGGGAGGGCAGTGGTACGAGAAGGGTTAACGGGCTGAGCAGCACCACGGGAGCCTGAGCAGCCATTTCCCTCCAGGATGTCACCGCTCCCTGTCCCCTGCAGCACCCCGTGCCCCAGCTGGGACACCCCAGGCCCCCCATGCCCTGCTCCATAGCCCCAGGGCTGAGCCATTTTCATGAAGATGTTTTCACCAATATCCAATCCAATCCGAGTCCATTTGCAATTTTCCTGTCCCTGTTCCCTGGGAGCAGAGCCCGACCCCTCCCTGGCTGTCCCCTCCTGTCAGGAGCTGTGCAGAGCCATAAGGTCCTCCCTGAGCCTCCTTTGCTCCAGGCTGAGCCCTTCCAACTCCCTCAGCCTCTGAGGTTTCTTCATCTCAGCCATTGATTCACCTGCTGCCAGCACAGACGTGGTTTCCTTGGTTTATTCCTCAAATTTTCCAAACATCTCTTACCACACAGGTGATATTTCCCTGGGAATGCCAGTTCAGAAGCTTTGATCCCCAGGACAGCACCTGCTGGAGATCCCACTCCTTGTGGCAGTGAGGAGTTGAGGCTGGGTCTGACACAGCAGCTCTGCCCCCTCAGGAGTGAGGGGTGCTGGGGCCTGGAGCATCCCACGGGATCCAGGGCTCAGGAGACAGAGGAACCATCCCTCCTGTGGGAATGGAGCTGCATCCCAGCCCAGGACACATCCCCTCCTCTGAGGGCTGGGAGCAGTGCAGGGTGTGCAGCTGGAAAAGCACATCCCAGCCTGGAGAGGGACTGGGGACAAGGGATGGAGGGACAAGACACAGGGGATGGCTCCCACTGCCAGAGGGCAGGGATGGATGGGAGATTGAGAATGAGGAATTCCTGGCTGGGATGGAATTCCCAGAGCAGCTGTGGCTGCCCCTGGATCCCTGGCAGTGTCCCAGGCCAGGCTGGACAGGGCTTGGAGCAGCCTGGAACAGTGGAAATTGTCCCTGCCATGGCAGGGGTGGCACTGGATGAGCTTTAACATCCCTTCCAATCCAAACCATTCTGGGATTCTAGGAGGAATAAAAGCAAAGCCAACCCCAGGACTTCATTTATGAAGAAGGAAACACTGAGAGGCCAGTGCCAAAAGGTTTTTGGGACATTATTCCTGTACCTGGGATGGGCAGGATGATTTGGGGTCAAGTGTATTTTCCCAGTCCTGCTCAGAACTCCTGGAACTGCAGCACGGCACCAGCTGGGTGTTCTCTGCTGCTCCTCAGGGGCTGCTGAGCCTGGAGACTTCATTCCAGCTGGAGTCTCTGACTGAGGACACCCCTCCAACTGGAGGCAACACATTTTCCCTCTTGGCACGCAACTGGAATATTCAAAAATGCTGAAAACCACCAGCACGTGGGGAGAAAACACAAAATCTGCATGTGCTGCCTCCTGGCTCCTCTCCTCCACCCTTCTCCCCGCTGCATTTCCACTTCCCAGAGGAACATCACCAACACACTGTACACACATTTAGAATATACCCATGGGGTTTTCCCCCCAGAATTTCAGAAACCAAAGCAGCATCTCAGCCCACAGGAAAACATGGGGTCAATATAAAAATAGAATCCAAAACCAGTTAGTTCTGCAGGTACAGTAATGGGAGAGCAGCTAAAGTGTGAAAATAATGCCCGGAATTGGTTGCTTCAAACATCAGTTCACAATCCTGTTCTCAATTCTTCATTTTTCATCCATGAAAATTTGCACTGTTTCTCTGTGGTACTCTGGATGCTCTCCAGCACGTGTTGTTTGGTGCACCAGGATTTTTAAATGTCCCTTTTGGTACAGCCAGTGCTGCTCTATCCTACTCCTGCTCCAAGGAGGAGCTGGATGGAGCATGGTAAGAATGACAGGAATGATCCAGCTCCTGATCAGTGACAGGGCAGCAGCAAATTGAATCAGAACTCCATTCATGTCTTAGGTTGCAATGCAAGATGTAACCAAATGTATGTATTCTGTCACCAGGTGTTAAAGCCAGGTGGGGCAGAGTTCTTTATCTCTTCCAGGACCCATCTTTGTCCAGGGAGATATCTTCTGTTAACGGGCCATTGAGTGTCCCTGCATGGCTGATCAAATTCCATCATCCCATGGGGAGATGCTCTGCCCAGGGGGAGGAGCCAAGCATTCCTAATGGAATATAATCTGGGATTTGGAACACCACAGCAGCCTTTTCCACTGGATTCCCCAGAGGAGCAGTTTCCTTTTCCACTGGATTCCCAGAGGAAGACCAGGCTCATCTACACCACCGCTGGAAGGAAGAGTTTTTCAGAGGAAAACTCCATCCTTCTGCAGCAGGATCCAGTGTTTTTGTACTATTGCATTTTATTCTAATTTTCCTATTAAATTAGTCGTTCTGACTTGGGACCTCCCGCTGGTTAGCTTTCAAACTAAAGTTTGAAAAGTGGGGAAAACTGCTTTGTGCCCAGAATCGACTCTAACCCACAGAGGACTGTAAAGCCCCACCTCTGGGCAGAGCAGGGTTTTTGACAGCTGACTGCAAAGCTCTACCCTAGGCAGGCTTGTGGCACGTGGGTGAGATGGACTCTGAGGGGGCTGTGGAGGATGGGTTTCTCCAGGGAGCAGAAGGGTTTCTCTGGGGAGCAGGATGGTTTCTCCAGGAAGCAGGATGGTTTCTCCAGGAGCAGGATGGTTTCTCCAGGAAGCAGAAGGGTTTCTCTGGGAAGCAGAATGGTTTCTCCAGGAAGCAGGAGAGTTTCTCCAGGAAGCAGGATGGTTTCTCCAGGAAGTAGGATGGTTTCTCCAAGAAGCAGGAGGGTTTCTTCAGGAAGCAGGAGGGTTTCTTCAGGAAGCAGGAGGGATTCTTCAGGAAATAGGAGGGTTTCTTCAGGAAATAGGTGAGTTTCTCCAGGAATAACGAGGGTTTCTTCAGGAAATAGGCAGGTTTCTCTGGGTAGCAGGTGGGTTGCTCCAGGAAACAGGCAGGTTTCTCCAGGAATAAGGGGGGTTTCTTCAGGAAATAAGCAGGTTTCTCTGGGTATCAGGTGGGTTTCTCCAGGAAGCAGGAGAGCTTCTCCAGGAAGCAGGTGCATTTCTTCAGGAAGCAGTAAGGTTTCTTCAGGAAGCAGTAAGGTTTCTTCAGGAAGCAGGAAGGTTTCTCTAGGAAGGAGAAGGATTTCTCCAGGAAGCAGGTGCGTTTCTTCAGGAAGCAGGAGGGTTTCTCCAGGAATCAGGTGGGTTTCTCCAGGAAGGAGAAAGGTTTTTCCAGGAAGCAGGAAGTTTTCTTCAGGAAGCAGGAGGGTTTTTACAGGAAGCAGGTGGGTTTCTCCAGGAATCAGGCAGGCTTCTCTGGGAAGCAGGAGAGTTTCTCCAAGAATCAGGCAGGCTTCTCTGGGAAGAAGTTGGGTTTCTCTGGGAAGCAGGAGGTTTCCTCCAGTACTCAGGCAGGCTTCTCTGGGAAGCAGGAGGTTTCCTCCAGGAATCAGGCAGGCTTCTCTGGGAAGCAGGTTTCCTCCAGGAAGCAGGCAGGTTTCTCTGGGAAGCAGTTGGGTTTCTCCAGGAATCAGGCAGGTTTTTCTGGGAATCAGGCAGGTTTTTCTGGGAAGCAGGCAGGTTTTTCTGTGAATCAGGCAGGTTTTTCTGTGAATCAGGCAGGTTTTTCTGGGAATCAGGCAGGTTTCTCTGGGAATCAGGCAGGTTTTTCTGTGAATCAGGCAGGTTTTTTCTGGGAATCAGGCAGTTTTTTTCTGGGAATCAGGCAGGTTTTTCTGGGAATCAGGCAGGTTTTTCTGTGAATCAGGCAGGTTTTTCTGGGAATCAGGCAGGTTTCTCTGGGAATCAGGCAGGTTTTTCTGGGAATCAGGCAGGTTTCTCTGTGAAGCAGGCAGGTTTCTCTGGGAATCAGGCAGGTTTCTCTGTGAAGCAGGCAGGTTTCTCTGTGAAGCAGGCAGGTTTCTCTGTGAACCAGGCAGGTTTCTCTGTGAAGCAGGCAGGTTTCTCTGTGAAGCAGGCCTGTTTCTCCGGGGCTGCCCGGCGTGGGCGCGCCGGTGCCGCAGCAGGTACGCGTGGCGGGCAAAGCTCCGGCCGCACTCGCTGCAGATGAACCACGGCACGGCCGCGTCCTCCAGCTGGCCCTGGTGGTACAGCAGGAACCGCCTGAACTCGTCCAGCTCCTGCCCTGCCAGGACTCGGTTACCGCTCCTGGTTGTCACTGGATTTGCTGGATTTGGTGACAGATTTTGGGGGCTCCCCGATGTTTCTGCCAGGTCAGAGCGCTGGTGGTGAGGGGCTTGGGATGCTCCTGAGGATGATCCCTGGGTTATGGCACCACCCTGGCCTGGAACAAGGAGATTGTAAACATTCCCTGTATGTGATGTGATAGAAAAATCTCCAAACAACAATTCTCGATTTGGTGCTTCTAGACAAAACCCCTAAGTTTTAGGTAAAAAAAAAAAAAAACAAAAAAAAAAAAACAACAACAAAAAAACACAACAAAAAAAAAAACCCAAACCAAAACAAAGCAAACCAAAAAAACAACCCCAAAGAAAACCCCCCAAAAAACAAACTAAACCAAACCACCACCAACAATAAAAAAACCAAAAAAAAAAAAAAAATCCCCCCAAAAAACCACAACAAAAAACTCAAACAAAACCCCAAACCAAACAAAAAAAAACAACCAAAAAAACCAAAAACCACAGCTGAGTTGAGCTGGAATCCCCCATCCCTCCAATCCTACTAATTTCAAGGTGCTGCCAGAGAATTCCCACAACACCACACACCTGTGCTGAGGCTAGCAGGGATTTTAATTTCCTCCAAATCCTGCGGGTCCTTGACCCATGCTGCTCCTCCTTCTGGGATGTGGCTTTTGGGAACAAGACGTTCTGAACAAGGAACAGAAAGAACATGGCAATGATGGTCATCAATATTTCCCCTGATGTTTTTCCAGCAAATCCCTGCATCACCCACTCTCTAAAGAGCATCTCTGTTATTCTAGGGAAAGATCCACTGGGGAGGGAGAAGCAGCAGCTGCCCCAGTGTCTAAAGAGGTGTCTGGGATGAACAGGATTTGTACTCCAACATTTATAAAATATTGCAGAAATTACACCCAGAAGGCTGAAGATTAAATGCTGAAAAGTGGAAGGTCTCAAATTTGAGCCTTAACTCCAAATTCAGCTGCCTGGTGCTGGATTTTATGGTTCAGTCCTGTCCCTAATTCCTCTTGTGCAATGCCCCCAGTTTGAGCAGAATCTTCTAGGAATCAATTCAAGGAATTAGCTGAATGCTGAGGAGCCAGGGAGGGCTCTCAGCTTCAGAATTAAAATATCAGTGACTTCAAGCAAACATATAGTTGGGCATTTAAAGCTAAATATCAAGATTTCTTCATTTTCGGGGCATTATTCACATTATTTCACTATTTCTCCATCAAAATAGTTCAATTTTCTTCAGTGAATCCCAAACCCAGACATACATCTGGGGATGAGGAAAACACAACTCCACTGTAATTAGTGAGGGTACAGGATTAATGAGCTCGTGTGTTGTTGGAACCCTGGCTGCTGAGAATTTCAGATTTCTGTGCTGCCAGGCACTGACCCCCAAGAGAACACTGCATTGACCTGAGGCTGTAGGGAAGCTTCCAGAATGGAATGAGAGAACTGGGATTGTGGGTGTGGAGTTTGGATACATGTGTGTGATATCACAGGGTTTGAGGGTTTAGAATATAGTAATATATATATAAGATAGAAGTTTTAGGGTGAAGACTAATCCTTTTTCACCTTCTGCTTCATGGGTTTGGATAGCATTGTGTAATTAGACAAAGTCCTCATTACAAGACATAAATGATTAATTATTAGGTTAAAAGTAAAAATAATTTAGGTGTCATTTCTTAATTAGATATTTTTTTCCTTAAAATATCTTGTAGAGATAAATACGGGGCCATTGTATAACTTGTTGGTGAAATGCTGTAGAACTCATGACTTGTAAGACTGTAATAGGAATAAGAAATAGTAAACATCCAAGTCCAAACATGAAATATTGTCTCTGCACATTTAATCCCAACCCTGACCAAAAAATAAAAATCAAGAGTGTGTCACTGCAGCTCCTGCATCCAAACCTTTTCCATTCCTTGTTCCTTGTTGTTATTGGCAGCTGCATTCCCTGGGATCCTAAACTGTCCTACAACTTTTTAAAGGAAAAATTGTGGAGTTTCTTGCCTCTCACAAAGGTTCACAAGCTCTTAAAGATGAATTCTCTAAAAATCCAGGGATGTGAGGAGTGACAAGAGCCAGGCCAGACCCAGCGTGTGTCCCTTTGGAGAGGGAAAACTGACCTTTTCCCAGTGTGATCCAAGGTCCAAATTTCTCCTTCAGCAATTGCTTATAAAATTCATTCTGCCAATCCTGTAGACGTGGCCACTGAGGAAACATTGCAGGGACCTAAAAAGCAAAATGCTTCACAGTCAGGGGAGATGAGAATCCCTGAAAACCCTCTTATCCCAACAGTTTAAACATGTTGGCACCTCCCAGCTGCTCCCAGCGATGTGTAAGCAGCATATTAATGAAGGATTTTACATAAGAACCTTCTACTGTTAATCCAGAATGAGAGAAAAGGCTTTAAAGTGATGTGACTCAGCCAGAACAATGATTTGCTCCAATAACTAGGTCAGAAATTAGTCATAAAAACAGATATCTGTGGTCAGCATCCACACCCAGCCCCCTCAGGGAATGTGGTTCTTCCTTCAATGAAAAATAAAATAATTCAGTGTTTTAAATAAACCCTGAGGCAGCACCATGATCTGTCAGACTGGCTAGAAAAGCTCCTCCCTGGTAATGAAAGCTTATTATTAGGGAATAACAATATTATTATTATTAATTAAACCCTCTAAGGGATATTTTTCCAAGCTGCTTCCAAGGCTTTACACACAGATCTCCCTTTAATTGAATTTATTCCCACTCTCCAGCCCCCCAATTACCCCACAGGGCTCCGAATTCCGGATCCTTTTTCGGGTTTTGTTGCTCATCACGTCGCCAGCAGCCTGGGGGGTGCCCACGAGCCAGGTGCCATCCAAGGCCAGGATGAATTTGCTGGGAACAGCTTCCTTCAGCAGGCGCCGTCTCTTGCGGATTTTCACGGGGTCGGCCTCGAAGGAGCTCTCCTCGAAGTGCTCCGAGCACAGGCAGTGGTACTTGGAGGGGGTCTCCATGTCCCTGCCCATGTTTTGGATCCACTGCCTCAGCAGGGCTTTGTTTTGGAGGGGGAAGGCATAAAAACTGACCGAGCTGTTCTTGTAGGCGCCGCTGGTGCCGTTGCGGCAGTTCAGGGCCGCGCAATAACCCATCCTCACGGGCCAGGAATGGGGGGAACACCCCAAAAAACACACCAGGGAGAAAGTTCAGGGAGTTTCATCAACCTCAGTCACAAACAGGTCTATATTTCTCTGAAAACCCCATGGTTTTTTGGCAAAGAGGAGGAGCTGAGGTGGCCGAGTGAAACGCGGGACGGAGCTTCCCGCAGGAGCTCCCCACGGAGAGGAGCCAGGTCTGTCCCAACTGCTTCAAATCGACGATCTGAGAATAAAAAAAAAGCTTTAAAATCAGCTTAATGCCCCCTGAATATGCAGATTTACATTTAATTAACCCCCGTGGTATGCACACAGAGTGAGCCTGGTTTATTTGTGATTCTACAGTAAGTTTCGTTCATTTGTGTATCCACAAGAGAGACCGAGCTCCAAAGGTTATCCAGCACACAGCACAGGGCTGAGAGACAAATAATTCCCAAAAAAAAAAAAGAAAGTTTGGGGTGTACCAAGAGCTTTCCCATCATATCAGAGGAGAGTCTCAGGGCTGTCAGTCAGTTAGGAGATCTTTGGACAGGAACACTGAAAAAGGGAATAAACCATCCAGCGATCCTGCTGCATCCTGCTCTGAAGAGGAGGAGACCCAAGGTTTGAGGATGCCCAGGGTGAAAAAGAATCAAGGATCAGAAGGTCCAAAAAAAGCTCACAGAGCCCGATTATTAAATTAAACACTCAGCGTGGAGATTGGTACTTTTGCCCTTATCTTCTGAGAGAATGTAATGAGAGAAATAAAAGAATAAAAGAAAAGGGGGAGATCAGATGGGAGAGGGAAGGAAATCACCAATCCGGGCTGCAGCACTAATCCTGTCCTCAGGGCGCATTCTCACAGGTAAATTTTCCCCACCCTGGAACTGGGTTTCTCCTTTTACATGTAAATGAGCGAGGATGCACAGTCCCCTCTCCCAGAGCTTTCTGGAAAGGAGCTTTGAGGCTCTTGATCACCTCTCCTGGATCAATCTCCGGCTGACACTCTGTGCCCCTTTCCCGACCCCATTCCTTTTCCCACTGCCCTTATCTCCCTGGAGCAGAAGGGAAGCGGCCCCAGGAGGTGCAGCCCCACCTCCGTGTTCCTCCTTTCTCCAACCGCATCCTGTTCTAACGTGCTGCTTACGGGAGTGTGGGACACAGCAGCACATCGGCTCCTTGGGGCCCAGGTGTCCCCGGATCCCCAGAACAGGGAGGGCAGGGACATTTTGGGGTGAGGCCAGAAGGGGCCCCGGAGCTGCTGCAGGGCTGGAGCCAGGCTGGGAGAGCTGGGAATGTTCACTTGGAGAGGAGAAGGCTCCAGGGAGAGCTCAGAGCCCCTGGCAGGGGCTGAGGGGGCTCCAGGAGAGCTGGAGAGGGACTGGGGACAAGGGATGGAGGCACAGCACACAGGGAATGGCTTTAAACTGAAAGAGAGATGGGATGTTGGGAAGGAGTTCTGGTGGGGAGGGCCTGGCACAGGGTGCCCAGAGAAGCTGTGGATGTTCCCTGGAGTGTCCAAGACCAGGCTAGACGGGGCTTGGAGCAATCTGGGACAGTGGAAGGTGTCCCTGCCATGGCAGGGGTGGCACTGGATGAGCTTCCCCTCAACACAAACGGCTTCAGCCCAGCCCCGCTTTCACCGCCTGCACATGCCGGGGCTGTCTGTGCCTCTCTCGCCATCCCACAGCTGTGGGGGAAGCGGGTAGCGGCGCTGCCACCGGGGGCCCGGGGCCCTTGGGAAGGCACCGCAGGGCGAGGCCAGACACGGCTCCGCACCCCGAGGAGCGCCGCGGGACTCCCGGCGGCCCCGCTCCACGCCGCGCCGCGCCGCCATCTTCCTCCCCTCAGCCCCGCCGGAGCCGCAGCAGCCAATCACAGGCGGCGCCGGCAGCAGCAGCCAATCGGAACACAGTCCTGACCATTTCCCTCACGCCATTGGCCCACCGGGTCCGCCCAGCCCACGGCGCGCCGTGGCCTCCACGAGGAGAGGGCGGGAGGGACGCTCATCCCCATTGGTCAGCGCGCGGGGAAAGCAGGGCGCTGATTGGACAAGATGGGAAGGGAGGCGGAGATTGGGACGGCGTCCACCCGCTGTCATGGCAACGGCAGCGCGGCGGGAACCGCGGGAGCCTCCGCCGAGCACCGGCCGCGGGTCGGGAGCGGAGCCCCGGGACTCCTCACCAAGCACCGGCCGCGGGTCGGGAGCGGAGCCCCGGGACTCCTCACCGAGCACCGGCCGCGGGTCGGGAGCGGAGCCCCGCGACTCCTCACCGAGCACCGGCCGCGGGTCGGGAGCGGAGCCCCGCGACTCCTCACCGAGCACCGGCCGCGGGTCGGGAGCGGAGCCCCGCGACTCCGTCTCTGAGCACCGGTGGGACGCGGGATTCGCAGTCTTGGAGCGCGGTCCCGGTTCAGGGGAGCGGAGGGACTTTCCCCAGCCTGGACCGTAGGCGGACCCCGGGACCGGCCCCCGCCTCCCGCCCGTTTCTTCCAAATGCAAAGATACCTCGAAACCTGGGATTTGGGGGGTAGCAGCCGCTCAGTTCCTCCTCTGGCTTCAGCCTCGCTCCCCCCTTCCCCCCCCGCTGCAGAACGACCCGTGGCACTTTACAATTTTAATTAAACCCCCTGAAATGTCCAGCCAACGAATCAAACATCAGGACAAAACTCAAGCAGAAACACGCACGCAAAAAAGCTCCTTTAAGGAAGTTTCCTTTAAATTAAAGGAACTCTGACCCCAAACAGCCTCTTCCCTGACTGTTTCTCTATTTTTCCCCCCACGGTCCCACCGATAAAAGTGACCGGTGACAAATCTAGACTCTTATGAATAAATCGTGTCCTTACAAGGCCACGACACAATCCCGTGAGAAACCCTGAACACGAGCAGAAAGGCTCGGAAGGAGGATGCTTAACCAGCAGTGCCGTATCCCGCTCCACGGGAAGTTCCTCAGGCGTGGAGCTGCCCCAGGTCCAAAGGGAACGACAGACAGAGGGTCCCAAAAGAGCTACGAAGTTCCATTAGTAAATGATACACTTGGCATGGAAATTGCAAGGAGTTAGCACCTGAACTTCTATTAGTAAATGAAAAAAGGAGGGGCGAGGGGAGAGGTGAGGGAACATCACCAGTCCTGGCTCCAGCGCCGATCCGGGTGTCCAGGGTGTGCAGGGTCCCGAAGATGCTGTGGGGACACCTTCTTATGGGTAAATGTTCCCCGCCCCGGCATCAGGTTTCCCACTTCCCATGCAAATGAGGGAGTGTGCGCAATCCTGCTGCTGGACCGTTCTGGAATTGGGTCGGGGGACTTTAGGGGCTGTGGTGATCTCGATGCTCCTCTGCAGATCACCCTGCTCCCTTTCCCGCCGGCCTTGTCCCGTGTTTGTCGTGTCTCCGCATCCCCAGGGGGAGTTGGAACAGCACTGGCCAATGCGCCGTGCCCTCCTCTCCAACCACATCCTGTTCTATCCCGCTCCTTATCAGCGTATAAGGCACAGCCTTAACTCCTTGGAGCCTTAGCTGCTACAAGTGCACGGATTAGAACGGGATGGAAACTCGGGGTGATCCTGAGAACCGGGCAAAAGTCATTCCTTACCTCCTCCAACACCCCCCGAATCTCCTGGAGCTCGGGAAATGGCTGGTGAAAAGCGATCCCGTTCCATCAGAGCCAGGTTAATTTGCAAGAGCATCCCGGGCCCTGGGGAGGGAAACAATCCGGAGCCGGGGCTGAGAACTACCCGAGCTTTGCATAACAAAGGGCACAGTGAGGGACACAGCAGGAGCCGCTCATCCCACATTTTCTGTTTAGGTGGTGAGGTGAGAAAAGCCCGGAGCGGGGGTGGAATTCCTTTGTTTGGGGTTTCAGCATGGAGGCACCACCTTGAGCCGTTCCCCTGCTTGTATCAAGATTAAATTATTGCAAGGATCCAGCTGACCCAGGCTCTGCAATGGGAAATCTGGGATGGAGTCTGTGAGGAAAGCTGTGTGAGGGTGCTGTGGGATCAAACAGGGCTCACAGGAGCCGGTCCCTGCTCAGGTACTGCTCAGCTGTGACTCCACACTGGCTCCTGGATGGGCAGGCAGGGAAATTTCCTTAACAGCCACACACCCAGCAAGGGGAATCTTATCCATGCAGCCAGAATAATGGCCTGGATATTCACATTTCAGCTGCTTCTTGTCAACAATTAATAAAAATTTTTAATAGACACGGGAGCACAATATGCAGTATTATTAACAGAGCAGCATGCCGATGTAGGACCCGGAGGACTAAGAGTTAAAATCCCTGGAGCAAATCCCTCGGTGCCAAACTGCTCAGGGTGATTTATGGCTCCTGGGTGAGAAGCAGGAATCTGCCAACATTAACCCCAAAAGAATTCCAGAGGCTACAGGGCACTGACTCCACACAGCACCTGCACTCCTTGATTTAAAATTAAAACACTACAATGGCAAATTCCTGATGTGGTAGGAACAGGAATTTCTGGAGCTGCAACTTTGCTGGTCCCAGTAAGAGCTGTGGGTCCCAACACCGTGTGGGCAGTGCCCTGGGGTGCACCATCCCGGGCACCAAGGAGTTAAAGTGCTGCTATATCCTAAATCTGGGTAACAAGGGACAAACTGGGACAAGGTGTGACTGCAGAGGGGGACCCTCTGAAATTTTCAGCCCCTCTGATATTTCCGATTTTGGGCTTGTCTTCCTCCTTTTCTTCCTTAACTCTTTCTGCAGTTGCTCGGTTTTCACTGACAGCAATAATTCAGCTCTTTTCCTTCCTTTAATTTCCCCTTTGGGGTCTTATTTCTCTCTACCACACTTTTTCCTACCTAAATTCTCAAATAATTCTCTTTCCCTGCATTCTGCTGAAGCAAGTATGAATCCCAGGCTGGTCATTTTTCAGGCCCAGGTTTATCACTTTGGATTCTGTAGAAGGCCAGGAGATAAAGGGCTGTGTCTCAGCTGTGGGCCAGCCAAGGACTGTTGTGTGAGACACTGAATGGGGAAGGACAGGATGTGGCTGGAAAAGGGGGGCACACAGAGCTGGGACAGCTCTTTTTTGGGACAAACACCCTTATTCTGGCTCCTGGAGATAAGCACAGCATGCACAGCACAGGGCAGGGAGTGTCCAACAAAGGCTGATCAATCAGGGGGGATCAAAACCACCAGAGACCCCCTGATCCATTTCTAAGAGATCCAGAGGGATGGGCTGTGTGTGCTGACTTGTTTGCATCAAAAGTGAAAAAAGCAGCCCAAGGGTGTGGAAAATGGGACTGTAAAAGGGTGATCCAAGGCTCACAGGGCACCTCTGGGATCCTGAACACAGCTGGATTGATGCTGGAGCCAGGACTGGTGATGTCCTTCCCTTTGTCTCTCTGATCTCCCTTGCTTTTCCCTCTTTTCTTTTACCTTTGTATTTCTCTTCCTACCAGAAAATAAGGGCAAAATATACCAATTCCCACGATGAGAGTGGAATTTGCTGTTAGAACTTTTTGTGAGCTTTTCTGGACTCTTCTGACACCCATCATTCCTTTTTGACCATGGGCATCTACAAACCTTGAGAGTTTTTTTCCTCCTGGGAGTGCAGCAAACAGAGCTGGGGGAGGAGGCTGGAGGAGCAGAGCTGCCTTTACCTCCACCCAGCTCCTCTCCAGCAGATCCTGTTATCAGTGCTTGGGACACAGCAGCTCATTAACTCTGTGTTTCCCAGGTTTCTGCAGCATCTCCATGTTCTGCTTTCAAAGGATTTGGAAAACTGAACAAACACAGAAGTCTGTGAACAATATGGGAAAAGAAATGCAGCACAACTTTAAGGCTATGCAGAATTAAAACCATATTCCAGGCTCCCTGGCCATCCTACAACTCCCAGGAAGGATCTCAGCCTTCAGGAATTCTCCCTTGGGGCTCAGCAGTGAGGAGCCCCGGGATTTAAGAGTGGGAACAAGCTGCCTCCCAGGCTTTGCAGCCTTCTCTCTGTTTGCCACAGAAGAAAGAGGTTTCCTCCTACAGCCACAGGGGCAACATTTCCTTTCCCAAAGCACCTCACCCTTGTGTGTGTTTCCTGACACCGTTTTTCACTCGTTAGTGGACAATTAATACCTTTAACTCACTTGTTCCCAGCCCAGCCCAAGGACTCCGGATTCCTGGGATAACATTTTGGATACATTTTGGATCATTTCTCTCTATTTAGACAACTCTTCTTTGTAACACACATCACAAATTGTTCGGTGGTTTCTCTCCCACACGGGACTCACAGCCAGCAGCACTTCCAAACTCCACCTCCCCAAACCCACAGGCACTGGTGAATGCTGTCTAACACAAAATAACCCCCAGCCAGCTCCCTTTTCCTGGGAGAGGCTCGGGATGGCTGCACCACAGCCTCCTCCTGCCATCAGGGTGTGCCACAGAGCTGGGGGTGCTGCCCTGGGGGATGTCCTAGATGGAATGCATCACAGAGCCCCTGATGTTCCCGCAGGGCCAGCTGACCAGTGGCACGTGGGTGTCCTGCATGTGACCTTCCTGATGCTTCAGCAGGCTCCTCTTGAGCACAAATCTCTTGCTGCAGAGGGGACACTGGAAAAGCCTCTCCCCAGTGTGCCGGCGCTGGTGGTTCAGGAGGTAATCCTTCCTCCTGTAGGTTTTGTCACACTTGGAGCACTTGTAGGGCCTCTCTCCTGTGTGACTCGTCTGGTGCCTCACGAGCCACGAATGGCAAACAAAGTTTTTCCCACAGTCGCTGCAAATGTAGGATTTGCCCCGGGGCTGGCTCTGCTGCTGGGCAGGGCTGCCCCGGGCCAGGGGTGGCTCCCAGCAGGGGCTGGATCCCGAGGTGTCCGTGGGGAAGCTCTCCTCGTTTTCAGCAGCCTCCTCTGCACCCAGGCTGGCCCTGCCTGTGCCTGGGGGAGTCTCTCCACACTCAGAGTGGGATCCTGGCCCCTCACAGGGGGTGGGAGCAGCTCCAGGGCCCATTCCCTTCTCTCCAAGGCTCATTCCCTTCTCTCCAAGGCCCATTCCCTTCTCTCCCAGGCCCATTCCCATCTCTCCTGGGTGTGGGTGAAGCAGAGGGAACATCCTGTCATACGTGGGGCCTGGAAATATCTCCCCTTCTCCCTGCAGGTCCTGCTGTGGGCAGTTTCTCTCACACCTGTACATACAGGGCCTCTTTTCCAGGCTCTTTTCCTGAGCACTAAAGAAATCGTACTGAGCATCACCTCCAAGGCTGTTCCCATTCCCTGTGGTGGTTGTTTCCATAATTTCTGAATTCCACTGACTGTCCCATGTCACTCCATGGCTGAGATCTTTGGGGAACACCTCTCCCGGCCTTCCTGGTACCTCTAAGTCACAGGTCTTGCTCTCCAAGCAATTTGCTGGATGGTCTCTCATCAAATTTTCATCTGAAACAGAGATTTCAGAGATTTTTAATTCAGGAGTCCCCTTAGGAATGTCCCTCCCAGCCCAAAGCCACATCTTTAATACTGAGGGAGGAATAAAGTACCAGCAGTCCACTGAAACAAAAGTTCCAGGAAAATAGAAGGAGTATTTTTTTCAACTATATTTTTTAAAATCTACATAAAAATGACTGCTGCAGTCTCAGATTCAGCCTCTCAGTCAGATAACAGAGCAGACATTGTCCCACCTCAGCATTCCCAGCTGCTCTCCAGCCACTCTCCTGAGCATCTCCAGGAGCAGAGTCCAAGCAGGGCCCTGAGCTGGCTCAGCAAATCACAGAACTCTGGGATCCCCTGAGCTGGGAGACACCCACAAGGATGGAGTCCAACCTCTGGCCCTGCATGGACACCCCAACAATCCCACCCTGTGCCTGAGAGTGCTGTCCAAATGCCCCCTGAGCTCTGGCAGCCTTGGGAGCCTGTTCAGTACCCAACCACTCTCTGGGGAAGAACCTTTTCCTGATATCCAACCTAAACCTCCTCTCCTGAGTTTATCAGAAGCACTCTGTGCTCCCAGGAACTTGTGCTGTCAAACAAGCACCTGTTTGTTAGTGAACAGCCTCAGAACCTATTTGTCTTGCCTGAATAACAACCCAAGTGGAGTAACGTTTTTGTTATGGAACTTTCAAAGAAAGTCACCAACTCAAATTGCAGCCAGGATGGAAAATCACTGATTAAAGCCCACTCTCCTGCAACCCTATAAACTGAGGTCCAAAGTGAGACCCACTGAGCTCCCAATTCCCAGAAAATCAAGGAATGTGTGTCCCAAACACTGATAACTGGATGGCCATGGAGCCATGAGAAAGAACAAGATGTGGCTGGAGAAGGGGCTGTCATGCGGAGACAGGGCAGCAATTTCTGGGACAAACACCCTTGCTGGAGCTCCTGGAGACAAGCACAACACAGAGCAAAGGCAGCAACGAGGTCAAGAAGTGGGAATGGATTGCAGGGGTGGGGATCAAGACCACCAAAAATCCCCAAAGCCTCCAAACCATTTCCAGAAAGGCCTGGAAGAACAGATAGCATGGGAAGTGAGAAACTTGTCCTCAGGGCAGGGAATCCTGGCCATAAAAAGGACTGAGGGTGCCCTCCCTCCCCTCATCCACATTGCTGATAAAGACATCAAACACAATGGCCCCAGTATGTCCCCAACCCTGGGGACACCACTGGTGACTGGCCACCAGCTGATATCACTCCCTTGCCCAGCACTGTGGGCCCAGCCCTGAGCCAGGATTTTATCCAGATAAAAGCAGCACAAACTTGATCCATGCAGTTCTGGGCTTGCCTCAGCACAAGCCCAAGGCAGTACCTCTGACAGCTTTTGGCTGGCTCAAGAGGGAAGGAGCCTCTTCAGCTGACAGAACCCAAAATTTTTGTGACCAAATATTAACCAGCAGACCGAGGTTTGTCCCAGTTCTCTCATGGTTAACATTGTAAGGTTGTGACATTCCATGCAGTATTAAAAAATACTGATCTCCCTCTCTCTTCCCTCTTTTCTTTTACCTCTTTATTTCTCTTCCTACCAGAAAATAAGGGCAAAATATACCAATTCCCATGATGAGAGTGGAATTTGCTGTTAGAACTTTTTGTGAGCTTTTTTGGACTCTTCTGACACCCATCATTCCTTTTTGACCATGGGCATCTACAAATCTCGAGAGTTTTTTCCCTTCTGGGAGTGCATTTTGGGGACAGTAAACTGGATTTACTGTCCCCAAAGTTCCTGCTGAAATCCATTACTGACCTCTATTTGGATCTGCAGAGATTTCCTCTTTCTGCAAGTCCCGTTGTTCAGAGCAGGGTGGCTCCTCTTGTTTAATCCACGATGAAACACCCCTTGCATAAGTCTGAAATCCTGTTCATTGGGGAGAATTTACACAACTGAGAAACACCCAGGGGAAGGCACAAAGCCTGGATAATTTGGGAATGCACAACGGTTACAAAGCAGCAGGGAAAGCACAACAGGAAGAGCCATTGCGGGGCAATTCCTGCAGTGGAGTTTTTGGCAGATCCTCACCTGTGGCAGGATCTCTCTGGAGGTGCTCACCCTCTGTGCCTGGCAGCTCCCTGGCATCCACCTCGCCGCCTTTCCTGCTCTGACTTGATGCCTCAGGCTCGTAAAATCCTCGCTCTGCTGAGGGAAGAAGTCCAGGAGAAATGTATCATACCTGCCTAAACTCGGGATTTCACAAGGCTGAAAACCTGCTCTGCTCTGGGCTTTCTTTGGAGGTTGTTACCCCAAGCCAAGCTCCCCTAAGCTCCCCAGTTTCTTAAGGAAACCTTTGGAAAGGTCTAAAAATCCCAGCTGGCTACAAACACAGGGAGCCAAGTACAGTTCTAGTGGAGCCAACAGGCAGCACTACTACCTTTGTAAAGAGTGAGGAAAATCTGCAAAGCAGAGCAGCTGATTTGTAAAACAATGAGGTTCCAAGTGACAGGGCAAAGAACAAGGCCCTGGGCTCTGCAGCCTTTCAGAGGAGTCTGTGTGCTCTTCCTTACCCAGGAAAACCCCAGAAGGGAAGGGAGGAGGGAAAAAACAACCTGAAGGAATTTAGGGAGAGCCACACTTAGATAAAAGCCACTCATGCAGCCACTAACTCCAAAATATCCATGAGAAGGGAAAGAGGCAACACCAGCCCTCACCTGGGGGATCTGCTGGCAAGTCTGATCAGAACTTCTTAAAGATTTGGAATACATGAGCAGAGATGGGGAATTTAATCACACAACCTGCAATTTAATCCCTCTGTTTCATTTTCCCTCTGAGGTATGCAGTTACTCACCTGGGCAGGGCTCTCCAGGAGCTTCTGCAGCCTCCTCCTTCCGATCTGCAGTGCACAACTCTTTCTCTTGCTTAATCTGGATTATGCTGTCCTCTGTTAATAGGAACCAGTGTTATTTTAACACCATACAAAATTAATTCCAATTGTCAGCCCAGCCCAGGCACATCTGCTCTGTCCTAGTTCACATTCAAGTTCTAGTTCCTGCTGACCAAGGCCTCTTGAACAGACCTGAAATGTTGGTTACAAAACCCTCAGCAGATGTTTGAACCTGAGAAATGCACAAAATTTTCATACAAGTGGAAACACGTTCTCCATGGCCCCAGGAGAGGTCAGAGCCACTTGAATTCTTGTCCTTGAGTTTCCTTTCTCTCTTGGTGCTGCCAGAGTTCTGTCCTTTGCAATGCCTCTCAGTCACACACCACTTCTCACCCATCAGAGAAAAACTCATGAGAACAGAGTTCTTAAAGAAATTCATTCAAGTAATGAGAAAAGATAAAAGAAAACAAAAGTCTGTGGAGTAAATAAAGAAAAGGAGATGGGCCAGTGCTCTGCACCTTTACTGTGCAGATCTGGCCAAAGGACTTGAGGATTTCCCAGGAGAGGGAAAAGAAGGGTGTGATGGAAGGTCCTGGAAAGACTGGTTGGGATGGAATGCCTGACAGCAGCACATGGAAGACCAAACTCAGCACAGCAAATGCCTTGCAGAGATGCTGGTCATGAAATTGTGAAATTGTTGAGGTTGGGAAAGCTCTTAAGGTCATCGAGTCCAACCATTCCCCCAGCACTGCCAAGGCCATCACTGACCATGTCCCCAAGTGCCACATCCACAAGGATTTAAATCCCTCCAGCAATGGGGATTCCAGCACTGCCCTGGGCAGCTGTGTCAGGGCTGGACAGACTTTTTGGGGAAGGAGTTTTCCCAATATCCAACTAAACCTCCCCTGGCCCAGCCTGAGGCGTTCCCTCTCCTTCTGTCCCTGCTCCCTGGAGCAGATCCCAAATCCCCCGACTGTCCCCTCCTGTCAGGAGCTGTGCAGAGCCGCAAGGTCTCCCCTGAGCCTCCTTTTCTCCAGGCCAAAACACCACCCACACCCAGATGTCCCCAGATGTCCCCAGATCCTGGTAGGTGCTCTGTGTGCCACATCCCTCTCCCACCATTGCCCTGACACACTCACCGGAGCCGGTCTCGGTGGGATTCCCTCTCACATCCCGCTCCTGGCAGCTCCGGGCCCCCGGCCGGCTCCCACCCTCCACCGGGGCCTGGGCCTTGTGTCCAGCGGCGTCCGGCCCTGCGGGGAATGGCAGCTGAGGGGCGGCTGGGGGCACCATGGGGCTCCTTCGTCACCTGCCATGACCCCGGCCACCCTTACTGCATCCTGGGCACACGTGCACCTGCATCTTGTCCACAGCACTCCATGAGGGAACAGGGTCCCCTCAGAGCCGTGAGGGGTTGGGGTTCTACCAAAAGCCATGAGGGGACAGGGTCCCCCTCAGAGCCGTGAGGCGTTGGGGTCTACCCAGAGCCATGAGGGAAAAGGATCCTCCTCAGAGCTGTGATAGATTGGGGTTCACCTGGAGCCATGAGGGAACAGGGCTCAGCCCAGAGCCATGAGGGAAAAGGATCCCCCTCAGAGCTGTGAGAGATTGGGGTTCCACCCAGAGCCATGAGAGGACAGGATCCTTAGAACCATGTGGGAACAGGATCCTCCCTCAGAACCATGAGGGATTTGGTTCAGCCCAGAGCCATGATGGAAGAGGATCCTCCTAAGAGCTGTGAGGGATGGGGGTTCAGCCCGGAGCCATGAGGGAACAGGGTCCACCTGCTGCCATGAGGGAACAGGATCCTCCCTCAGAGCCATGAGGCATTGGGGTCTACCCAGAGCCATGAGGAAACACGATCCTCAGAGCCATGAGGGAACAGGGTCCCACTCAGAGCTGTGAGGGATTGGGGTTCACCCAGAGCCATGAGGGGACAGGGTCCTCAGAGCCATGAGGGACCAGAGATCCTCTCAGAGCCATGAGGGACCAGAGATCCTCTCAGAGCCATGAGGGACCAGAGATCCTCTCAGAGCCATGAGGGACCAGAGATCCTCTCAGAGCCATGAGGGACCAGAGATCCTCTCAGATCCCATGAGGAGTCAGGGTCCCACTTAGAGCTGTGAGGGATCGTGGTCCCATCCAAGCTGTGAGGGGCTTGGGGATCCTCTCAGAGCTATGAAGGATTGAGGATCCTCTCAGAGCCATGAGGGAACAGGGTCTCCTCACAGCAGTGAAGTGCCCCTTTCTGTGTCACTTCACATTTTGTCTTGAATTCAGGACTCTATTTTGCAATGCAAACAACATAAATCCCAAAATAGCTCAGAGATCTGTTAGAAATACATGTATTTGTCTCTGAAATTCAAGAGACCTGGGCTGGAACAGAGAAACTGTGACTGACTGTAAAATATTGCATCACCTCTGATATCAAAGGCAGCTTCAAAAAGTGATGAAACACGGAGCATATAAAATACAGAAATAGCCCAGAAAGGGCACCTCAGGTTGTTTGTAGAATAATCCAGGAATGCTACTGAGATAATCCCAAACAGAACTCAGGATATTCTGGTCACAAGAGAATCACAAATGTCCCTCCACTGCTTCACAGGGCCACAACTTTCCCTCTTTATCCACATCCTGCTCTTATGGAATCTTGGAATGGTTTGGGTGGGACCTTAAAGCTCATCCAGTGCCACTCCCTGCCATGGGCAGGGACACCTTCCACTATGCCAGGCTGCTCCAAACCCTGTCCAACTGTTCCTTGAACACTTCCAGGGATCCAGGGGCAGCCACAGCTTCTCTGGGCACCCTCAGCCAGGAATTCCTTCCCAGTATCCCACCTAACCCAGCCCTCTGCCAGCAGGAAGCCTTTGCTTCTATTATCCTGCAATTTAGGGCACAAAGAATATTTTAAAAAATGAAGGTATAAAATGTTTTAATCCAAGCTCTAACTGGACCAAAACACAGAGTGTAATTTTCCCTCTTTCTGTACTAAACCAAAATTTTAGGGAGAGTTCTAAAGTCATGTGTTTCTGAGTGAAATCTGACCAAGCAGATTGTGACTGGAAGTTGGTTTCTGTCTCCAACAATTAAATCCACAGGAGATGAAATGCAGCAGGAACCCCAACAGTTCAATTATCATGACATTATCGAGTCAAGAGGTTTGATGTCTCCATGACATTTTTATGGGATATGAACTGATGATTTCACAGATTTCCTTGGGAGGGAAAAATTCCATTCTAATCATCTCACAGTCCACAGAACCCATGGATTCTTGGATAAGAACAAGCTAAAAATGCTCTTCACAACTGAGCATTTTGACTGAAACCCCAAATTTTATGCTGAACCAGAAAGCATAAACTTTTCCATGGGAAACTGATTTTCATGTGACCTAAATAATAATGAGGTCATTGTTATTTAGGCGTTTTGATTTGTTAGTTATGTTTATTTTCAAGTTCCTTCTTCTCCACCCTCCATGTTTGGGTCTGAATTTCTCTATAAATTGCAATATTCTACCACTCCTGTGACAGCACAGGGACTCTGGAGGGCAACAACCCCCCTGAACTCCTGTTCCAGAACAAACAGCTGCTGTCAAAACACAAGTGAAATGCACCAAGAAATAAAAAAACCACAAAAACTCAAAACAAACCACAAACTAAATATTTTTTCTCTTCCTGGACTCAACCACAACACTGAAAATGTTTTGCTGACTGCAGGATTGATGTCATCTGGGTGAGAATTGTATTGTGAGCTTATTTATGCTCTATTTTTAGACATTTTTACACTTCAGCCCTGTTTGGATCTTGGATACACACATGGAGAACCATTCTCCTGCTCAGGTTCCACCACAGTATTGAAAAACAATTAAAAACAATTGAACACCATGGGGATTTTTTTGATTTGAGGTCAACTTCTGTCTCTCCATCCATAAGGTACAATACTACAAACTACCATTTACAGCAGAAAAAATGATGTGAAAATAAAAAAGATTGAAAGAAAGCATTTAGAACTTCACAGGCTTAATGTTATTTTTATTAAGAATCAAGTCTTTACTGCTGCAAATTTAATCACCATTTTTCCAAACAGATAGAAACAAGCTCCCTGCCCTGAATTGTTCTCAACTTAATGATTCCTCATATTCCAAAGGATTCATTCTAGGTGTGCCAGAATCCTCACCTGCAGTTCCTCATTCTCCCAGCACTTTCATCTTCCCAAAAATAAATCTCTCCCCAGGTTTCCTGCCCACTCCCCACCTCAGCATGGCTCCTGCTGTCTCCAGTGCCTCCCCTCAGCCCCCACATCCCAGCACACTGTCCCACAGCAGGAATGTCAGGGATTCCCACATCCGAACTCACCCACAGCAAGCTCAGAGAACTCCACACCCTCCATGGCTCCCTGCTCCTTTGCATGTGGCTCTTCCTCCTCTTCCTGCTTCACGGTGACAGCAAAGCTGCGCTCAGGAATGCTGCAGTCTGCTGAGGAAAAGAGGAAACTCCTTTACTGGGAAAGAGGAGACTCCTTTACTGGTTATCACAGCCCCACTGGACTCCTCCCCTGCTGCCCCAGAAGTCTGTGCCCATCCACCTATGCTGTTGCCACACACAGCCTTTCCAGCACCTTCCATTCCTGCTCCTGGGAGCTCTGCTCTGCCCTGCAGGGAAGGGGTTCCCCCTGTCCCCCCAGTTCCAGAGGGTTCTCCACACCCTCGAGCCCAGGCCCTTCCATAACACTCACCATGGCCAGGTTCAGCCAGCCCTGCTCTTCCCTCCTGGTTTTCCTGTGCTTCTCTGCTGTCCCAGCTGCTCACGTTGAGTTCAAACAGCAGAGCCTCTGCCAATGTCAGAAATTACGGAATCAGACCACAGAACCCCAGGAGGGTCTGGGTTAAACTTGTTCCACCCTCTGCCATGGACAGACCTCCCACTATCCCAGATTGCTCCAAGCCCTGTCCAGCCTGGCCTTGGACACTTCCAGGGATCCAGGGGCAGCCCCAGGGCAATCTGTGCCAGGGCCTCACCATCCTCACAGCCAAGAAGTGAGGATGTGACACAAGACTTCCTTGTAATCCTAAAAATCAAACCTGTTACACTTTTTATCACCTTCTGTTACACCCCCCAAACCTGCTCCTTTTGAGATCCAAGAAGTTCCCTTCGAGCAAACCAGGACCACCACCTTGTGCCAGCCTCTGTGTGGTGACAGCACCACACGACCCTCACCCTCAGGATTAAAGCTTTGACTCATCCCTGGCCTGCACCTGGTTCTGCTGGGATCTCTCCAGGAGCTGTCTCCTCCTCACTGCAGGGCGCTTCTCCTCCCTGGAGCCGGGACAGGAGGGCAGGTTCGGAGATGACATCGTCTGACAAGGAACAGAGAAAGGAATGAATGTTTCTGTGCTGCATCCACAGGGAGGAACACACCCCAAACCAGCTCCAACAGCTACAACACACGGCTGGGCAGCACAGAGAGTCCTCAAACACAGGCAGCAGTCTCACTGTGTTCCCACAAATCTGCTTCCCACGTCTGGGAAAGATTCTCTGAGCAGAAAGTGCTGATAACTGACGCAACAGCAACACTCACCCAGCAGGACCAGGGCTTCTCTCTTCCCTGTCAGCACCTTTCCATACAGCTCCCTCTGCCACTCCTCCAGGTTCTCCCACTCCTGAGTGGAAAAGCCGGTGGCATCGTTTTCCAATGCCACAGCCGGGGCCTGCAATCCCAAAAGTGACACTCAGCATCGCTCCTGGAACACAGAGAATCCTACTCCCTACTTATCCCTGCTGCCAGGTGTCAGGGAAAGAAAATTCCTGCCTTGGGGCATCCTCTGGACACTGAGAGTAACACTTTGGAGCTTTGCTAAACTTCGGGAGATGAACTGTGTATTCCACGATATTTTTACTTCCCCCTGGAGCCTGATCCCATTGGGGACCTCAGAGTGGGGCAGAACCTCCCGCTATTGGTAAAAAAGTGACAGCTCATCTTTCTGTAGGGAAAACCAGCTGAATCCAACAATACACAGGAGAATCACTTCCTGCTTCGTGCCTTGGCACGACAGGCGACAGAAGAAATCCTGGCAGAGATCGTGGAATGATTTCCATGGCGGAAGGCTGAGGTGAGGAGCAGAGGAACCTCTGCGCTGTCCCTGTCCCCCCCAGTCTCCTTAAAGACCCATTTGTTACCTTGGGGGCCTCCAGCCCTGGGGGCAGCCGCAGGATCCAGAGATTCCTGTTCTTCAGCAGGTTCTCCATGTTCTCCAGGCGCTTCTGGAGCCGCCCGTACTCCTGGACGAGGGTGCCCAGCGCCGCGCACTTGCTCTCCAGCTGGTTCCCGAACTCCCCGACCATTTTCTCGCAGTCCAGCTGCTTCTTCTCGCTGTTCCCGGCGCGGTGCTCCAGGCTGAACAGGCGGGACGCGTGTGCGGCCACGCTGCGCTCCAGCGCCTGCACGGCCGCCACCACGGTCCACAGCGAGATGGTGCTGCCGCCCGCCAGCTCCATCCCCGCACCGGCAGCGGCGGAGCGCAGGGACCGGCTGCGGCACCGGGGCTGCCCAAGGCACACAGCGAGCCCCAGGGAGAGCCTCGCCTCGGCCGCCGCACACCGGGGCCGGCCCGCTCCTTCCCGGGCCTCCCGCACCGGAGCTGGAGCTCTCCGCTCGGACCGGCCCTCGCCCGCCGCCGCTGCTGCCCTGCCCCGCCGCCGCCTTTCCTTCCCTTGCCGCCAAGAAGCGCCGCTTCCTCTTCCTCCTCCGCTTCCGCCGCCGCCACAGCGGCCCCCGCCGGCCGGCAGCCCCCGCAGTGATTGACAGCTGTCAGTCACCGGGAAGGGGCTGATGCTGATGGGAATGGCAGGAAACCTCCCCGGGGTTCCACCGTAGAGGCGATTCTCCGCAGGACACAGAATCTCAGAATTCCTGAATGGCAGGGACCACAGTGGGTCACTGGTGGGACCTCCCTGCTCCAGCCTGGAGTACAGGGCTCAGGATTCCATCCTGACAGGTCTGGAATATCCCCGGTGAGGGAGATCCCACCGCCTCTCTGGTCTCTGCTCAGGGTTGGGCACTGCTCAGGGCAGAAGTTCTGCCTCCTGCACCGGGAGAATTCCTGGGATCAGTCCCTGCCCAGGGTTCTGGTGCCATCGCTGGGCCCCTGGAGCACAGCCTGG
Organism: Geothlypis trichas; assembly: GCA_009764595.1. Lineage (NCBI taxonomy): Eukaryota > Metazoa > Chordata > Aves > Passeriformes > Parulidae > Geothlypis > Geothlypis trichas. Next base: position 152,281,621 of record CM019901.1, on the reverse strand, counting down.
CTCTGCTCTGACCCTCCCTGCACACAGGGACACCCAGGGACACCCAGAGACACCCAGGGCTGAGGTCCCTCTCACTGGGGCTCCTCTCCAGGCTGAGCAGCCCCAGCTCCCTCAGCCTTTCCTGGGCACCAAGATGCTCCAGGCCCTTTCTTCTCAGCTCCAGGAGCTCCTGGCCCTGCTTTGCTGAGGATCCAGAGCTGGACACAGCACCCAGAGGTACCTCTATGGCTCGGGACAGGGGCAGGATTGCCCCTGCCCTGCTGGGAATGCTCTTCCCAATGCATCCCAGGATCTCATTGGCCTCTTTCTCCAGCCCACTCTGTTGGCTCAGGGACAGACTCAGGACCCCCAGTTCCTTCCCCACGGAGCTTCTCCAGCAGGTCACCCCCCAGCCTGTGCAGGTACCTGGGGTTGTTCCTCCCCAGCTGCAGCACCTGTGCTTGCCCTTGTTGTATTCCAGACATTTCCTCTGTGCCCATCACTCCCACCTGCAGAGGTCCCTTTGAAGGGCCACACAGCCCTTCAGGGGTGCTCAGCCGCTCCTCCCAGCTTTGAGCCCTCAGCGACTCCTTCACCCAGGCAGGCAACAACACCGAGCCCAGCAGAGCCCCGTCCTGCAGCCACACCCCGTGCCATCGACCTCTACCCTCCGGGGTCTGCGGCTGCCTCCGGGACAGTGGCTGCCACTCAGCCGCTTTCCAATCCATCCCACCGCCCCATCCATCCAACCAAGCCACCCCTCGGGGGCTCGGGGCCGCCCTCCCAACCCATCCCTCCCTCCATCCATTCATCCATCCATTCATCCAACCAACTCATCCCTCCGGGGACTCGGTGCCGCCCTCCCAACCCAACTCATCCCACCGCCCCATTCATCCAACCAACCCACCCCTCCGGGGCCCCGGGGCCGCCCTCCCAACCCATCCCTCCCTCCATCCCTCCCTCCCCCCATTCATCCAACCAACCCACCCCTCCGGGGCCTCGGGGCCGCCCTCCCAACCCATCCGTCCCTCCATCCCTCCCTCCACCCATTCATCCAACCAACTCATCCCTCCTGGGGCTCGGTGCCGCCCTCCCAGCCGATCTCACCGCCCCATCCATCCGACCCTCCCACCCCTCCTTGCGCTCGGTGCCGACCCTCCGGCGGCGTTTCCCGTGCGGTCCCGCCCGGCCGCGGCGGCGCGGGGCCATGGCGGAGCTCCAGGCGCGCCTCGAGGAGCTGGAGCGGCGAATGGAGCGGGCGGAGGCGGCGCTCCGGGAGCTGCCCCTCGCCGCCCTGCAGCTCCACGGGGTGAGAGCCGCGATGGGAGAACCGGGGGAGCCCCGGAGAGGGGCGAGGAGGGGTCGCTTATGGGGCTGAGGGTGAGATGCGGGCGTTTAGGGGAGTGATGCGGAGCGGAGACGGCTAGAAGTGGGATGGGGGAGTCACTTATGGGGTCGTTGTGGGGCTGGAGGTTGGGAGTGAGACTGGGGGGGCACTGAGGGGCTGGTGGGAGGTTGAAGGGGAGCCTGGGGGTCGCTTACGGAGCTGTTGGAAGGAGGGTTTGTGGCTGGGAGGGAGCCTGGGGATCACGCGTGGAGCTCTGGAGGGCGGGAGCGGTTTGGGGGGCTCCTGAGGGGGCTGCGGTGTGTTTCAGGAGACGGGATGGGAATCCAGTGGATTCCCGGCTGGCCGGGAGCAGCTCGAGTGGCTCCTCAGGGGGCAGCAGTGGGCTTCAGGAAACTGGGGATGAATCCGTTGGAGTCCTGGGGATCTGGGAGCTGTTTGAGGGAGCTGCGGTGAGTTCCAGGAGCTGGGGATGAATCCAGTGGGCTGCTGGGAGCAAGCTGGTTTAGGAGACTGGGAATCAACACGGGGGTCTCCGTATGGGGGTTTTGGAGCTACTGAAGGGCTGGGGGGGTCCGAGGGTCTGGGAGTTGTTCGGGGTCGCTGCCCTGTGCCCCATCCCAGCCGGTGCTGCAGGTCCCGGTGCGGTTCGAGGATGTGGCAGTGCGGTTCAGCCGGCAGGAGTGGGCGAGCCTGGACGCGGGACAGAAGGAAATGTACCGGAGCGTCATGGAAGGCAACTACGAGATGCTGGTGTCCCTGTGTAGGCTGCGTTTGCGCCGGTTTGGCAGCCCCAGGGAGCTCTCTTGGGGTCGTTTCTCTGCCTCTTTGCCTTTTGCTGCAATCTCCAGCTCTCAGATAATCCCCCCTTTCCCCTGTCCCCTCCGGCAGCGTTTGGAGCATGGCAGGGACACACAGGACAGGGTAGTAAGTGCTTGGTGTCTTTTCCTCGTGGAGAACAGGTACATTGTTGGTGTTATCATCTCCCTGGGTTGTCACCTCCAAAATTCTCTGCCTGGGACATCCCTTTCCATGAGAATTTCCCCTACAATCCAACCTGAGCCTCCCCTTGAAGGTGTTTCCTCTTGTCCTGTTCCCTGGGGCCAGGTCCTGATTCCCTCCTGGCTGCACCCTCCTGTCAGGAGCTGTGCAGAGCCAGAAGGTTCCCCTGAGCCTCCTTTTCTCCAGGCTGAGCCCCCTCAGCTCCTGGTGCTCTGTTCCCCTGGTCTGTTCCCTTCCCTGGACACACTCCAGCCCCTCAATGTCTTCCTTGGCATGAGGGGCCCAGAGTTGCCCCCAGGATTCGAGGTGCTCCCTCAGCACTGCCCTCATGCAGTCAGGAGCCTCACAATTCCCTTCCCATCATTCAGGGTATTTTCCTATCTGCAAGGTGAGTTTCTGGGAGAACAGGGAATTCTGTAGCAGGGGCCGATCAAGGATGGGTTTTCATGCAGTTGTTCCAGGGGACTGTCAGAGGCTGTTTTCCATATTCCCTGTCAGCTCTGCCTGCTGTTTCCTGTCTGTATCCATAATTCCCGTCGTGGCTGTGGTTGGAGATGAAGTTTCTGGGGTTGGGACTGGCTCTGTTGCCCAGCTGTGGGTGCAGAGTCCCTGTCCCATCATGTTCCTGATGTCTGTCCTGCTCTTGCCCAGACTCTGCCCTGTCCAAGCCTGAGCTGTTACTGCAGCTGGAAAGTGAAGAGCTGAGCACCCCGCCAGAATTGGAGCCAGAGGCAGCAGAGGTGTCCCCAGAGCTGGCTGTAGGTGGGTGACACTGGGTTCCTTCTGTGCCACCAGCTTCTGGCTGCTCACTGGGACCGTGAATCCCAAAATTTTGGGTTTGGGTTGAGAGAAATCTTAAAGCTCATCTCTTTCCAAGCCCCTGCCATGGGCAGGGACACCTTGCACTAGTGCAGGTTGCTCCAAGCCTTTTCCAACCTGGGACACTTCCAGGGTTTGGGATACGTCCCCTGTGAGGGAACACCTGCTGGGACATGTGGATAGCCTGGAAGCCCCTGCCCCAGCAGCTGCTGGGTGTGAGGGATCCTGACACCCTCTGCAATGGGATTTTTCACTGGCTGCTGGTGAATCCAAATGTCCTTGTCCTCCACAGAGCCAGCCCTTCAGAACTGCACCAGCAATGATGCACTGCTGGAGACAGAGACAATGGAGAGGGGCTGCAGGGAGCCAGAGGAAAGTGGGAATGTGGCAGAGAAGACTGAGAACCTGGTGGAGGAAAGTGAGAGCCTGGTGGAGGAGAGCTGGAGCCTAGTGGAGATAAGTGGGAACCTGATAAAGGAAATCTGGGATGTGGCAGAGGAAAACAGGAGCATGGCAGAGGAAAACAGGAGCATGGCAGAGGAAAACAGGAGCTCAGCAGAGGAAAACAGGAACTCAGCAGAGGAAAACAGAAGCCAAGCAGAGGAAAACAGGAGCTCAGCAGAGGCTAACAGGAGCCCAGCAGAGGAAAACAGGAGCCCAGCAGAGGAAAACAGGAGCCCAGCAGAGGCTAACAGGAGCTCAGCAGAGGAAAACAGGAGCCAAGCAGAGGAAAACAGGAGCCCAGCAGAGGCTAACAGGAGCCAAGCAGAGGATAACAGGAGCTCAGCAGAGGAAAACAAGAGCCCGGCAAAGGAAAGTGGGAACCCAGCAGAGGAAAGTGGGAACCTGATGGAGGAAAGCAGGAGCCCAGTGGTCCCAGAGAACTGCAGCACACGTGAGTGCCTGGCAAATCCTGCTGCTGTGAGGGGTCCTGGACCCCTGTCTGGCTGTTCCCTACCCACCTTTATCCCTGCTCTTGCCCTCACAGCACCTGTCCCTCTGGAAGCCACTGCTGTCCTGGCGGATCTCAGCCAGCCGACCCCGTCCCCTCCCTGCCCACCCTCTGTGCACTGCCAGGACGCCGTGGGTCAGAACTGTTCTCCACCTGCAGCAGGTACTGGGGCAGAACCCTTAGCCCTCCTTGGTGGGGCCAGCAGCTTGGGGAGGGTCTGTTGGGCCTCTCTCCAGGCTTAGGCCTTCCAGGAAAGGGAAGCAAATCCTGTTACCAGCCCTGAAGCTGTTTGGGATACGGCATGGCATTGGGGCACCTGCCCAGACAAGCCCCGGGGTGGTTGTCAGAGTCCCCTGTCCCCCTGGGTGATGTTTTCCACCTCAGACTGCTCCTGGGGTGTCTGCAGGGATCAGCTGTGGCTGTTCCTGGCTTTTACACAGTCCAGAGACTGAGCTGGAAGAGGAGAGTGGGACTGGGATTTGTGCTGGCATGGAACAGGGTGGGAAGTGAGGGAGGGTGGGAGCAAAGCCCTTTGCTGTTCATGCCTTAAACCCATGTGGAAAGTGATGTTTGCATTCTAAAAAATTCCCAGGAGATGCTGAAGCGGGGATCCCAATGGAGGTGCCACAGGAGGAGGTTGCTGCAGAGAAGCCGCCAGTGCCCAAAGCACCCTTTAAGGGTCTGGAAGAGGACAAGGGTCAGGAAGAGGAGGCTCTGAAAGATTCAGGGAATACTGGCCAGGATCTGGTGGCCAACATTCCTGAAGATCCAGGAAAGGATGTGGCACCAGATGTCCACAAAACAACAGAACAGGCAGATCCCAGCCCAGGGGAGCCAGTGAAGGATTCGTGCGTGGGCCGGCCCATGGCCTGGCAGAGAAATTCTGCCCGGGAATTTTACTCCTGCCCCATCTGCAGGAAAACCTTCCTGCTGAAGATCAACCTCCTGATCCACCAGCGTGGCCACACCAACTGGGTGCCCTATGTGTGCGTCCACTGCGACCGCAAGTTCATGTCCAAGAAGAAAATCAGGCGGCACCTCCGCGCCTGGGCAGCCAACGGGACGTGCCAGCCCTCGGAGCTGGAGGTGTGTCCCAGCCAGGTGCCATTCCCAGCACCCCATCCCCAAACCTGGGCAGCTAACGGGGCGTACCAGGCCTCAAAGCCAGAGGAGTGTCCCAGTAGGACACCGTGTCCAACATCCCAGCCCCAGACCTGGTACCCAATGGCGCCTGCCAGCCCTTGGATGCAAATGCATGTCCTAGCCAAGGGATGCCGTGCCCAACATCCCAGCCCCAAACTTGGGCACCCAATGGTCCCTGCCAGCCCTTGGATGCAAATGCATGTCCCAGCCAGGTGCCATGCCCGGCATCCCAGTGCCCAACATCCCAGCCCCAAACCTGGGCACCCAATGGAACCTACCAGGCCTCGAAGCCAGAGGAGTGTCCCAGCCAGACCCTGTGCCCGTCCTCGCAGCCACAAGCCCCGAGCAGGGACTGTGGCACGGTGTGGCAGGACCCTGGCCCTGCCAGGTGCTCACTGCCACCTGGAAAAGTGATGTACACGTGCACAGAGTGCCGGGAAAGCTTCTCCAACCAAGTCTTCCTGACGGTGCACCAGCGCCGGCACTCCGGCCACCACCTCATCCTGTGTCCCTGCTGCAACCGCAGCTTCACCTGGGTCTCGGACTTTGTCCGGCAGCACTGGATGTACATGGGCGTCCGGCCCCACCAGTGTGGCATCTGCCAGAAGACCTTCAAGAGGTTCTCCCACCTCAAGGCGCACCAGAGGATCCACAGGCGGCAGGAGCGGCCGTTCACCTGCGCCAACCCGGGGCCCGTCGTGGCGGCGCCCGCGGCAGGAGACGGAGTGGGAAGCCAGGCTGTGACCCCCCAGGGATGGGGCGCTGCTGTGGGACCTTGAGGTGTCCTCCCGGAATGGGAGGCTGCTCTTGGATCTCAGGGTGTACACCCAGGGGTGGGAAGGTGCTGCTGAAATTTGAGGTGACCTCCCAGAGGCTTGAGGTGACCTCCCATGATGCTGCTGATGGACTTTGAGGTGACATCCCGGACACAGGGTGCTGCTGATGGACTTTAAGTTGACCTCCCTAGGACAGGAGGCTGCTGTCTGATCCTGAGGTGAAGAATGGGATGCTGCTGCTGGTGGGCATTAGTGTCCTCTCAGAAATGAAATACGTGATGAATTTTGAGGTGTCTTCCCAGGAATAAGATGCTGCTGTTGAGCCTTGAGGTGACCTCCCGAGAACAGGATGGTGCTATTGGACTTTGAAGTGACTCCCATGGATGCAATGCTGCTGTTGGATTTTGAAGTGACCTCCTGGGGACCAGAGGCCACTGTCAGACCTCCTCCCCTCTATCCCTCTCCAGATGAGGGCTGGAACGTGGACAACATTTTCCGGCTCCCCTGCCCTGGTGTGGGGACGGGGGGCACCTGCCCAGCCCATGTGAGGGGAACTCCTTGTTCCCAAGCCCTGGTGGGGTGGGTGGGATGCTGGGAGTGGATCCCTTTTCTGGAGAGTGCCAATAGATGCTGTAGAAACCAGGATGCTGCACGTGGATTCCTTGAGGGGGCTCTGGGAGGGTCCTGCCAGATCTGGCTGGGTGGGCAGCACCAGGAATGGGACCTGTGGGATGGAGTGATGGAAGAGTGAGAATGGAACACTGGGTGGGGGGTGTCAGCTGCTGCTGGGGGGCTGCAGTCCCAGTGTGAGATGGGGTGGGATGGGTTTGGGGGTCTGGATGGGCCTCTGGGAATGGCACTGGGGGTTGCTGGGCACTGGGGATTTGAGGGCTGGAGCTGTGGTCCTTGTGCATGGGGATGGAATAGGGGTAGGATGAGATGGGGGTGAGAGGGGGATGGATGGATGGATGGATGGATGGATGGATGGATGGATGGATGGATGGATGGATGGATGGATGGATGGATGGAATGGGGGTGGATGTGGATGTGCTAGAAACCAGGATGGGGATGGAGATAGGATGGGATGGGACTGATAGAGCTTGGCTCTTCGCTGTGGGACCTGGCAACAAGAGGAACTGGCAGGAAACTGATGCCCAGGAAGTTCCACCTGGACAGGAGGAAGAACTCCCACCCTGTGCAGCGACTGAGCCCTGGAACAGCTTGTCCAGAGAGGGTGTGGAGCCTCCCTCATTGGAAATATTCCAGAATGGTCTGGACACAATCCTGTGCCATGTGCTGTGGGATAACCCTGACTGAGCAGGGAGGCGAGACCAGATGAGCCACTGTGGTCCCTTCCAGCCTGACCAGTCCTGGGATGGGATGGGATGGGATGGGATGGGGATGGGGATAGTGTGGGGTTGGGCTGTCGATGGGCTGGGGCTGTACCGGCTGTAACGGGGCCGGGCCGGGCCGGGGTCTCTCGGTGCGGCGGGCGCGGGCGCGGGCGGGGCGGCGCGGGCGGCGCGGGGCCGGCAGGGGGCGCTGCGGCGGCGGCGGCGAGGGGCGGCCATGGCCCAGTGGGGCCGCGCTCAGGTACCGGCGGGACCCCCCGGCACCGGCACCCCCGCACCCCCGGCGGGACCCCGGGCCCGGCCGCCCCTCACCGCCCTCTTCCCCCCGCAGCAGGACCCCGAGTGGGCGCCCGAGGCCTGGCAGGGCGCGGGCCCCGATCCCGGCGCGGGCCCCGGCGGGGCGGCCCCGGCGGAGCTGTCGCTGCGGGCGGTGGCGGTGGCGGAGCGGCGGCTGGAGCGGAGCGTGGAGGCGGCGGAGCGGCGGCTGGAGCGGCTGGAGCGGCGCGTGGCGGGGCTGGAGCGCACGGTGCGGGCCGGCGGGGCCCGGCTGGCCGCGCTCCTCAGGGACAACTCCCGCCGCCTCCGCCGCATCCAGCGCCAGCTCCGCCGCTGCCGCTGCAGGGGGAACCGCACCGGGACCGGCACCGGGACCGCCCGGGAGCGGACACAGGTAACCGCCACGGGGTCGGGGCCCGGGGAACCGGGACGCGCCCGCACCGGGGGACAGGATGGGCCCGGGGGATGGGGATGCGACCCGGGGAACGGGAACCAGCCCCAGGGAATGAGGAAAGGAACGGGCACCGGAGAATGGGGATCGGGCTGAGCCCACGGGGACACGGAGAAGCTCTGAAGAATGGGGACGGGGACGTGCCAGCGGTGCAGGGACAAGTTCTGGGTAACGGGATGGGGATGAGCCCGTGGTAATGAGGATGAGTCCCAGGGTACAGGGATGTGCCCTCAGTGACGGGGATGGGGTGTAGGTAATGGGGACAAGCCCCAGATAACAGGGACATGCCAGCGGTGACAAACAGGGACAAGTGCCAGCTAATGGGAATGTGCCAAAGACGGACAGGGATGTGTCCCAGCTCTCAGGGATGTGCTCAGCGTGATAGGGACAGGCCACAGGTGACAGAGATGTGCCCAAAGCAGTGGGAAAGTGCCCCAGGTGACCATGTGGCCATGGGAAGTGCTGCTGGCTCTCAGGAGCTGCACAGAGCCAGATGGACACGGCTCGTCTGGTGCTTGTCCCTGTCGTCAGGGAAGAGGGGGACCAGAACACCTGCCCTGAGTGTTTCAGTCATATTTCAGGGCCCTACTGGGGTGATGTGGGATGGTGCCACTGTCCCACTCCCACCTGAGGCGTCACTGCTCCCTGGATCCTGGGAATCTGACCCCGGTCTGGGGAGGAACACCTGAGCCTTGCTGGGATGTCTGGGGCTGTCCCCCCTGACATGGCTTTGTCCATAGGAGCTCTGGACCCTCAGGGGCTCGGGGAGGGGCTCAGTGGGGACCCCCAGGTGGAGCCTCCTGTAATTCCAGGTGCCAGCGGCAGGTGAGGGTGAGGAGGCCGCTCTGCCTGAGCAGGAGCTGGGGAGCAGCGTGGGCAGCCGGGAGCTCCGTGGGATCTCCAGGAAGGGGAGCTACGAGGCCATGGTCCCTCTCGGTGAGGATCACTCAGATCATGTCAGAAGCATCATCATCCCTGGGCTGATGCAGCTTCCAGACCTTCCCCACGTGGAACATGGGGGGATTCCAGGTGACATGTCCTGCAGCTGGTGTTCCTGCACTGTTTTTTCCTGGGATATGGGCTGTACATGGATCACCCTGCAGGGATTTGCTGCAGAGAGTCCTACGTTTTAGTACTCATTAATTTTGGGCTGAAATTTTAGAGCTTGAGTGTCCATCAGGCACTTCTGGAATAAGGAGAAATCCCGTGCCTGGTTTAGCTGCCAGTTGCCTGTGATCAGATGTCCTGGAATTCCAGGATCCTGCTTTGGGAGGTCCCCACTGTCTGCAGTTCATCCCATTGCTCCCTCCTTCCCAGGGTCTGAGGATGCTGGTTCCAAAGCTGCACTGCTGCCACCAGCCGAGGACAGGGAGGATCCAGGGAGCCCCGGGCTGCCCGAGAAGGGAGCGGTGCCAGGACAGCTTGGTGACAGTGAGTGACACTCAGGGGGGCTGAGGATGGGCACTGACAACCTGCCCAGACTGGGCAGCGTTCTTAAGGACAGAAAATGGGAAAACCTGGGGCAAGGCTCAGTGAGGGTGGCTCTGGAGCTGGGTAGCTGTGGGTGGATGTTCCCTCCTGCTTTGGGGAGGCTTTGCTTTGATCCTTTTCCCTGGATTCACACACTTAAACTCTGCCACTCCTGATGGGGTTCTCTCCAGGATGGAGGACTCTGCACCTCAGCTTTGCCTTCACATTCCCTCTGGTTTGGTTTTTTTGTGAGGGTTGTATTGTCAGTCCATAGTGTCATTGAGTCCAGCATCCCAGGGCAGTGGTGAAGTCTCCATTCCTGGAAGGATTTAAAAGCTGTGTGGATGTGCACTTGGGGAAACGGGACAGTGGTGGCCTTGGCAGTGCTTAGTTTTGGTTTTGAGGGCTTTGCAAATCTCACTAATTCCATGATTCCATGATATCCCTGAAGTCCCACAAACTGCCTGGACAACTCCCCTTCACCTCATCTCCTTCTGGGAATCCCTTCCTGCTCCCTTTCATTCTTTGCCAGTTCCTTTCACTTCTGCTCCCGCTCCCACTCTGGAGCTGTGAGCACGGGAGGCCTTCCCTTCCCGGGAATGAACTGCGGTGTCTCCACAGGTGAGATGATCGTGATCAAGACAGAAGAGCAGCAGCCACAGGAGGACGGAGCCGAGCTCCTGGCACTGCCGATGGTGCCCGCGGTCAGGCTGGACGAGGAGGTTCCCCTCAGCCAGGAGCAGCCGGTGTCCTGGGAGAGCCACGGCGTGGCCGGGCCCAAGGCGGCCGGGGAGGGCTTGGGGGAATTCTGCCTGGGGGAATTCAAGCCGGTGGTGGTGCCGGTGGAGGCTCACCCTGCCCCGGGGCTGCCTTTCCCCGCGGAGCACGCGTTGGGCGCGGGCACGGAGCAGCCGTTCGCGCTCGCCCAGGGAATGCCGCTGGGAGAAGACCCCGCGGCCGAGGTGGCGTCGCCGCAGCCCGGCTGGGAGCAGCAGAGTGTCCAGGACGATCCCCGGGCGCTGCCGCCGGGCTGGAAGAGCGTCCGGCTGACGCGGAACCTCCTGGCGCGGCAGCAGAGCCGGGAGAGGAAGAGCAACGGCTCCTTCATCTGCACGTCCTGCGGGAAGAGCCTGGCGCACCACGCCGCGCTGCTGCGGCACCAGCGCCTGCACACGGGCGAGCGGCCCTTCCAGTGCCCGGCCTGCGGCAAGAGCTTCAACGAGAAGTCCAACCTCAACAAGCACTACCGCATCCACACCGGCGAGCGGCCGTACCGCTGCCCCGCCTGCGGCAAGGGCTTCGTGCAGAAGCACCACCTGCAGAAGCACCAGCGCATCCACGGCCCGCAGCTCCGCAGCGCTTGGCCGGGCCGGCCGGCGAGGGGCAGCGCCGGAGGGGAGCGGCTCTACCGCTGCATCGAGTGCGCAGAGAGCTTCCCGCAGAAAGCGTCGCTGGAGGAGCACCAGCGGCGGCACACGCAGCAGCGCCCCTTCCAGTGCCACGGCTGCACCAAGAGCTTCCGGCACCGGCAGTCGCTGAACCACCACCAGAAGGTGCACGCCGTGAACGCCTCCCCGGCCGGCAGCTTGCCGGGACACGAGCCGGAGCTGGAGCCCTGCGAGGCTCTGAGCCAGGACAATCGGTAGCCAGAGGGATGGAGAAGGGAAGGGACAGCGGTTCTTCAGCGTGGGACAAGCCGGGCAGCTGGGACTTGTGGCAGCACCGGGAGTTTGTGCACGGTGCTGGGGGACTCGTGGCACCACCTGGGTCGCAGGAGCAGGAACCTGCTGTGCTGATGTTATGGGACTCGTGGCACCACCCGGGTCTCAGGAGCAGGAACCTGCTGTGCTGATGTTGTGGGACTCATGGCAGCACCTGGATCTCAGGAGGAGGAGCAGGAACCTGCTGTGCTGATGTTATGGGACTTGTGGCAGCACCTGGGTCTCAGGATCAGGAGCAGGAACCTGCCGTGCTGTTCAGCAGGGAAGGGTCCAGGGTGGGATGGGACTGGCCCCGAGGCAGCAGAGGAAGGTCAGTGACTGGAGCTGACCCGGTGGTGCCGCTGCCTCGTGGATTCAGCAGAAGAGCGGCTCTGTCAGATCCCATGGTGGAACTCGGGTTGTTTGAACTCCACCGCTGTGCAGGGAGGGGGGCTGGGAGTGGTCAGTGGCCTGGGGGCAGCTGATAGCCCCACAAGGCTGTGGGGGCTGGGTGGCCAGACCAGCCCGGGGAAGAAGAGAATCAGATAAAGACTGAGCTGACTGGCCTCCTGTTGTGCTCCGGGGCAGCTGGGGGGGTGACATCCCTGGCTCAATAGGGATGGGGCCATCAGGGGTGGAATGTAGAGCTACCTGCTGGGAATGTGGAGCAGTCCCACAGGAATCCCCCACAGGATTCTCTGGGCACTGTGGGACTCCCTGGCAGTGCTGAGGGACATGTCCCACCCATGGTGGCCAGGGCCACTCCATCCCCTGCCCTTCCTTGCTTCCCTCACCTGCTCATCCTTCCTGGCTGGCATTCCACAACTCTCCCAGTGGCCTGAGGGCACTGGAGCTGCTGGCAGTGACTCCCAAAACCCTCCTGCTGAGAGCTGTCCTGGCTGATCCCAGTTCTGAGCCCACAGACACCAGCACAGCCCCCAAAACAGCCAGACATAGAGACAAATACTTTATTGATTCCACAGCCTGAGAAAGGGATCGGGAATGTCACAGGAAACTGCTCCCGGTCACAGCAGATTTGGAAATTCCAGGCTGGGGCTGCTGGCCCTTCTGCTGGCCTTCAGCACTGACACACCAGCTCAGCCATGCTCCTGGGATCAACTGGGGAGCACTGGGATCTCTGCTGGGCAGGAATAACAGGGATAACCAGCCACTGGCTCACTGCCAGATCCACGGTCATGTGTCTGCCACTGGCACCCCTCCCGGCTCCTGCTGCAGGCTGGGAATGCTCCACACTGCAATCCCAGGGGCAGGCAGTGTGAGACCAGCCCAGAGGAGCAGTGGGATGCTGTGTATATTCCTGTGGAGCAGCTCAGACGCTGCTGTCTGTCCCGTGGAGCAGAAGGTGGCTGAGGATCACACCTGGATGTGGCACAGGCGTTCCCTCAGCTCCCAAAGCTTCCCACAGCAGCACCATCACACCTTGGGAGTGACTTGGAATAAAAGATGGGAAAAGCCTTCCAGTGCTCACTGCTCAGAGAGGGACAGAGATCTCAGGATGTCAAATAATTACATCAAACAGCTCAAAACAAAAAAAACCTGAAAAATGAAATGTAAGAGTCCCAACAGCTGCTCCACTGTGTCCGTATGGCGCTGGCTGTGGGCAGGAGGTGCTCCCTGTGCACACCCAGCACGTGGGGCTCTGGCCATGGACACTGCTCTGGTGGCTCCAGGGGACACTGGGGCAGCACCAGGCCTGGCTGCCTCCGGGCAGGTCCCCTCTCCCTGACTGAGGTAGCTGCAGGACTGCTTTCCATAGGATTCATTAAGGTGGGATTTTGGGCAAAAGGGGACGACAAGCTGTGGTTGGGAGAGTGGGAGCTTCCTCCAGAGCTGAGGGGCTGCTCAGTGCAGGCAGATCCACAGGGATCAGGGTGCTGCTGCAGCATGGGGCTGGCTGACCTGTCAAGTATTCCTAAAATCACTCTGCACCTGTGCAGGATGGTTCTGAGGGTACCTGTGGCCTTCCTCAGGGACCTGCCAGCATCCCTGGAATACACAGCACAGACTGTTGGGGTTTGGTTTGTCCTATGGATCATCCACTGCAAAGCTCCAGTGTTCCCAACCTGCTGGAGGGGCTGTTGGCTGATCTCCTCCCCAGGGTGGCCAGGACATGGTGGGGTCTCAGAGATGTCACTCTCCATCTGGTGTCTCAGTCAGGACTCTTGTTCCATGGAGCAAACGGCTGCATGGGAATGCTGCCAGCTCCATTCCCTTCTCCCTGCCCTCTTCAGTTGTTTTTCTGAATGCAAGGGGTCAGCTTCAACATCAAAGAATGCAAAAGTTCTGCTCCTTTTTGACCAGGATTCACCTGGTCATCTCCCAGGAATGTCAGCTTGGGAAAATTCCAAGCCAACAGGACCAAGTCAGTGGAATGGTGAAGCATTATGGATCACTGGAGGTTTCTGAAATTTGCTCTCTGTTGTGGTCTCCAAGCTTCCCATTCTTTCTGCAACCCAGGAATCTCCTAAAACACAGCAGATTCCCATTCTCAGTGTCCCACCAGGTGCAAACCCAACAAACTCACAGCTTCCTTCCAGGGACACACACAGCTCAGATCTGTCCCGGGGTCTGTCCTCTGTCATTTCTCTGTCATCTCCGAAACCAATGCCCTGGATCCCAGCTGGACCACGGGCTGCACAGCTTTCCTGATGCAGTCAGGGAGCGGGGAGCCTTTTCCCGGGAGCCCCAGCGGCGTTGTCCCCAAGAGCAGCACGTTGGGCAGGCTCGCTTTTGCAGCCTCAGGGCTCCCATTCTCTTGGGACGGGCTCCTCTGGGCCTCGGGAACTTGGTGCTGCGGGGATGCCGGGATAGCAGCAGGGGGCTGGGCCTTGTGCTCCCGCTGGAGCGCCGCCAGAGCCCTCTCGTGGATCTTCTTGTGGCGCAGCAGGTGATTGCTGCGGGTGAAGCACTTGTTGCAGGAGCTGCAGCAGTAGGGCCGGTCCCGCGCGTGGGTCTTCAGGTGCCGCCGCATGGACGTGGAGCAGGCCAGGAACTTCTTGCACAGGGGGCACTTCTGCCTGGGGGCGGGCGGCTGCACGATCCCGGAGCCAGCCAGGCCCTCTCTGTCGGGCTCCTCCTTGGGCTGGCCCAGCCAGGCCCCCGCGGCGTGGCCGGCGCTGCCGCACAGGTCCCTGCGCGGGCGGATGCGCAGCTCGGGGTGCACGTTGCCCCAGACCTTGGCGCCGAAGGCTCTGTCCTTGACGTGGATGCTGCGGTGCAGGTCCAGGTGCCGCTTGGTGCTGAAGCCGATCTCGCACACGGGGCACTCGTAGGGCCCCTCCTTGGCGTGGCTGCGCTGGTGGATGATGAGGTTGATCTTGAGGCGGAAGCGCTTCCCGCACTCGGTGCAGGGGTGGGACCATTCCCGCACGTACCCGCGCCGGCAGTTGCCCATCAGGAGGGTGCTGGCCTCGCACCGGTTCGGTTTCTTCTTCATCTTGGCTTTCACCAGCTCGTTTTTGGGACATTTCTGGATCTCTGAGCTGGGAGAGGGGGTGGATTCCTCTGCTAGCAGCTCAGCCTCCTCTTCCTTCACCTTGATGTCCTCGGGGGAAGCTTCTTCGAACGGTGTTTCATCTTCCATGGATAAGGCTTCCTCTGGAACAGAGAGGCACCGTGTTGGTGTCAGCAATGTGTGACACAGCACCAGGGCTCTCCCTGTGCTGGCACTGCCGGGCACTTCCAGTCCCAGGGGCAGCTCTGGGCTTCTCATGACAAGAAGACATGGAGGGGCTGGAGTGTGTCCAGAGAAGGGAACACAGCTGGGAAGAGTCTGGAGCCCCAGGAGCAGCTGAGGGAGCTGGGAAGGGGCTCAGTCTGGAGAAAAGGAGGCTCAGGGGGGACTCTGTGGCTCTGCACAGCTCCTGACAGGAGGGGACAGCCAGGGGGGTCAGGCTGTGCTGCCAGGGAACAGGGACAGGGCAAAGGGAAACGGCCTCAAGCTGTGCCAGGGAAGGTTCAGGTTGGATACTGGGAAAATTCCTTCCCCAGAAGGGTTGTCCAGCCATGGCACAGTGGCCCAGGGCAGGGATGAGTACCAATCCCTGGAGGGGATTGAGCACTCCATGGGTGCCATTGGGACCAATGGCACGAGGGACCCACCTCTAAATCCACATGATGTTGCAGGAAAAAATAAAAGGAACCCCTGAAGCTTCATTTTCCCTCCCTATTTCAATCCCACCAGTTCTGGAAGCTGCTTCCCACCCTCCTGCCAGGCCCCGTGTCCCCAGCACAGGGTGACTCACCAGTGTCAGGCTCTGCTGGATCCTCCTCCATCTCCGCATCCTCCTCTGCCAGCGTCCCCTGCTGATGGTCCCCCAGGGACATCACGTTCATCATGAGGATGGGGAGCTCTGTGTGCAGGGAACAGGGATTTGAAAGACCTGCTCAGGCCCTGCTCCATCAATATGAACCAGGCATTGCTGGGAGTGTGGGGAAAAGCTGGAGAAAGCTGTGGCTCATGAGGCAGGATGTGGAACAGCTATCAGGAAAATTCCTTCTGGAAAGGGCTGTGCAGCCCTGGAACAGGCAGTGCTGGAGTCCCTGTTCCTGCAGGATGTGTGGATGTGGCACCTGGGGACATGGGGCCTTGGCAGTGCTGGGGGATGGTTGGACCCAATGATCTCAGGGGGCTTTTCCAACCCCAGCAGTTCTGTGGAAAGGCTGGAAAGTGTCAGGAGGAACTGGAGTGAAGCCACACATGGACCAAAAGCAGAGGGAGGGAAGGACAGCAAGGTGCCACATGCCACCAGCTCACAGAGCAGCCTCACCCCATCACCTCCACAGGCTGCATTCCCATGTCCAGACCTTCTTCCTCTGTCCTGTGACAACATCCCAGGGCTCCCTGGCAATGCCTCTGCAAGCACCAGGGCCATGCACCTCTGCCCTGGACGCTGCCAGAGCCCAGAGAGCTGGGGAAGGGGAAGCACATCCTCCCTGGCATGCCTGGAACTCACCTGGGCCTGCTTCCGTGGGCATGGGATCCTCTCCTGAAGCCTCTTCCTGCTGCTCCATCTCTCCTGGTGTCTGTGGGGGCTTCTGGTTGTTGGGGACACCTGTCTGGAGGGGGTTCTGACTGTCCCCAGTCTGTGTCTGAGGCAGTGTCTGGCTGTCCCCACTGTGTGCCTGTGGGGACTCTGGGCTGTCCCCAGTCTGTGTCTGTGGGGGTTTGGGGCTGCTCCCACTCTGTGTCCTTGGGGACTTTGGGCTATTCCCATTGTGTGTCCTTGGGGACTTTGGGCTGTTCCCACTCCGTGTCCATGGGAACTCTGGGCTGTCCCCAGTCTGTGTCTGTGGGGTTTTCTGGCTGTTCCCACTTCGTGTCCATGAGGATTTTGGGCTGTCCCCAGTCTCTGTCTGTGGGAGGTTCTGGCTGTCCCCACTCTGTATTTGTAGGGTTTTCTGGCTGTTCCCACTCCGTGTCCATGAAGATTTTGGGCTGTCCCCACTCTGTGTGTGTGAGGGGTTCTGGCTGTCCCCATTCTGTGTCTGTGGGGTTTTCTGGCTGTTCCCACTTCGTGTCCATGAGGATTTTGGGCTTTCCCCACTCTGTGTCTGTGGGGTTTTCTGGCTGTTCCCACTCCGTGTCCGTGGGGATTTTGGGCTGCTCCCAATCTGTGTCTCAGGGGATTCCTGGCTGTCCCCAGTCTGTGTCTGTGGTGTTTTCTGGCTGTCCCCACTGTGTGTCCATGAGGGCTTGGGACTCTTTCCATTGCTGGGCTCTTCATCCCTCTCGATGCAGGTGCAGCTGCTGGGCTTGGACTTGGCACAGTCTGTTCCCAGAGCACAGAACAGGGGCTTTGTTAGGATTTAACTGCACTTTTATCCTGCTAGATTCCCAAGGTGAGCCCTGTCCCCTCTCCCAGCCCCAATGGCAGAGCTGCCTCCTTGGTCCCGGGCAGGATCCACAGGAGAGAAGCTCTGAGAAACAGAACATGAACCCCAAAAATGTCCCCCTGTGTCCCTTTTCCTCTCCCCAAACTCCCACCTGGGCACCAGGTGAGTGTTCCCACAGGACAGCACCTGCCCAGCTTCTCCTGGGGTGCCTTTAACCTTCCCAACTCCTCAATCCTGCAGGAAAGAGCCCTCAAACGTGGCTCTTCCCACATCTCTGCTGCTCCCAGCTCTGCCTGGGTCTGTCTGTCCTTTTGCAGCACCTCCAACCTTCCTGCCCAGCCCTCCCACTCTAAATCCACGCCCCAGGGCTCCCCACACTCCTCTGTTCCCCCAGGACAAGCAGAGCAGCTCCAGCCTCCTCCTCCCACCCCAGCTCCCAGTTCCTCACTTCCCAGCCCGTTCCCTGTCCCTCCAGAGCAGGCAGGAATGTCTCTGGAAGCCCCAGTCCTACAGGAGGCCTTTCCCACTGCTCCAGACCCTCCTGCAAGGCTTTGACTGCTCTTCTCCACGGGATTCATCCCACCAAGCACAGCCATTCCTCTTGGAATGAAGATTCACAGTGCTCTGGGGTGCTTTAGTCCATGGAGAGAGCCCTTCCTTCCTCAGGGAGATCCCCAGGAACAGCCACCTCCTCCTGGCACCCACCTGGGGCAGCTCCCATGGGGCTTCCATGTCCTGCAGCCTCCTCTGCCTTGTTCCTCTCTTCTGGTGCCTGGAGGAGCTCCTGACCATCCCCAGTCTGTGTCCATGGGGACTCCTGACCCTCTTTGTAACAGAACTCTTCGTCCCTCTCCAGCTGGGACAGGATCTCGGGCTTGGACACGGCGTAGTCTGGTCGTGGGGCAGAGGATGGGGGTTGATTAGGATTTAGCTGTGTCTTTAGTCTGGCACATTCCAACAGTGACCCTTGTCCCCTGTCCCAGTCCTGGCAGAGACACAAACACCTAATCCCCACCCCAAACACTTCCTTGGCCCCAAGGCAGGATCCACCCCCAAGCACAGAGGCAGCTGAGGCAGAGAGGATCCTAACCAGCAGGGCAGGAACTAAAATCCCAAATGAGGGAAAAGCTTTGGCTGAAACATTTCCCTCTAGTGGAAGTCAGGGACACCTCCCACTATCCCAGGTTAATCCAAGCCCCATCCAACCTGGCTTTTGACACTGCCAGGGACGTGGGCAACCTGGCCCAGGGCCTCACCACCTCACAGCCTTCCAAACCCATGATTCCATGAGCTCCAGACCCCCAAGCCTTACCCAGGGACACCAAGGTCTCATAGTTGCCCCTCATCACGGCCCTGTACAGATCCTTCTGCCAGCGCTCCAGCCTCTCCCACTCCAGCTCGTTGAAATACACCGAGATATCATCGAAGGTGAGCGGCACCTGGAATCACAGGGAACTCCCTGGAACCACGCCTGGCTCGGGGCACGCGGGAGCTCAGCCCCCAGCCCTTGCAGGATCCCAGGATCCCTGGGAAGCGCCGCTGCTACCTTGGGGATCTCCCCCCCGGAGGCGGGGGGCAGGCGCAGGATCCAGAAGTTCCTGTTCTTGAGGAGGTTCTCCAGGTTGAGCAGGCGCTGCTGCAGCTGCCCGTAGCCCTGCAGGAGGGTGCTGAGGGAGGCCAGGCCGCTGCCCAGCTCCCCGACCAGGTTCTCGCAGGCCATCAGCCGCCGCTCGGCGCGCTCCGTGCGGCTCCGCAGCTCCTGCAGCTCCGACGGGGCCGTGCCCGGTGCCGCCTTCCGCCGGAGGCTGCCCGACACCTGCGGGGGACGCAGGGTCAGGGACCCGGCCACGGCTCTGGCCACAGCACAGGCAGGCAATGGGGACCCGCTGGAGACCCCCCCAGTACCCCCGAGGGACGCCCCAGACCCCAATTCCGCAGGGATCTGCCACAGCCTGGCCGCCACCCCCGCGTCCCCCTGTCCCCCCCTCCCCACGGAGCAAAGGGAGACCCCCTGAACGGACACCCCAGGGGAACGCCCCGGAGCAGCACCTTTGGAGCTCCCCAGTTCCACCTCTCGCAGGAGCAGCGCCCCTGGGAGATCCCCTCACCCCTGTGGACTGATATCCCCGGGGCAGCCCCGTCCTCCCGAGCTGTCACCCAGGATCCGGAGGGACACCCCTGGCCCCCAGACCCAGCACCCCTGGGGCTCCCCCAGAACCCCCTCCCCTTGGGGACCCCTCAACCCCCCAGAACCAGCTCTCCCGGAGACCCCCGAGCTGTCACCCCGCAAGGACCGCCCCGTGCCACCTCTGTCCCCCCACCCCCAGGACCCTGCGGGACCCCCCTGACCCCCAGTGCCACTTCCCCCGTGGGACCCCCGCACGCCCCTGACCCAGCACCGCTGCAAGCCCGCCCCGTCCCGTGTCCCGTCGCGCATCCCGGCCCGTGGCCCGCGGCCCGGGCGGGCCCTGACCTGTGCGGGCCCCCGGCGGGACATGGCCGCGGCCGCCACCGCCGCCTCGGGCCCCGCGCCCGCGCCGCCACCGGGCCCACAGAGGGCGCCGTCCGCCAGAGCTGCAGCGCGCGGGGAGCGGCGCCCCCTGGCGGCTGGGAGGAGCAAGAGCCGGATGGGGGCGGGGCCACCATGGGGCGGGACCGGAACATGGGCGGGGCCGAATAAGGGGTGGGGTCAGGTCTGGGGGCGGGGCCGGCCCCCAGGGTCACCAAGGCCGGAGCCGCCAAGGCCGGGGCCACTGAAGCCGGACCTCCGGGCACTCCCCGGGCCTTGAACTGGGAGCCCTACTGGACCCCAGGGCCAGCCCCACGTCCTCCGGGAGCAGCATTCCTGGGGGATCTCCCCATCCCTGTGATCCAGAAGTTTTGGGGATCCGCCATTCCCCTGAACTGGGAGCCCTGTGGGACCCCCAGGGCCGGCATCACTGGGGGATCCTCCAGCCCCACCTCCCCCGGGACCCCCACCTTCCTAGGGGATCTTGCTATCCCTGTGATCCAGCATTCCTGGGGGATCTCACCATCCCTTTGATCCCAGCATTCCTGGGGGATCTTGCTATCCCTGTGATCCAGCATTCCTGGGGGATCTCACCATCCCTTTGATCCCAGCATTCCTGGGGGATCTCACCATCCCTTTGATCCCAGCATTCCTGGGGGATCTCACCACCCCTTTGATCCCAGCATTCCTGGGGGATCTCACCATCCCTTTGATCCCAGCTTTCCTGGGGGATCTCGCCATCCCTGTGATCCAGCATTCCTGGGGGATCTCGCCATCCCTTTGATCCCAGCTTTCCTGGGGGATCTCGCCATCCCTGTGATCCAGCATTCTGGGGAACCTCCCATACCCTTGGACTGACATTCCTGAGGGTGCCCCAGCCCCATCGCCCCTGGAATGCCCCCGCAGTCCCCCTGTGCAGTCTCCCCACGGTCTGGCCCCAATCCCCGGTGTCCCTGCTGTCCCCACAGAGCCACCCAGCCCAGCCTAGCGTAGGGTGGCTCTGTCGGGGATCACCCACCCTGTGTGTGTCCCCCAAACGCATCCGCTCCCTCCTCTGTGCCGGCTTTATTTGGGGGCTTGGCAAGGTGGGGGCGGCTGCCCCAGAAGCATTTCGGGGGTGGGAAGGGCGGGGGGCTCAGGGCAGAGCGGGGAGCGGGCGCTGAGCTCTCTGCTGCCGTGGGGCTGCTCCCGGTGTCCCGCGGCATTCCCAGGCTCCAGCATCGCCTCCCGCCGTGCTTTCGGCTGCTCGGTGACTCCTGCAACGCCCCACGGGGGCTGTCGGGGGCTCCTCGCCGGGCCCGGGCTCCTGCCGGGGGTCCGCTGTCACCTGTCACAGCAGCGGGATGTTCCCGAGGTGTCCGGCGGGCTGGGCCGGCTCCGGGCTCTCCCTCCGGGCTCTGCCCTGCGGGAGTGAGCGCGGCGTCACACGGAGACAGGAAGAGGGAGATTCCATCCCATCCCACCGCATCCCATCCCAGTCAGACCCCGTCCCATGCCCATCCCATCCCGTCCCTTCCGTTTCCACCCCCATCCCATCCCGTCCCGTCCCATCCCCATTCCACCCCACGCCAATCTCCATTCCCCCCAGCATTCCCGGGCAGCCCCCGGGCACGCTCCGGTACCTCCAGTCCCTTCCCGCTCCGTGCCCGCCTGCCCGGTTGAGCCGCCTCCTCCTCCCGGGAATTCCAGGGCATCGACTGCGACTCCTGCGGGACAGACGCGGGTGTGGGAGCCCCGTCCCCCGGCCCCATTCCCGCATTCCCTCATTCCCGCGTCCCGCTCACCTCGCTCAGCACGGAGAAGCAGCCGGAGCAGGGTCTGTGCGGCCGCCGCCGGCCCTGCGGAGGGAAGGCTGGGATCGGCATCTCCCGGAGCGCAGCGGGGAATGCAGGCAGGACCGGGAACGCCGGTGATCCCCCCGCTCCCGCCGTGCCCTCCCCGGGATCTCCAGGGAGTGCCGAGCCCATCCCTGCAGGGACGTGGAGGCTGGAAAAGCTTCACCCCGGGATTTGCCCTGGCTCGGTGCCGGGACAGCCCCGAGGGGCAGGAGGGGGCACGGGCAGCTGCCCGCAGAGCCAGGGCCGTGCCAGCTCCGGCATTCCTGTTATTCCCGGCTTTCCCCACAAACCGACCTCTCTCCCGCGTGCCGCCATCCCGGAGCCGCCGTGCTCAGCTCCGGCCACCCCGGCCACGGCCACGGCCACAGCACAGAGCAGCCACAGCCTCATGGTGTCCCCGCGGCTGTGCCGGGCCCCGCCTGGACATTGGCCCCGATGTCACCACGGTGACCCCGGAAAGGTCACTCGGGGCCGGAGCTGCCAGACACAGGGAGGGGAAAGGGCCCGGTCTGGATAAGGGATGAGCTGGAGGAAACTTTTCCCCAAAACTCTGCCTTGGGGGTCCTGCTCTTGCTGCATCCCTGTCATGGGGTCCTGGAATTGTGGCATGGTCTGGGCTGGGAGAGGATTTAAGGATCATCCTGCCAACTGCAATTCCAGATCCTGCTCCTGTTACTGCAATAACCCCCAGATTCTGGGGGTTCCAGATTCTGGAATAGTTCCAGATTCTGGAATTGTTGTTAAACCAAACCAGGCTCGCTGTATCCGTTTAGTGACCAGCAATTAGTCCTGACCACTCCTGAGGATCCCTAGGATACGATGGAACTTGATTCGTTCAAAATTTCTGGCTTTTGGTGGCGCAGATGTGAAGGGTCCAGGCAGGACAGAGGAATTCCACAGGGAATTCCAGGCGGTATGAAGACTACTAGCTGGAGACTGCTTGCAGAGGTTGGTGGGAAGGGAATCATGGACAAGCTGCACACGGGAGATACAGAATCACTGGGAAATTTATCCAGGAGAAGAGGGAAATCTGGAGGAGGCAAATCCAGGAAGGATGTGCAGGCAGCGGGGAACACGAGTGCAGGCCTCGGGAAAGGCCATGGGAAACCCCTGAGTCGGGACCAGATCTGAGAGATCTCTGGTGGAAAACCTGAGGATTCACACGCAAAATTTGGATTTCAGGACAACTGGTGACTCTGGAAGCCAAACGGGATTGCAGCGGGCTGGATCCGGGAAGGGCTCGGCCTGCGCTCGCAGGGAACGGGGAAAGGATGGGAAGGAACGGCCTCAAGGGAGGGACACGGAGATAATCCCTCCCGGGAAGGGCTGGGCCGCATTCCCATTCCCGTTCCCGTTCCAATTCCGGTTCCCGTTGGGATCTGACCCCTGCCCCGGCCCCGCCTCACGTGCCGGGGGTCACGGCGGCGCTTCCGGGGCGCCGCTTCCGGCTGGGCCATGGCGGCGCTTCCGCTGTGGGCGGGGCCTGCGCCGGAAGCGCGTGCGGAGAGGCGGCGGGAGTAGCTGGGACCCCCCGTACCCGAGACCCGCGGGGCCCCGCGGCCGCCATGGCGGGGCAGGCGCAGGTAGGAGCCGGGAGATGCCAGGAGGAGCCCCGGGCCGCCCTCGCCGCCGCCCGGGCCCTCGATGTGCGGACCCCCGATCCCCCCCCACCCCGGATCCTGGGGGGTTCCGCAGAGCCCCCTCGGCAGCTGCTGGGGGGGCCTCGGCCTCCAATGGACAGCGGCCCCCCCATCCCCATCAACCCCCAGCCCCACCCCGAAAACCCAAATCGCCCCCCCAAATCACCCCCATCACACCCCCGATCCCACCCCATCACCCCCTCCATTGTCCCCCTGCCGTGAAATTCCGCCCTGAACACCGCCCATCACCCCCACCTCGTCACCCCCACCCCATCACCACCACCCCATCCCCCCACAAAGTCCCCATAACTCGCCAAATCTCCATCAGCCCCTAAAAACCCCCATTAAATGCCCCCAATCCCGCCTCCGTCACCCCCCACCCCAAAACCCCTCCCAGCCCCACATTTCCCCCCACATCTCTCCCCTCCCTCTCTCTGCCCCTACTCCCCCATCCCCACTGGAATCGGTCCTGAGGGATTTCCTGGGATGGGCCCTGGGGGCCTCTGGGAATGTCCCCCAGCCCAGCTCCAGGTGACCTGGGGTCCTGGACTACCCCAGTCCCACGGGATCATGGAATGCTCCCGGCAGGAACGGTAAAACACATCCCAAGGTGACAGATTGCAGTGTTTGGTGCTGGATTCCAGCCTGTCCTTCTCCCAGATCCCTTATTCCCACCCCGGTGGGGAACACACCTTCCTGGGACAGCCCCATCCATGGCTTCATGTCCTGGGAGCTCCTTGGGGCTGGGAAAGGCTTCTCCTGCTGGGAGGGAGGCTTTGATCCCTGACGGAAGTGTGATCTGTAAGGGAGGCTGTGATCTGTGAGGGAAAGTGTGATCCGTGAGGGAGGGTGTGATCCCTGAGGGAAGAGTGATCCGTGAGGGAGGGTGTGATCCCTGAGGGAAGTGTGATCCCTGAGGGAAAGTGTGATCCCTGAGGGAAAGTGTGATCCGTGAGGGAGGCTGTGATCCGTGAGGGAAAGTGTGATCCCTGAGGGAAAGTGTGATCCGTGAGGGAGGCTGTGATCCGTGAGGGAAAGTGTGATGCCTGAAAAGGGTGTGATCCGTGAGGGAGGCTGTGATCCCTAAGGAGAGTGTGAGCCCTGAGGGAGGATTAGATCCTGAGGGAAGCTGTGATCCCTGAAGGAGGAGTTGATCCTTGAGGGAGGAGTTGATCCCTGAGGGAGGAGTTGATCCCTGAGGGAGGAGTTGATCCCGGAGGTAAGCTGTGATCCCTGAGGTAAGCTGTGATCCCTGAGGGAGGATTAGATCTGTGAGGGAGGATTAGATCCATGAGGGAAGCTGTGATCCCTGAGGGGAGATTAGATCCCTGAGGGAGGTTTAGATCTGTGAGGAGGGTGTGATCCCTGAGGGAGGAGTTGATTCCTGAGGTAAGCTGTGATCCCTGAGGAAGGAGTTGATCCCGGAGGGAGGATTTGATCTCTGAGGGAAGGTATGATCCCTGAGGGGAGGATTTGATCCCTGAGGGAGGGTGTGATCCATGAGGGAAGTTGTGATCTCTGAGGGAGGAGTTGATCCCTGAGGGAGGGTGTGATCCCTGAGGGAAGCTGTGATCCCTGAGGGGAGGATTTGATCCCTGAGAGAGGCTGTGATCCCTGAGGGAAGCTGTGATCCCTGAGGGGAGGATTTGATCCCCGAGGGAGCGTGTGATCCCTGAGGGAAGCTGTGATCCCTGAGGTGAGGGGAGGATTTGATCCCCGAGGGAGGGTGTGATCCCTGAGGGAAGTTGTGATCCCTGAGGGAAGCTGTGATCCCTGATCTCGTGGCAGGAGCCGATCGCCTTTGAGGACGTGGCAGTGTTGCTGAGCCGGGCCGAGTGGGACATGCTGACGGCGGAGCAGCAGGAGCTGTACCGGAAGGTCATGTTCGACACCTACGAGCTGCTGACCTCCCTGGGTAATCCTGGAAACCGCCTCGGCCAGGCCCTCCCTCAGATCCCACCCCAGCACCTTCCAGAGCGCTGAGTCCCAAAAGCCCACAGTGACTGAGGTTGGAAAAGGCCTTGAGATGGCCGAGTCCAACAATTCTCTAACACTGCCAAGGCCACCTCTAATCCATGTCTCCAAGTCCCTCATCCTCACAGCTTTCCAATCCCTCCAGGGCTGGACATCCCTTCCCGTGAGGAGTTTTCCCTTCCAGGGGCTGATCAGGAAGTTTAGTGCTGGAAAAGGCAGCATTTGGGTCTGGGTTCTGGGAAGCTGTGGAACTTCCCACACTTCCATCAGGGCTCTCAGAAATAAATCCCTCTCTGGCAGCAACTCTGGTTTCTCCCAGAGGTGTTTCCCACATCCCAGAGGTGTTTCCAAGCATGATGAGGCACAGCTGGGGTGTCCCAGTCCTTGGTTTTCCTGTCATCAGGGACAGTCCAACACCCTCTGTCCACTTCCAGGTAATTCAGGCCCCAAGCCTGACATCCTGCACCGACTGGAGCGTGGGGAAGAGCCGTGGATCTCCTCATCCCCAGGTGAGCAGCAACATCCCAACCCTGAGGGATGGAATCTGCATCCAGGATGGGGTCGGGGCTTCCTGCTCCATCCCCGTGGCTGTGGAGAAATCAGGATTCCTGGTGGGGACAAGGACAGGGCTCTTCCTTCATTCCCATGGCCGTGGAGAGTGAGAATTTCCAGCCTGGCTGGTGACATCTGCTGTCTTCCCTGCAGGACACACTGAGAGCTGGCTGGAGGAGCCTTCCTCTGGCTGGTGGCCCAGAGCCAACGGGTACCAGGGGCTGGAGACCTCGTGTCCAGGTGAGTCCTGCTCCCTCCTGCTCGAGCCCCATCCCTGGGTCACTCCCAGGGCTTCTCCCACTGCGGGGCTCCCCTGACGTCTGGCGGACGTTGGGCTGTGGAGCCTGGGCTGGGAAGAAGGGATGTTCCTCTTCCTGCTCCAGCCAGGAAGGATCCAACTCCTTCCCACCTCTCTCCCAGCAGCATGGAGCACGTTGTGGAGTCTCCAGGACAGGAACTTCCGGAAGTTTGGCTGTCACAAGGGAAGGAGCAAAGCCCCATCGGAAGCAGACAGTGGAGTGCGGAGCAAAACCCTGCCATGGCCTGTGAAGGAGGAAGTGGAGGATAAACCTGAACTCATGGAAGACCTAACCCACAGTGAGACGTTCCTTCTTCGTTCCATGATGGAACAGCAGAGCCTACATCCTCAGGAACAGCTGTGGGATGGCTCTAGGCAGAGGAATCACGGGAATGCCCAAAACCACGGACACACCTTGGGAGAGGCAATGCCTATCCCGGGAAGCCGGGGGCTGCGGGTGGAGGAGCTGCGAGCGGCGGGTGGCGAAGGACCACGGCTACTGCCTGCGGAGCGAGCCAGACACGCCCTGCGCCCCCCAGCCCTGCTCCCTGTTGGAACACAGCTACTGCCAGCAGCTCCAGGCTGCGGAGAGCCACGAGGCCGAGGGGAGCCGCGAGGGCAGGAGGGGAAGCGAGGCCGAGAGGCAAGGTGAGGAGAGCTCCCTCCAGGCCGTGCGGCGCCAGCTGGCGTGCCGGCAGTGCTGCCGGCGCAGGACGTTCCGGAGAGCCAGGGAGATCCTGCGGCACTATCAGCCCTACTGGAGGTTGGGGTTTCCGTGGAGAGACCGCTCCAGCTCCAGCGGCGACGCCGCCGCACAGGAGATGAACCCCGAGGTTTGTCCCCCTACGGATGCGGCCATGCCGTGCCAGCTCCAGAGCGCCGGGAATGCTGAGGTGGTCACATTGGATGCGCAACGTGGCCCAGAGGGGATTGTAGAAACTGGAGGTTCACCTCCTGCTGTAATCCTGGATGCAGGGGTGGGGAAGGGAGCGAAGCCTCTGGAGGATCCTGGTGCCAGGCAGGAGCTTGAAGGACGCACAGAAGGGCAGAAATTGCAGGAGGTGTCACTCCAGGGTGTGTTCCGGAACGTGCTGAAGGCAGTCAGGTACATACTGGACTCCATCTGCCAGAAGTTGGAGCACCAGGGGGTCCCCCAAGGGAAGAGCATCTGGCCCATCATCATCCAGATCGACAACTTGACAGAGAGAAAGCTCTGATTCCCAGGGGGAAAGTGGGATTGGATTCACTGAGGCAGAGCACCCAATCCCCGCCAGTTCCGGGGGTTTGGGAGGAGAAACATGGCTGAGGTGGATTGGGGGAAGGGAAACTGGGAATGTGGGGCCTGCCCTGAACTGGGATTGATTGAGAGGCTTTGGAGAAAAGCAGTGGGAAAGGGGAGGATTTGTGTGGTTCAAAGGAGGAAAGAAGGAAAAGTGAGCATGGGATCCTGAAATCCTGGAATGGCTTGGGTTGGAAGGGAAGTTAAATCCATCTCTAAAAACCAACCAGAGGTTGGGCTGTACTCCTGTCACCAAAACTATGGGAAAAACAAAAACCCTTCAACAACATTTTTGGTGTTAGACCATGCACTGCCTTGTTTCTGGCTGGGATGTGCAACAGAAATTATTTCACCCACACGTGGCCTGGGTGTGCAGAGAAAATCATCCCATGGCAGGTGAATTTTACTCGATTTTCCCCAAACTTGATCCAGTCCAAAACCCACAGAAATGCATTGGTTCAATGCTCATTGGTTCCAAATTGCAGAGTTCTCAGAATTCGGTTTCTTATTGGACTGGGATGTTGTTGCCTCTGATGTTTATTAGCCCCTGACATCTCTTTGTCAGCCTTTTCCAGCCCCAAAGGTCTGGGGTAGATGTTCCTCAGTGTTTCCTGATGGTTGTTATCTTTTTGGCCTCTTTTGGACTATTCCCAGTTTTTTGAGATGTTAAGTTTATCAGGCCTCACAGAGGGGAACAATACCCTCAAAAAAGATTCCTCTAATTCCCTTCTCTAAGGGAAAAGCAAACTGAGCCTGATTAGACAAATAAAATACATTTTAAACGTTGTGTAGTTGCCAACACTCCCAAGGAAAAGGGACAGCATGAGGGGAAACAGCCTCAAGTTGTCCCAGGGAGAGTCGGGTTGGGTTGGGTGGAGGGGTGGATATGGGGAAGGACAAAGGAAGGTTTATTTCCAGTTGTGTGGAAGCATTTTCCTGGGAAATCCAGCCTGGCCTGAATTCCCAGCAGCTTTTGGAACCTCTGGAATTGGATCATGCCAAGGAAAAGGTGATTTTGGGATATTCCCCAATGCCCTTCCAGGGGCCAGGTGCTGTTATGGGGACAGAAGGAAGCTCCAACAAATTCAAACAAGCTGAGCCCATGGATCCATTCCCTTTCCCAGTTCTCCATGGAGCTGGGGGTGGCCTGGGGAAAATCTGGGGTGCCTGAATTCGGGATGCTCCCACCATCCATGGCTGCTGCTGCTGGATGTTCCTGACAGCTGAGGGGTGTCAGCATTTTGGGGCTTTCAGCATTCTCCTGCCAGATCCCAAATCTTTCTGAGGGAGCTGGAGGGGCTCATCCTGGAGAAGAGGAGGCTCAGGGGGCACCTTCTGGCTCCTGCAATTCCCTGGGAGGAGGTTGGAGCCAGAAGAGGTCGGGCTGTGCTCCCAGGGAACAGGACAAGAGGGAACAGCCTCAAGGGCAGGTTCAGGTGGGATATTGAGAATGTTCCTCATGGAAAGAGCTCTCCCAGGGCAGGGGTGGTGTCCTCATCCTTGCAGGGACTGAAAAGCCCTGTGGACGTGGCACTTGGGGACATGGGGCAGTGCTGGGCTTGGACTCGGGCATCTCTGAGGCTTTGTTAATCTCAGCAATTCTATGAATCTGCAATTCCTGTAAGGAATTCCCGCCTTTCAGTGCTGGCGGACAATGAAACGGGATTTTAATGCAAATAAAACCGGTGAAATGTCTCGGGAGCTGCTGTGTCCCGGCTCCAGGCGTGTTTTGAGGACCGGGGCTCCCCGTTACATTCCCCAATCCCGCGTTCCCCCCAGGACCCCTGGCCCGCACCGCGCGGAAGCGGCGGCACAGCTGCCCAATCGCAGAGCGAGCTGCACGTCACGTGCCGCGCTCCGCCAATCACAGCGCCCGCCGCGCTGCCCGGATGATGTGCGGCCTCCCAACATGGCGGCGCCCAGTGAGCGCGGGAACGCACCACTTCCGGGTCGGGGGGCGAGGCTACGACGGGGCGTGGCCTAACGCGGAAGCGCCAGCACGTATTGAAAGACGTGACCACGCCCTATCCGGCGGGGTTGCCATGGTGATCAGGGCGGTGCTGTCGCCGTGGAAACCGGGGACGGGCCCGGAGCGGGAAACAGAGACCGGGCTGGGACCGGGCGGGGCACAGAGAGATCCAGAGGAGGCTCCGGATCTGCTGCAGGGCTGGAGCCAGGCTGGGAGAGCTGGGAATGTTCCCCTGGAGAGGAGCAGCTCCAGGGAGAGCTCAGAGCCCCTGGCAGGGCCTGGAGGGGCTCCAGGAGAGCTGGAGAGGGACTGGGGACAAGGGATGGAGGGACAGGACACAGGGAATGGCTGCCAGTGCCAGAGGGCAGGGATGGGTGGGAGATTGGGAATTGGGAATTCCTGGCTGGGATGGAATTCCCAGAGAAGCTGTGGCTGCCTGTGATAAATGCGTATTTTATGATTGGCTTTTCGCAAATATTAAAATGAATATTATTTATATGTGTTGTGTGTTAGAAAGTAATGCTGTATTAAATCTCTTAAGTACTGTGTTAAATATAGTTTTAGGTTATGAAAAAAAAGGTTAAAATAGAAACTGTGCTATGTAGGATACTTTTTTAAAGAAAGGACTCACAGCGAGATAGCAGCCACAGGACACCTCAATCTTTCAGAGAAAAAGAATTTATTGCCCTTTTATGAGAAAAAATGAACTTCTTCCTGCCTTGAAGGCGCTGTTAGGATTCAGAGGAAGAAGCTGACACTGACCACTGTATTTGAGTGGAAATTATGCATCATGTATGAGGTGTATGAATATGCAACAAAATGTTTTTAAGGGTTAATCCTCTGTTAACGTGGGTCCTTTTTCGGGCTTGTGCTGCCCAGAAAAAGCTACCTGGACGTCTCTATTGTCTCATATTGTCCTAATTCAAATTGTCCAAATTGTTATTACTCTAATTGTATTACTATTTTTATAACCATTTTATTACTATTAGACTTTTAACAATTTTTCACACTGGATCCCTGGCAGTGCCCAAGGCCAGGCCGGACACTGGGCCTGGAGCAGTGGGACGTGTCCCTGCCCATTCAGGGGTGCTGTGGATGGGATTTGTGCTCCATTCCCACCCAAACACTCCAGGACGATTCCATGACAGACCAGCCGTGCCTTCCCTTCCAAATCCCAACATCCCAGACCTGCTGGGGTGGAAGGACCTTAAATCCCATCTGTCAGGACCCAGCACACCCCTCTGGCTGTCCTGAGCAGCCCAGACCCTGCCGGGGGTCTCACAGACCCTGGCACAGAGCCCAAAATGCCCCTGTGGGTTTGATTATGGCCCGTGGAGCAAATTACCAACCTTCTGTGAACACCAGCAAGCCACAAGAGTTTAAGTAGAATATTAATGGATTTATCACAGGGTGAATTGTGCATTTTGGGATTTTGGTACAGGGGGGTTATGGAGGCAAGATGGAGGAATTGGGGCGTGCCTCATGCTTCTTCTTTCTTCTTCTTGTCTTCCATATTCTGCTGTGATGGTGGCACTCACAGATTGGTTTAGAGTAGAAGCTCACTGTCTAACACAGGTGATGGACATTGGACAGTAATTGTAAATATTGTACATGCAGTTTTTAGTATAAAGACATAACACCATCCCAGGGGCAGGCAGAGTGCCTGGACTGTCCTGCTGAGCTGACCTCGGCAGGGCAGGAGAAAATTTTTATAGATAAGATAAAATAAACAACGCTGAGACCGAGAGATGAAGAGCTCTGACTCCTTCTTTAAGCGCCAGGCTGGGAAAAGAGACTTGGGAACTTTTCTCGGGGTCACTCTCACCAAACTAATGATCCTGACACTCATCCATTCCCAACCCTGCCTGGCACTGGGAACCTTCCAGAGCCCAGGTGGGAGCAGGGTCCGGCTGTGGGAGCGGCTCCAGGACAGCCCCGGGGCTGTTCTGGAATGAGGAGGGACAGCTCAGCCCTGGGAAGGACAAACAAACCCCGAGTCAGATTGACGGGCAGGGAATTTCCCCAGCTCAGGGCTCGGGGTTTGCTTTTGGGTGGGATTTACTGTCCCTGTCAGAGGTGGGAGATGTCCTGGCAATCACAATTTCCCCAAGAGAACTCACTCAATTTTTTCCTTTTTTATTCCCAAAATTGCCTCCAAGGATTCTATGGCTTTTTGGTGCCTGCTCAGGGCTGGCACAGGCAGCTAAAAATGAAATTTAAATATTTTACATTTATTTTGAAACTCTTTCTCTTGCTGTTAAATCCTAGGTGGGATACATGGGGAAAATGGGAATAGCTGAGGAGTTTGGAAGGCGCTGGGAGGATTTTGGAGGAAATTCAGAAGGAATTGAAGAATTTGGAGGGAATCTGGGAAGGAATGTGAAAAATTTGGAAGGAATTACACAAATTAAAGGGAAATTTTTAAGGAACAGGGCACAGTTTGGAGGGAATTGGGAAAGACTTGAAGGGAAGCAGTGAGACCAGTCAATCCCCCAAGGAAAACTCACTGAATTTTCCCTTTTTTAATCCCAAAATGGCCTCCAAGGATTTTGTGGCTTTTTGGGCTGGCACAGGCAGCTAAAAATGAAATTTAAATATTTCACATTTATTTTGAAACTCTTTCTCTTGCTGTTAAATCCTAGGTGGGATACATGGGGGAAATAGGAATAACTGAAGAGTTTGGAAGGAGCTGGGAGGATTTTGGAGGAAATTCAGAAGGAATTGAAGAATTTGGAGGGAACCTGGGAAGGAACAGGGAAGAATCTGGAAGGACTTACTGAATTTAAAGGGAATTTTTAAGGAACAGGGCACAGTTTGGAGGGAATTGGGAAAGACTTGAAGGGAAGAGCAAGACCTGCTTTTTATTCCCAAAATGGCCTCCAAGAATTCTGTGGCTTTTTGGAGCCTGCTCAGGGCTGGCACAGGCAGCTAAAAATGAAATTTAAATATTTTACATCTATTTTGAAACTCTTGCTGTTAAATCCTAGGCGGGATACATGGGGAGAATGGGAATAGCTGAGGGGTTTGGAAGGAGCTGGGAGGATTTTGGAGGAAATTCAGAAGGAATTGAAGAATTTGGAGGGAACCTGGGAAGGAACGGGGAAGAATCTGGAAGGAATTACAGAATTTAAAGGGAATTTTTAAGGAACAGGGCACAGTTGGGAAGGAATTGGGAAAGACTTGAAGAGAAGCAGTGAGACCAATCAATCCCCCAAGGAAAACTCACTGAATTTTCCCTTTTTTATTCCCAAAATGGCCTCCAAGGATTCTGTGGCTTTTTGGAGCCTGCTCAGGGCTAGCACAGGCAGCTAAAAATGAAATTTAAATATTTTACATTTATTTTGAAACTCTTTCTCTTGCTGTTAAATCCTAAGTGGGATACATGGGGAAAATGGGAATAGCTGAGGAGTTTGGAAGGCGTTGGGAGGATTTTGGAGGAAATTCAGAAGGAATTGAAGAATTTGGAGGGAATCTGGGAAGGAACAGGGAAGAATCTGGAAGGAATTACAGAATTTAAAGGGAATTTTAAAGGAACAGGGCACAGTTTGGAGGGAATTGGGAAAGACTTGAAGAGAAGCAGTGAGACCAATCAATCCCCCAAGGAAAACTCACTGAATTTTCACATTTTTTATTCCCAAAATGGCCTCCGAGGATTTTGAGGCTTTTTGGGCTGGCACAGGCAGCCAAAAATGAAATTTAAATATTTCACATCTATTTTGAAACTTTTGCTGTTAAATCCTAGGTGGGATACATGGGGAGAATGGGAATAGCTGAGGAGTTTGGAAGGAGCTGGGAGGATTTTGGAGGAAATTCAGAAGGAACGGGGAAGAATTTGGAAGGAATTACAAAATTTAAAGGGAATTTTTAAGGAACAGGGCACAGTTTGGAAGGAATTGGGAAAGACTTGAAGAGAAGCAGTGAGACCAGTCAATCCCCCAAGGAAAACTCACTGAATTTTCCCTTTTTTATTCCCAAAATGGCCTCCGAGGATTTTGTGGCTTTTTGGGCTGGCACAGGCAGCTAAAAATGAAATTTAAATATTTTACATTTACTTTGAAACTCTTTCTCTTGCTATTAAATCCTTGGTGGGATACATGGGGAAAATGGGAATAGCTGAGGGGTCTGGAAGGAGCTGGGAGGATTTTGGAGGAAATTCAGAAGGAATTGAAGAATTTGGAGGGAATCTGGGAAGAATTTGGAAGGAATTACAGAATTTAAATGGAATTTTTAAGGAACAGGGCACAGTTGGGAAGGAATTGGGAAAGACTTGAAGAGAAGCAGTGAGACCAGTCAATCCCCCCAGGAAAACTCACTGAATTTTCCCTTTTTTATTCCCAAAATGGCCTCCGAGGATTCTGTGGCTTTTTGGAGCCTGCTCAGGGCTGGCACAGGCAGCTAAAAATGAAATTTAAATATTTTACATCTATTTTGAAACTCTTGCTGTTAAATCCTAGGTGGGATACATGGGGGAAAATTGGAATAACTGAGGAGTTTGGAAGGAGCTGGGAGGATTTTGGAGGAAATTCAGAAGGAATTGAAGAATTTGGAGGGAACCTGGGAAGGAACGGGGAAGAATTTGGAAGGAATTACAGAATTTAAAGGGAATTTTAAAGGAACAGGGCACAGTTGGGAAGGAATTGGGAAAGACTTGAAGGGAAGCAGTGAGACCAGTCAATCCCCCAAGGAAAACTCACTGAATTTTCCCTTTTTTATTCCCAAAATGGCCTCCGAGGATTCTGTGGCTTTTTGGAGCCTGCTCAGGGCTGGCACAGGCAGCTAAAATGAAATTTAAATATTTTACATCTATTTTGATGTGATGTTAGGGGATGTTGGGATTTCTCTTCCTGTTAAATCCTAGGTGGGATACATGGGGAAAATGGGAATAACTGAGGAGTTTGGAAGGAGCTGGGAGGATTTTGGAGGAAATTCAGAAGGAACTGAAGAATTTGGAGGGAACCTGGGAAGAATTTGGAAGGAATTACAGAATTTAAAGGGAATTTTTAAGGAACAGGGCACAGTTTGGAGGGAATTGGGAAAGACTTGAAGGGAAGCAGTGAGACCAGTCAATCCCTGGGGATGTGTTGGATGCCCATCCCTGGATGTGGTGCAGGATGATCCCACCTTTCTCCATGGAGTGTTCAGGGCCAGGTGGGGTTTGCTGCAGGGCTGTGACTGACACCGTCCCTCCCTGGGGACTTCCAGGTGCCACCCCCGGTGTCGTTGTCCCCGTGTGATTTATGAGGATGTTTGTCACTGCTGGGGCTCCAGGGGGTTCGAGCCGAGGGTCACGCTCAGGGCAGGATCCTGGGTGTCCTCCTGAGCTTCCTGCTGCCCTGTTTGCACAGGGGACAGCCCATAAATCATAAATAAATCCCTGGGCTGGAAAACCCCGCCTGTCTGCAGAGAATCAGGGGGAAAAGTCACAGAGAGCAAAACCCCAATCATCCCCAGCACTGCCAAGGCCACCCCTGACCGTGTCCCCAAGTGCCACCTCCACAGGGATTTTAAATCCCTTCAGCAATGGGGACTCCAGCACTGCCCTGGCAGCTGGGCCTGGGCTGGACAGACTTTTTGGGGAATGTGAAAAATGCATGGATTTTATGATTGGCTTTTCACAAATATTCAAATGAATATTAGATGTGTTGTGTTAGGAAGTAATGCTGTATTGATTCTCTGAAGTGCTGTGTTAAATATAGTTTTAGGTTATAAGAATTGTTAAAATAGAAACTGTGCTATGTAAGATGCTTTGTTAAACAGAAAGGACTTGCAGTGAGATAGCAGCCACAGGACACCTGAATCTTTCAGAGAAAGGGAATTTATTGCCTCCTGTCAGAAGAAACAAACTTCTTCCCGCCTTGAAGGTGCTGTCAGGATTCAGAGGAAGAAGCTGACACTGCCCAGACAGAATCCTGTGTTTGAATGGAATTTATGCATCATGGATGAAGTGTATGAATATGCAACAGGCTGTTGTTTTTAAGGGTTAATCCTTTGTTAACTGTGTCCTTTTTCACGCTCGTGCTGCCCAGAAAAAGGTACCCCAGAAAAATGTACCCGGACGTTCGTAACTCTTTGCTTTTATTGTCTCATATTGTCCTGATTTAAATTGTCCAAATTATTATGACTCTAATTGTATTACTATTTTTATAACCATTTTATTACTACTAAACTTTTAACAATATCAAAAGCAAGTGATTGGCGTTTTTCACAGGGAAGGAATTTTCCCAAATTTAACCTGAACCTCCCCTGTCTCAGCCTGAAGCTGTTTCCTCTTGTCCTGTCCCTGTTCCCTGGAGAAGAATTCCACCCTCACCTGGCTCAGACCTTTCATCCCCACCACGCTCTGGACCATCCACTGCCAATGTGGGAAATGGATTTGTAGGGAATTTTCAAAACCTGGCAGAAAGCTCACAGTGTGTGCATCTGTGTGCAAACCTTGAGACAAGAAATGCTGACTTAGAAATGTCATGGAGCAGGACAGGCATTGCTGAGGGAGAAATGGAACTAGAAACAAGTTTTAATGGATGACCTTGCAAATGAGACTGGAGAAATAGAACTGTGAAAGATTAAAAAGTAATTTTAGATGATTGGCTTTAAAACATTTACAGCATGGTGTGGCAAAAGCTGATAAGCCAAGAAATGCTTATAATGTATTGTAATTGGGAAATTGTTGGTTTTTGATTGTGATGGTGTGAATGATAACATCTGTGTTGTTTCACCCTTCACATAAGACTGAAAACGGAATAAAAATTTTTAAAACACCTCTCAGTTGTCCCTTTTTTAGGTCGAGAAAGAGCTTAATCTGACAGGCCATGTGTGTCACCCCTGTCCCTGTCCTCGCTGTCACCCCGGTCACACAAGGCAGGGGCACCCTGACCCGTGTCCCTGCTGACCGAGGTGACCACACACCCCTCCCCGCTGCCCTGGGCTCTGCAGGGCTGGGCTGGGCTCCTGGCCAGATTCATCCCCCTGGAACGTCCCTGTGTGCCACCCCTGGGGCAGCTCCCATAAAAGCGCTGGGGAGCAGGAGCAGGAGCAGGAGCAGGAGCAGGAGCAGGAGCAGGAGCAGGAGCAGGAGCAGGATCCAGGAGCGCCATGGGGCCCAGCCGAGCGCTGCCACCGCTGCTGCTGCTGCTGCTGGGGCTGGGGCTGGCCGGAGCCTCCACAGCAGATCCACACGGAGCCACCCTGGGACAGGATGGAGCCACGCTGGGACAGGATGGAGCCACGCTGGGACAGGGTGGAACCGCCGTGTCCTTGTCCCCATCGCGGTCCCTGAGCTACGGGGACGTGGTGGCGGCGGCCGTGGAGCTGCTCAATGCCAGGTGTGAAAAATGCATGGATTTTATGATTGGCTTTTCGCAAATATTAAAGTGAATATTGTATGTGTTGTGTTAGGAAGTAATGCTGTATTAATTCTCTGAAGTACTGTGTTAAATATAGTTTTAGGTTATAAAAATTGTTGAAATAGAAACTGTGCTATGTAGGATGCTTTGTTTAACAGAAAGGACTTGCAGCAAGATAGCAGCCACAGGACACCTGAATCTTTCAGAGAAAGGGAATTTATTGCCTTCTGATCAGAAGAAATGAACTTCTTCCCGCCTTGAAGGCGCTGTTGGGATTAGAAGGAAGAAGCTGACACTGACCAGACAGAATCCTGTGTTTGAATGGATTTTATGCATCCTGTATGAAGTGTATGAATATGCAACAGGCTGTTGTTTTTAAGGGTTAATCCTTTGTTAACGAGTGTCCCTTTTCGGGCTTGTGCTACCCAGAAAAAGGTACCCGGACGTCCATAACTCTTTGCTTTTATTGCCTCATATTGTCCTGATTTAAATTGTCCAAATTATTATGACTCTAATTGTATTACTATTTTTATAACCACTTTATTACTACTAAACTTTTAACAAGTTCAAAAGCAAGTGATTGGCGTTTTTCACACCAGGGCTGTCAGTCCCTACGTGCTGCGGCTGCGGGAGGCTCAGCCCCGGCCTGGCTGGGTGAGTGCTGAGCTCTCCCTTCCCAGGGGATGCTCCAGGGCTGGATCCGGCCCTGCTCAGGGTGGATCTGCTCCATTTTGGGTCTGATCCGTTCCAGGCTGGATGTGGCTCCTCTTGGGGCTGGTTCTGACCCCTTGTGGGGCTGGGAACTGGGGGGAGGTGGATTCCTGATGGATCCTGTCCCTTTTCCCAGCCCTCAGACCTGCAGAGCCGGCAGGAGCTGAGCTTCACCCTGGAGGAAACCACGTGCAGGACACCGGGAATGGCCACCAGCAACTGCAAGAGCCGCTGGCTCGGGGTGAGGCTTCATCCCATGGGAACCGGGGGTTATCCCGTGGGGAAACTGAGGCACGAGGGGGTCGTGCTCTCCTGTGTCCCCTCTGTGCCCCACAGGCACTGACCTGGTGCCAGGGCTCCGTGTTCCTGGAGGGGCAGCAGCCCACGGTGGAGCTCTCCTGCGAGAAGGCGCCGGCCGCGGTGAGAAGGGGCTGCAATGGCTCCGTGTCCCCCCGGCTGCTGGGGGTCCCCAGGTCCCCTCTTCATCCCCTCCCACAAGTCTGACCCTGCTCTTTGTTTTCCCAGTTTGGCCACGTCTGGAAATCCAAGATCAAGGATTTCTTTGGCAAGGTCAAGCAGCGTTTCCGGGGCCTCTTCCAGTGCGGTCGGATCTGGATCCGGGACAGGCTCAACCTTAAGGCACCCAAACCCTGAGGGGTGACACTGCTGTGTCCCCTCCCTGTGTCCCCTCCCTGTGTCCCCTCTTTGTGTCCCCTCCCTGTATCCCCACCCTGTGTCCCCTCCCTGTGCCCCCTCTCTGTGCCCCCTCCCTGTGTCCCCTCCCTGTGTCCCTCCCTGTGTCCCCTCCCTGTGCCCCCACCCTGTGTCCCCACCCTGTGTCCCCACCCTGTGTCCCCTCCCTGTGTCCCCTCCCTGTGTTCCCTCCCCAGGTGCTTCACTGCCAATAAAGGTCCCTGCATCACTCCTGGTGTCACCCTGAGTGTCCCAATGGGGGCCCCCAAGCGCTCCCAGACCCCCCAAATTCCCCCATGCCCAGCAAGGAGCTGTGAGAGCTGGGAACACCCTGGGGGTCACGAATGGGGGGTGTCACGAGTGGAGGGCGCTCTCTAGGGCAGATCTGGTGTCCCCCCACCTCTCCAAGGCCGTGGAGAGGCAAAGGGATGGATCCAACCCCCTCGGGGACCCCCGACAGCCCCATCCCAAATCCAGCTGCTTCCCGGCCCTGCCGTGCCGTTCCCTGCCACTGTCACCACAAGGGGGACACGAGGATGGGGACGGAAGGTGCCGGGGGAGCAGGAGCAGCTCCCCCAAAATGGGCACAACACGGGTACCACCGAGCTCTTCTCCTGGCACCGGCCCCTGCAGGACTTGGAGCCCTGGGATTGTCCTTCCCTGTCCCCAGGACACTTTGGGGGTCCCCTGGAGCCTGTAGGTGTTTGTGGGGCACAGACCCACAGGAATATTGGGGGGACAGGAGGGACACCCCCAGGGGGCTGCAGCCATGACCCTGCTCCAGCCGCTTTTGGGGCACGGGGGTCCCCGAGCCCCCCAAATCTGCACCCACAATGACCCTGTCCCAAACTGGGTCCACCATGGGTGTCCCCTCGGGACCTGAACACTCCCCTGCAGCTCCCTGGAGGGCTCACAGTGTCCCCTGTGTCCCCTCCCCACCTCCCTTTGCCATCGCTGCTGGTTTGGGGGGGACAGATGCAGTGGGGACAATGACTATGGGGACAATGCCACCACGGGGACAATGACTCTGTGGGGACAGCGACACCCTGGGGATGACGGTGGCCCCTTTTTTGAGTGGGGTCCTGGGGGCTCCCCAGAGCGAGCCCATCCCTGTCCCCAGTCCGACCCCATGTCCCCCTGGGTGCGGAGCAGCCCCGTGTCCCGGCCGTGCCTCAGTTTCCCCGTGTGACAGAGACAGGAGGTCGCGGTGCCCGCACGGCCACTGCCGGTGGCTCCTTTATTGCTCAGCCCAGCCCCACCGAGCCCTTCAGGCGGACATCGAACTTGATCCGGGGTCGGAAGCGCCGCACCTTCCTCAGGAAGCGCCCGAAGCGGCCGCGCTGGATCAGAACCGGCTGCCGGAGGGATGCGGGGGTCAGGGGGTGCGAGGGGGTGGGAATCCCCCTTGGGAGCACAGCCGGGACCCCGCCCAGGGACCCCCGCAGCTGGAAACCCACCCAGGACCCCGCACCAGGGACCCCATCCCCGGGATCCCACCCAGGACCCCGCACCAGGGGTATTCCCCACCCAGGACCCCATTCCAGAGACCCCATCCCCAGGATCCCACTCCAGGATCCCATCCCCAGGATTCCACCCAGGACCCCGCACCAGGGACCCCATTCCAGGATCCCACCCAGGATCCCACACTGGGGGTGTTCCTCACCCAGGACCCCATTCCAGGGACCCCATGCCCAGGATCCCACCCAGGACACCGCACCAGGGACCCCATCCCCGGGATCTCACCCAGGACCCCACTCTAGGGACCCCATCCCCGCACCAGAGACCCTACAGCTGGGAGACTTGGCACCCCATATCCAGAATCCAACACTTGGGACCCCACCCGCGTCCCCAAGCCCAGACCCCACCCAGGGTGCCCCACCTGGAACCCCCCCCCCCCACCCTGTGAGCTCCCCAGGACCCCCCACCCTCCTCTGGAGCCATCGTGGGGCAGCGGAGCCCCCGGGGTGTCCCTTTTGGGGATGTGGGGCAGGCAGGGACCCTCAGGGACCCTCAGGGAACCTCCCCTCCCACCCCGGCTCCCCCCACTCACGTCGGAGGAGGCGTCGGAGCAGCTCAGGTCGATCTCGGGCGAGTCCTGCCGGAACTGCACCGGCCCCGAGCACTCCTTGATGGCCTGGGGGGACACGCGGTGTCACCCGGGGATGGCAGTGGGTCCCCTCGCCCCCTTCCTCCCGCTCCCGCTCCTCCTCCTCCTCCTCCTCACCCCGTTCTCCTTGAAGTCGCAGTCGTCGGGGTTGGCGCGGGCGCTGGCGGCGCACTCCGTCTCCATCATGCTGAAGTTGAATCTCCGCAGCGAGCTCAGCTCCACGCCCTGGGGACACGCGTGGGTGGCAGGGGACAGGAGAGGGGTCAGCAGTTGGGGTGGCACTAGGAGGGGGTCACCAGTGGGGTGACAATCACTGGTGTGGGCTCAGAGCCAGGGCTGAGCGGTGACAAGGGGGGATCATGAGGGGTGTGTGACAAATGAGGGGTCACGAGTGGGTGACACTCACTCATGGGTCAGCACTGTGCACCCCGAGTGGGGGGACAGGAATTGGGGTCCTGGTCACAAATAGGGGGTCCCGAGTGGGGGGCACTCACTCACGGATTGGCACTGTGCACCCCGAGTGGGGTACCACGAGTGAGGGGACAAGAATTGGGGTCCTGGTCACAAATGGGGGATCCCGAGTGGGAGGCACCCACGAGTGGGCTCGGCACTGTGCACCCTGTGTGGGGTACCCCGAGTGGGGGGACAGGAATAGAGGTCATGGGGGGTCCTAAATGGGGGGTCCCGAGTGGGTGACACTCACTCATGTGTCGGCACTGTGCACCCCGAGTAGGGGGACAGGAATTGGGGTCCTGGTCACAAATGGGGGGTCCCGAGTGGGGGGCACTCACGGATTGGCACTGTGCACCCCAAGTGGGGTACCGCGAGTGGGGGGACAGGAGTTGGGGTCCTGGTCACAAATGGGGGTCCCGGGTGGGGGGCACTCACCGAGGCGGGCTCAGGGTCGGGCTGGGCAGCCCCGATCAGGGTGGAGGTGTCATCCATGGGGGAGAGGGGGGTCCCGGGTATGGGGGGCACTCACCGGGCCGGGCTCAGGGTCGGGCTGGGCAGCCCCGATCAGGCACCACGAGCGGGGTGGGGGTGTCACCCATGGGGGAGAGGGGGGTCCCGAGTGGGGAGCACTCACCGGGCCGGGCTCGGGCTCGGCGCTGAGCAGCCTGAAGGCGTTCTGCACCTCGGGCTGTTGGTTGTAGGAATCCACGGCCTGCGCCAGCGCCTCGCTGTACGAGAGGGGCGCCGGGGCGGGGAGGGCGCAGGCCCCCCCCAGCACCGCCAGCACCAGCACCCACGGGCTCGGCATCGCTGTCCCCACGGCCACCCCCGGGCCCCTCTTATCCCCCACGGGAGGTTGGGGGCCCGCCCCGGGGCTGCCCCTCGGGAAACGCCCGGCCCCAAGCCGCAGAGTGGCCGTTCTTTTGGGGGGGCCCCCGTGTGTCCCCGTGATGGGCGGCGGCATCCGAACCCCTCGGGGTCCCCACCCTTGTGGGGCCCCTTGGCCAGGACCCCTCGGGTGGTGACACGTTGCCCGTGTCAGGTCGGTGCCCGCGGGGTTGCACAAGCCCAGGGTTGCCCCATCGCTGTTGCCCAAGGCCGAGGGTGCCCCCCGGGTCCCCCGAAGCGTCGCCCCCACACACGCACAGGTCCGAGCCCGAAATCTCTTTATTGCGGCTCCGCTGGGGACAGGGGGCGGCGGGACGAGCTGGGAGGGGGCCGAGGCCGCGGGGGGGGCCCCGAGGATGATGATGAGGATGAGGAGGATGAGGAGTGACCTGGGTTGGTGCCAGGAGAGCGGGGCTGGGCGCTGTCACCGGGCTGCTGCGGGGAGAAATAAAGGGGGGATTTCACTCCAGAGCCTAAAAAACCCCCCCGAAGTGATGGGGACGCGTGTCC
Source organism: Geothlypis trichas (assembly GCA_009764595.1). Taxonomy (NCBI): domain Eukaryota; kingdom Metazoa; phylum Chordata; class Aves; order Passeriformes; family Parulidae; genus Geothlypis; species Geothlypis trichas. Next base: position 152,239,736 of record CM019901.1, on the reverse strand, counting down.
CACCCCCGGGATGCGCTCCCGGAGCCCTCACCGGCTCCCGGCCGCACTCCACCATCGAGAGCGGCACGTCGGGCAGGAAGGTGAACACGGACACCTGGGCCGAGCAGCGCTGCACCTGCGGACACAGCGGCCTCAGCACACCGGGGACCCCCCGATTCCCCGGGCTCGGGGGTCCCACCCCGTGCTCACCCTGCCCGGGCGGCCCCGGCAGCCGCGGGGGTCCGGGGCGGGCTTGGGGCACGGCGGCTGCCGGGCCGTGAAGTTGATGCTGAAGTGCGTCCCCCAGTCGAAGCTCTGCCGGGAGAGAAGCTCCGTGGGGCCCCGCACACGGGACGGTGCCGGATCCCGGAGCACCCCTCGCACCCCTTTTCCTACCGTCCGGGCCACTCCCAGCAGCCGCAGCAGCCGCAGCTCCTGCCCGTGCGTCTCCAGCACGGAGCGCGCCAGCTCCCGGGGCGCGGGCACGGCCGGGGGCACGGCCGGGGGCACGGCAGCGCCCGCCGCCAGCAGCAGCAGCAGCAGCAGCAGCGGCAGCGCCATGAGCCCGCAATGAGCCCCGGGATCGGGCTCGGGCCCCGGCTGCGGCTCCAGGATAAACAGCGGCCCCATCCCGTGCCGCCCGCGGGAAGGGATCGGGTTGCCGCTGTTTTCCTTGGCCCGGTGCCGCGGGGGAGCGCGCCTGGACCTGCAGGGGATGCGGCGATGCTGGAGCTCGGCGGGGCCGATCCCCCTCGGCGGCCCCTGCCCTGTGCCTGCTCCCAGCTCCTACCGAGATCCTGCTCCTGCCGAGCCGGGAGCCACAGCATCCTCCTGCTTCCCGCCGAGAGAAGAACCAGGAGCCCGCTCCCCTCTCCCAGCTTCTTTATAGGATTTTGGATGTTTAAAATCCCTCTCACCCTGCTCAGATTCATCCAAACACCCCAGGCCCAGGTTTTCCTTGGATTCAGGTACACAGGGTTTACTAAGGACTGCACTGTGTGCATCCTGCTCTCCCATTTGCCTTCCCCAGGTGAGCAGATCTCATTTCCCCAAAATTCAGGATTTTTCTGTTGCCTTCGGAGCTAGGAGCTCCCCTCTCTCCTCACTTCATCCACAATGGAAAAGCAAAAAAAAAAAAAAAAATCCCTGGGGAAAGAATCCTGGGAAGAACATCTGGGAGACACCTGAGCCTCCCGGGATCCCTGGGAAGAGAGCTCTGGAAACCCTGGGACCAGGGGAGCTGCTGCTCTTCCAAAGGTCTTTGTCCCAATATTCCCATTCCTACAGACACAAGCCCCAGGTGGGAGATGGTGGGAGGGAAAAGGGATAATGGAACACCAGGAGAGCAGCTCACCAGAGCCTCCTCTGCCTGTGGAGACCATCGGGAGGGGTCCTGGAGAAGAGAAGATGCCACAGGCAACAACTTCATTCTGATCGTGTTTTTCCTTATTTTTCCTTTTTAAAGTTTGAGCAGCACAGAAAAGTCCAAAGGATTCCCATTCCTGGGAAGCCAGCAGTGAATAGATGTGGGAGAAATGGATATGTCCTGATAGATCACATTGATAACCAGATATGCTCATTATAGACCCTAAAATATACACAGTACCCCAATATAGACATCCACATGTACAGCCAGAGTCAGTCCCGGGGATGTGGGAGCAGGAGCAGACACCAGCAGCAGGGCTGGGGGGCACATCCTGCTCCTGCCAGCCCCTGGAACACCGGGATGGGGCTGGGCACGGGGGCAGATCCCAAATCCCTGGCAGCTGCCTGGCCCTGCTGCCCGGAGGAGGTATGGCTGTGCCCAGGGGGGCACGGGGAGCTCCGGGGGGATCACAGATCATGCAGGGCAGGGGCTGAAGGGCTGATGCAGGGAAGATGCTGCCAGGCAGCTCTTTGGCTCTGCCAGCATTCCAAAGTTTCCTGGCACAAAACCCATGGCAAAGGCCTTTCCCAGCAGAGCACGACAAGCTCACGACTTATTTTCCTTGCCTCTCCTAAAATATCCAAGCCTTTCTGTTCCAACTGCCTCTTAGGCTTGGAAAATCCTTTGATATTTAATTTAAAGGACATCCTGATAATCTATTTTCCATTTTGAAACCCTTGGGCTGTTGCCTGGAGTCGTTTCCATCCATCCTTCTCCAGAGCTTGCCCAAACGATCCTGGTTTAACCGAACTTTTCCTCTTCCTGATTTCTCCATCCTGTGGCTCCTGTGGAGAAGTTTTCCACATCAAGCTGAGGAAAGCACGAGAAACTGGGGGTGTCTTGTGCAAGAAGCTCCTGGAAGCGACAGCGCCGTGTTTGTCCTCTTTGGAGACCCCCTGTGAAATCAGGACCCCCCAAATCGCTGCTGGTGCCCCTGGGAGGGCTCAGGTGGCTTTGCAGCTCCCAGAAGGTGCAGATGGATTTTCCAAGTCCTCCAAGTGTCTGTTTTTATGTCACAATAAAGCCTGGCCCCTCCCCCAGCCCACAACGGCACTTCCCAAAGGTGCAACCGCAGGAAAACGGACGATGGGTGGATGGATCCTGGGTGGATGGATCCTGGGTAGATGGATCCTGGTGGATGGATCCTAGGTGGATGGATCCTGGTGGATGGATCCTGGGTAGATGGATCCTGGTGGATGGATCCTGGGTGGTTGGATCCTGGGTGGATGGATCCTGGTGGATGGATCCTGGGTAGATGGATCCTGGGTAGATGGATCCTGGGTGGATGGATCCTGGGTGGTTGGATCCTGGGTAGCTGGATCCTGGGTGGATGGATCCTGGTGGATGGATCCTGGGTGGATGGATCCTGGTGGATGGATCCTGGGTGGATGGATCCTGGTGGATGGATCCTGGGTGGATGGATCCTGGGTGGATGGATCCTGGTGGATGGATCCTGGGTGGATGGATCCTGGGTAGATGGATCCTGGTGGATGGATCCTGGGTGGATGGATCCTGGTGGATGGATCCTGGGTGGATGGATCCTGGGTGGATGGATCCTGGGTGGATGGATCCTGGTGGATGGATCCTGGGTGGATGGATCCTGGGTGGATGGATCCTGGTGGATGGATCCTGGGTGGATGGATCCTGGGTAGATGGATCCTGGTGGATGGATCCTGGGTGGATGGATCCTGGTGGATGGATCCTGGGTGGATGGATCCTGGGTGGATGGATCCTGGGTGGATGGATCCTGGTGGATGGATCCTGGGTGGATGGATCCTGGGTGGATGGATCTGCTCAGCCTCAGCTCTGGACAAGGCCAAGGGGTCTTTGCTCGCCACATTTCACCCTTCAGTACCTTCAGCCCAAAATCTTACAGGTGGGGATTACTCTCAAGTCAACTTTGTGTCCGGATCGAGCACCTGGAAATCCTGGCACGCTCGCTGCAGACGAGACTCCCCCAAACCCAAACCCAAACCCAAACCCCAAACCCAAACCCAAACCCCGCCGTGCTGTCAGATGGTGAGGAGCGGCACGCAGCCCACGCCCACGCCGCCCTCGTGGCACACCATGGGCGCCATGAACGTCCAGCGGTCGCTCTCGGGGTCGTACATCTCCACCGAGCTGAGGTTGGACTGTCCGTCGTAGCCGCCCACGGCGTAGAGGCGGCCGCAGTTGGCCACGAGCGAGACGCGGCTGCGGCGGCTGTTCATGGGCACCATCAGGTACCACTGGTCGCAGCTGTAGAGCTCGGCGGCGCTCAGGAAGCCGGAGCCGTCGTAGCCGCCGCACACGAACATGCGGCTGCCCAGGGCGGCCGCGCCGTGCCGGCAGCGCTTGTTCAGCATGGGAGCCACCGAGTGCCAGCTGGACGTGTGCGGGTTGTAGTATTCCACCTGCCAGGGGGAATGGATGTGGTCAGGGATGCTGCTGCTGCTGCTGCTGCTCTGCTTTGGGAATGGCCCTGGGGCGTCCCCTGAGGGGCTGGGGAAGCGACAAAGCTTTGGGGTTTCTTGTGGTAGGACAGGGAAGGGGAGGTCTGGAGCAGCAGGAGTGGCTGAGGGAGCAGAGAGGACTGAACAGCCTTCAGTTAAAAGTTCGGCTGTTATGGGATGGTGCCTGAAGGGTTTGGGTGGAAGGGATCTTAAAGCTCATCCAGTGCTACCCCTGCCATGGCAGGGACACCTTCCACTGTCCCAGGGTGGCCTGGGACACTTCCAGGAATCTACTCTGCGCCAGGGCCTGCCCACCCTCCTGGCCAGGAACTACTTCCCAATATCCCACCTAAATCTCCTCTCCTTCAGCTCAAAGCCATTTCCTGTGTTCTGTCCCTCCATGCCTTGTCCCCAGTCCCTTTCCAGCTCTCCTGGAGCCCCTTTAGACCCTGGAAGAGGTTCTCTGGAGCCTTCTCTTCTCTCCCAGCCTGTCTCCATGTCCAAGGGGCTCCAGCCCTCAGAGCATCTCCATGGTTCCAAAGGGATAAATGAGCCACTTCTGTTCCCCCTCAGGTTTTTCTGTTAGGGGTGGAAGTGACACAATTTGTTGGCACAACCACTTGGGGCTGTTTGGATGCCCGGGGACAGGACACAGAGCCCTCCAGCCCCGTGCTGAATGCAGGGGCTGAGCCCTGGCCAGGGCCTTACACTGTTGAAGATCTGGAGCCCGTCGTGCCCCCCGGACACGTAGATGCGGCCCTCGAACACGGTGACGCCAGCGGCGCTGCGGTTGGAGCTCATGGGGGTCACTGCTGTCCACCTGGGGGGAGAGGGGACAGCTCAGCAGCACTCCCACTGATCATTCCAAGCTTTTCTAGTGCTGGATTCTACCATCTCTCCTTTGCCTTGCCCACTCCTTATTCAAACCATTCTCACAGCCCAGGTGCCCAGCGGTGCCAGGACATGGAATGCTGGAGGGGAACCTTCTGGAAAAGCTCTGGGACACCAAGGGCTCTTACTTGTTTGTTTCTGGACAGTAGGACTCCACCGAGTTGAGGGATGAGTTTCCATCGTAGCCACCACACACGTAGATCTGCCCGTCCAGCACCACCGTTCCCATGGCACTGCAAGGAACAGCAGGAGCCTCTGAGGTGGCTGGAGGTGCTGTCACCCTGTCCCCAACGCTGTGACCCCACCCACTCTGCCTGTGGCATCCCACCAAAGTGCCTTTGCCCTGGATTCACCTCCAAACTGCTCAGTCCCACTCGAACTCTGAGCTCACAAAGGGGAAAGGTGCTCATGGCAGGAGCACCTCAAATCCTGGGCGTGGATAGAGAAAAAAACATTGTGGGGCTGGAGTGTGTCCAGAGAAGGGAATGGAGCTGGAGAAGGGGCTGGAGCACCAGGAGTGGCTGAGGGAGCTCCAGAGAAACCTGGTGAGGGGCACATACACCCTCCACCCCTGCCCTGGACAACCTGGGCTACGGCTGGACAACTTCTTCCAAGAGAAATTCTCCCTGTATCCAACCTGAACTCTCCTGGCGTGGTTTGAGGCCATTTGCCCTTGTCCTGTCCCTGTTCCCTGGGAGCAGAGCCTGGTCCCCACCTGGCTGCACCAGAAACCAACCAAGGAAATCCCAGCTGCCTCCACACTGCCCCACTGCTCCTTTCCCATTTTCCCCACACCACAAACACATCCTGCTGGGCGCCACCACACTCTTCCTCCAAAATTGTTTCACCTTGCGTTTCAAGAACCATTTTTCCTCCAACCTCCTTTTCCCCTGCTTTTCCAGAAGCCTCCTCCCTCTGAGCTGCCCATACCTCCTCTTACTGTTCATGCTTTCCACTTTGGACCAGGAGTCGGTGTCGGGGCGTGGTTGGAGGCCTTGTCCTATCCCTGTTCCCTGCGAGCAGAGCCCGGCTCCCAAGGAAATCCCAGCTGCCTCCACACTGCCCCACTGCTCCTTTCCCATTCTCCCCACACCACAAACACATCCTGCTGGGCGCCACCCCACTGTTCCTTCAAAATCATTTCACCTTGTGTTTCAAGAACCATTTTTCTTCCAACCTCCTTTTCCCCTGCTTTTTCCCCCCACAGACACACACACACACAAATCCTACTGGGCGCCACCACCTGCCACCCCACTCTTCCTCCAAAATCATTTCTCTGTGTTATAAGAACCACTCTTCTCCAAAATCGTTTATCCTTGCTTTTCCAGAAGTCTCCTCCCTCTGAGCTGCCCATACCTCCTCTTACTGTTCATGCTTTCCACTTTGGACCAGGAGTTGGTGTCGGGGCGTGGTTGGAGGCCTTGTCCTATCCCTGTTCCCTGGGAGCAGAGCCCGGCTCCCAAGGAAATCCCAGCTGCCTCCACACTGCCCCACTGCTCCTTTCCCATTTCCCACACCACAAACACATCCTGCTGGGCGCCACCACACTCTTCCTCCAAAATCGTTTCACCTTGTGTTTCAAGAACCATTTTTCCTCCAACCTCCTTTTCCCCTGCTTTTTCCCCCCACAGACACACACACACAAAAATCCTACTGGGCGCCACCACCTGCCACCCCACTCTTCCTCCAAAACCATTTCTCTTTGCGTTACAAGAACCACTCTTCTCCAAAATCGTTTATCCTTGCTTTTCCAGAAGCCTCCTCCCTCTGAGCTGCCCATACCTCCTCTTACTGTTCATGCTTTCCACTTTGGACCAGGAGTCGGTGTCGGGGTTGTAGACCTCGACGGTGCTGAGGCGGAGCTGGCCGTCGTAGCCGCCGATGGCGTAGAGGAGCCCGTTGAGCACGGCCACGCCGACGCGGCTGCGCGCCGTGCCCATGGGCTGGCACCGCTCCCAGCGGTTGGCAATGGGGTCAAACACCTCCACCACGTTCAGCGAGTCGCCTGCATAGAAATTTGCTACTCAAATTAAAAGAGGGAGACCTGATGAAGCCCTAGGATGGTGAGGGGAAGGGGTAGAGGGGTGCCTAAAGATGGGGTTGGCATGGGGAAGTTGGTTGGTTTTTCTTTGGGAAAATATCTGGGGAAAGATTTGACAAGGCCAAGTGCAAAGTGCTGCACCTGGATGCCTGGAAGTGTTCAAGGCCAGGTTGGACAGGGCTTGGAGCAGCCTGGGACAGTGGAAGGTGCCCCTGCCCATGGCAGGATGATCGTCGCTATAGGACACAAAATAAAATGATGTGGACACGCAGCTCTCCAAGGCAAAAAAGAGGGCGTTTCATTTCTGACTCTAACATTTAGAGATTTCCAAAAGTGGAATTGGAGGGTGACAGTGCCACCTCTCCAATGACACTGGACAAACCAACAGTCCATCAAATTTCTTCTCCTCCATAAAAGAATGCAAAACAGTAAGTTATTTACATAAAGTGTGTGAGAAAGTTTGTTACAAGAATGTAAACATCAGAAGGCTTAGAAAAACTTAAAAATTTAGGGTGACAGGATGATCCTTAAGGTCCCTTCCAACTCAGACCATTCTGGAATTCTCTGTCCTGTCCTGAGCTCTCACATCCTATTCCAGCCTTCCTGCTCCCACAGAGACATTTCCCAGCCACCTATCCCTGCTCACCCCCAGAGCTGCCACTCTGAACAATTCCTGTTGTTCCCACACTCCAAAAGATTGGGGAACATTTCCAAGCTCTGCCGTGCCCTGCACGAGGAGCCTGGACACGTTCCCTCTGTGGAAGTGGCTCCTCCACTGTCCTCCAAGGGGCAGCAGAGACCTGCAAGTGCCATCTGTGGTGTCGCTGCTTCCGGGGAGTGCAGGTTTTTCTTTGTTCACTTTCTGTTCCCTTTTTATGCCATGGTGAGTCAAAGTGTTGCGATCCCACAACATCAACAATATTGTGGAGATCCCTACAAGTCCTGCTTGGTGTTCCAGGCATATCAAAGTCTTTAGGAATATGTCCTAAATAAACCTCACCTGGACAGGATTTCAGATGGAAGTTGTTAAACTACGGGCGCAACCACCCTGAGGGTGTCACCGGAAGGGTCAAAGTGCTGCATGGAGGAGGAAAAACTGCACCATGCTTCCACAGGAGGGAACTCCAGCATCCCATCACCATCCCACCCAGCCCCTGGTGGTCTTTCCACTGCAAGGTACCTGCTGAGTTGAGTCCCCCCACGGCGTAGATCAGCCCCGCGATGGACGTGCAGCACCGCGGCCGCGTCTTGAACGCCGGCAGGTGCGGCCGGCGCTCGGGCATCAGGTGGTAATCCTTGGCCTCATCCACCAGATCCCTGAAACCCAATGGGGGAGTGTTAGAGAGGAGATCTGACTGGCTGGAGACTGAGACTTGCTGGGGAAGATGAAACAGGAAAGCCTTATAAATATGACTGGCAAAAGATTTTGAGAATATGGAAACTATAAGTGAGAGTGAAATGAAAGCAAGCTTTGAGATACCACAGTTACTGAACAACTGGAAAACAGTGGTGTGGCTGGCTGAAGGTGATCCCCTTTTGATGGAACAACACCCTCTGCTTGCAGACAGGCCCAAGGGTCAGAGCAGACCCCACTAGCTTGGCAGAAGGGTCCAAAGAGGAGTTTTTAGGGTTTAAAATGTAACACAGTTATGGTAATGTAGTGATTCTTATAGGGTGTATGTAAATGCTGTAGGATTTGTATCTTGTACGAGATTGGTTACCGAGAATTAGAATATTCAACACAGAAGATTTATTGTATTGTAACGGGAACCTTGCTCTCTTACCTTTTTTACTCCCTTACACTCTTACCCTCATAGTCTCTTATCATCTCATCCTCTCTCTCTCTCATCCTCTCTACCCCTCTCTTCTCTTGGGCCTGCTCTGAGTTGTGGCTGGCAGCTCCCAGCAGGACCCTGCACCCAGGCCCTTTGCAATAAACCCCAAATTCCCAAAGGCCCCAGCACCCAGGCCCTTTGCAATAAACCCCAAATCCCAGCAGGGCCCTGCACCCAGGCCCTTTGCAATAAACCCCAAATCCCAGCAGGGCCCTGCACCCAGGCCCTTTGCAATAAATCCCAAATTCCCAAAGGCCCCTGCACCCAGGCCCTTTGCAATAAACCCCAAATCCCAGCAGGACCCTGCACCCAGGCCCTTTGCAATAAACCCCAAATCCCAAAAGACCCCTGCACCCAGGCCCTTTCCAATAAACCCCAAATCCCAAAAGGCCCCTGCACCCAGGCCCTTTGCAATAAACCCCAAATTCCCAAAGGCCCCTGCACCCAGGCCCTTTCCAATAAACCCCAAATTCCAAAAGGCCCCTGCACCCAGGCCCTTTGCAATAAACCCCAAATTCCAAAAGGCCCCTGCACCCAGGCCCTTTCCAATAAACCCCAAATCCCAAAAGGCCCCTGCACCCAGGCCCTTTGCAATAAACCCCAAATTCCCAAAGGCCCCTGCACCCAGGCCCTTTCCAATAAACCCCAAATTCCAAAAGGCCCCTGCACCCAGGCCCTTTGCAATAAACCCCAAATTCCAGCAGGGCCCTGCACCCAGGCCCTTTGCAATAAACCCCAAATCCCAGCAGGGCCCTGCACCCAGGCCCTTTGCAATAAATCCCAAATTCCCAAAGGCCCCTGCACCCAGGCCCTTTGCAATAAACCCCAAATCCCAGCAGGACCCTGCACCCAGGCCCTTTGCAATAAACCCCAAATCCCAAAAGACCCCTGCACCCAGGCCCTTTCCAATAAACCCCAAATCCCAAAAGGCCCCTGCACCCAGGCCCTTTGCAATAAACCCCAAATTCCCAAAGGGCCCTGCACCCAGGCCCTTTGCAATAAACCCCAAATTCCAAAAGGCCCCTGCACCCAGGCCCTTTGCAATAAACCCCAAATTCCAAAAGGCCCCTGCACCCAGGCCCTTTGCAATAAACCCCAAATCCCAAAAGGCCCCTGCACCCAGGCCCTTTGCAATAAACCCCAAATCCCAAAAGGCCCCTGCACCCAGGCCCTTTGCAATAAACCCCAAATCCCAAAAGGCCCCTGCACCCAGGCCCTTTGCAATAAACCCCAAATTCCAGCAGGGCCCTGCACCCAGGCCCTTTGCAATAAACCCCAAATCCCAAAAGACCCCTGCACCCAGGCCCTTTGCAATAAACCCCAAATTCCCAAAGGCCCCTGCACCCAGGCCCTTTGCAATAAACCCCAAATCCCAAAAGGCTCCTGCACCCAGGCCCTTTGCAATAAACCCCAAATCCCAGCAGGGCCCTGCACCCAGGCCCTTTGCTATAAACCGTAAATTCCACGACCTGGTTTCAGAGATCTCTCCTCTCCATCCTGACCATCCTACCCCTTTGCTCATGCAGAGGCTGCAGGGTGTGGCTGTGCACCCAGCTGAGCCCAGGCTCACCTGCACTTGTGGCAGCAGCGCACCAGGTCGTCCTGCTGCACGCGGTCGCTGAGGAACTGCGGCCGGCACAGCGGCAGCCGGATCCGGGACAGCAGCTCGGGCAGGAAGGGCTCCCTCTGCTCCCTCTCGTACCTGATCCACGCCAGGGCAGCTTCAAACACCTGCCAGGAGACAGCAGGGGCAAGGTGCAGCCTGGGTGTCAGATGAAGCTCTTTTCTGACTCAGAGATGGGGTAACTGAGAGGTGTTTTAAAAAGTTTTATTCCGTTTTTAGTCTCAAGTGAAGAGTGAGACAATACAGATGTTATAATTCATGATATTACAATCAAACCCCAACTATTTCCTAATTACAATACATTATAAGTGTGTCAGCTTATCAACTTTTACCACACTATACTATAAATACTTTAAAGCCAATCATCTAAAACGTGTGTCCTACTACACATGTCCCCTCATGTATCCTACTACAATGCATCTTTCATAGTTTTATTTCTCCAAAATATCCAGTCTTATTTACAAAACTATCCTTTAAAACCTGCTTCTAGTTCCATTTCTCTCTCAACACTATCTATCCTATCCCATGGCATTTCTAAGTTAACATTTTTATCTCTAAGTTTACATACAAATATATACTATGTGAACCTTCTGTCAAACTTTAAAAATTCTCTACAAATTCATTTCTCACAGACAGGAATGAAATGACATGGAAGGAAGCTCAAGGATCATCCAGTGCTACCCCTGCCATGGCAGGGACACCTCCCACTGTCCCAGGCTGCTCCAAGCCCTGTCCAGCCTGGCCTTGGGCACTGCCAGGGATGCAGGGGCAGCCACAGCTGCTCTGGGAATTCTATTCAAGGGCCTCCCCACCCTCCCAGGAACAATTCCCAATTCCCAATCTCCCACCCATCCCTGCCCTCTGGCAGTGGGAGCCATTCCCTGTGTCCTGTCCCTCCATCCCTTGTCCCCAGTCCCTCTCCAGCTCTCCTGGAGCCCCTCCAGGCCCTGCCAGGGGCTCTGAGCTCTCCCTGGAGCTTCTCCTCTCCAGGGGAACATTCCCAGCTCTCCCAGCCTGGCTCCATGCAGGTTTCTTTCCCTGCCTCTGACAATCCTGATCTCCTGTCCCATGGGATGGGACATTCAGCACAGAAGTTTGCAGGGAGATGAGGGAGCTGCAGGGAGGATTTTGGCAGAGGAGGTGGCACAGAACACAAAACTGTGTTTATTTAGTGACAGAAATCTGCAAACTGGGAATGGTGCTGCTCCATGAGAAACCAGGAGCCAGGTTTGATGACAGGGATCCATCTCTGGGTGACTGCACTGGAGACACCTGGAGCTGAGCTGGTCCCTTCAGGCTCCATCCCAGACACTGGAGGGGACACTGAAGCCCCACTGGATGACTCCAGCTACAAAAGGATCCTGGTGCCCTGATCTCAGTTTAATTTGGGATCACAGGACTCCCCAGTTAAGTTATTGCAGCCTTTACAACTGATCAGAACAAATCATCATCTCTTTCTTGCACAGTGGCATCTGGAGTTTCTCCCAACTCAATTCCCAAACTTTCCAGTGTCAAAAAATGCTTCTCCAACAGCACCACAGGGATTAAAACCCCAAACCAACTTTCTTCCCCTCTGCAGGGTGCTGCTGGGATTTCTGAAGGGTGGGGCTGGAAGTTGCCAGGGCAAAGGGAAATGTCCCCAGGATGGACTCTGTGGATCCTACCTGCTCTAGGAAAAACAGTGAGGAATTCTTGGTATGACACAGGAATGTGGGGCAGGTTCCCCTCCCTCCCTTAGCCTGATTAAAGCAGCACATTTTTACCCTACAAGGAGAAGCTGGAGGTGTGCTCTGCCTGTGTCACTTCCTCAGGAACAGCAGGACAGATTTCCAGGCTCAAGGACAGGCTCTGTTTTCCCTGCTCACTGTCAGCCCACACTGATGGATCCTCAAGGCTGTGGCAACACCCTAAACTCCTCTCACTCCCACAAACTCCCTGACAGGAGGGTGCAGCCAGGTGGGATTCCAGCTCTTCTCCTGGGGAACAAGGGACAGGAGGAGAGGAAACAGCCTCATGTTGTCCAGGCAGAGGTTTAGGTGGGAATTTGCAAAAATTCCTTCATTGGGAAAGGCTGTCCAGATGTGGCACAGCTGCCCAGGGCATGGTGGAATCCCCATCCCTGCAGGGATTTGAAAGCCATGTGGATGTGGCACTTGGGGACATTGGTCAGTGGTGGCCTTGGCAGTGCTGGGGGGTGGATGTGGCACTTGGGGACATTGGTCAGTGGTGGCCTTGGCAGTGCTGGGGGGTGGATGTGGCACTTGGGGACATTGGTCAGTGGTGGCCTTGGCAGTGCTGGGGGGTGGATGTGGCACTTGGGGACGTTGGTCAGTGGTGGCCTTGGTAGTGCTGGGGGGTGGTGGATGTGGCACTTGGGGACATTGGTCAGTGGTGGCCTTGGCAGTGCTGGGGGAAGTGTTGGACTCGATGCTCTCTGAGGGCTTTTCTGATTCTGTGATCCTAAAAAAGCCCTGCCTTGTGTTTCTTTAGGAGCAGGCACAGGAAACCATCACAGCTCTGTCCAGCACCTCTGAGTGTCCCCACTGTGCCAGGACATCTCAGCTTCACTCAGCCCAGGAACAGAACAATTCCCATTCCCAAGCAGCAAGAAACCCCTCAGGGTCAAACCTTCCTTGGCCAAGCCCTACCCCAGGTACCCACCTGCTCTTCAGACTTCACGTTGAGCTCATCCCTGGAAACGAGCTCCAGGACATCCTCAAAGGGCAGGGCCAGGAACTCCTCAGACATGGAGACCTCCACGAAGTGCTGGTGGATGAAGCTGTTGGCAGCGTCGTAGAGCACCGTGCACATCATGGTCTCTGCAAACTGCCTCACACCCAGGCAGTTCTTGGGGTGAAGCCTGGAAAGGGGAGCAGGGGACAACAGGAATGTCAGGGTAATGGAGGAGATGGCTGCTCCTGGATCTCTGGGAGTGCCCAAGGTTGGACATTGGGGCTTGGAGAAGTCTGGGGCAGTGGGAGGTGTCCCTGTCACAGTAGGGGTGGAATGGGATGGGATTTCAGGTCCCTTCCAACCCAAACCATTCCAGGATTCTGGGAAGCACAGGAGGACACACAGGGCAGTGGGAGATGTGTCCTGTCCTCTGCAGTGTCTGCCACAGGCACATTTTATGAAAAATCCTTTCCTTAGGATTTCTCCTCCTGAGAAGCTGAGAGGCCTCAGGAGCAAAATGTAAACACTGATTATCTGCTGCTGTGGGATGCAACAGGTGCATCTGTGATTGGTCTCATGTGGTTGTTTCTAATTAATGGCCAATCACAGTCAGCTGGCTCAGACTCTCTGAGACACAAACCTTTGTTATCATTCTTTCTTTTTCTATTCCTTGCCAGCCTTCTGATGAAATCCTTTCTTCTATTCTTTTAGTATAGTTTTAATATAATATATATCATAAAATAATAAATCAGCCTTCTGAAACATGGAGTCAAGATTCTCATCTCTTCCCTCATCCTCAGACCTCTGTGAACACTGTCACACGTGTCCTCTCACCCAGGAGCTGACCTGCACAGGGAGCTCCAGGTGAATCCAAGGCAGAGCCAGAGGATGGAAACACAAATGTCCCCTTGTCTACCAAATGTCTACCAAAGAGGCATTGGACAGATCCAGGTGGCTCTGGGAGCATCCACAGCTTCCTTGGGCACCCTGTGCCAGTTCCTCCCCACCCTCCCAGCCAGGAATTTCCAATTCCCAATGTCCCACCCATCCCTGCCCTGTGGCACTGGGAGCCATTCCCTGTGTCCTGTCCCTCCATCCCTTGTCCCCAGTCCCTCTCCAGCTCTCCTGGAGCCCCTCCAGGCCCTGCCAGGGGCTCTGAGCTCTCCCTGGAGCCTTCTCCTCTCCAAACTCCTCTGTCAAGCTTTAAAAATTCTCTACAAATTCATTTCTCACAGATGGGAATGAAATGACATCAAATCTTGGAATGGTTTGGGTTGGAAGGAACCTCAAGGATCATCCAGTGCCACCCCTGCCATGGCAGGGACACCCCCCACTGTCCCAGGCTGCTCCAAGCCCTGTCCAGCTTGGACCTGGAAACTGCCAGGGATCCAGGGGCAGCCACAGCTGCTCTGGGGATTCTATTCAAGGGCCTCCCCACCCTCCCAGGAACAATTCCCAATTCCCAATCTCCCACCCATCCCTGCCCTCTGGCACTGGGAGCCATTCCCTGTGTCCTGTCCCTCCATCCCTTGTCCCCAGTCCCTCTCCAGCTCTCCTGGAGCCCCTCCAGGCCCTGCCAGGGGCTCTGAGCTCTCCCTGGAGCTTCTCCTCTCCAGGGGAACATTCCCAGCTCTCCCAGCCTGGCTCCAGCCCTGCAGCAGCTCTGGGGCCTCCTCTGGGTCTCTGCAGCAGCTCCAGGTCCTGGTGCTGCTGGGTGGGGAACTGTCACATGAGGGTGACTCTGAGGGCTTGGTTACAACACAGCTGCCTAAAAATATCCCAATTCTCAATTGCACTTGAGAAGGAGAGCTCAGTGTCCCTGTCCCAGCTCCCCAGGGTGGTCAGAACCCTCTCATTTTTGGTTATTAACCAAACTGGCAGCTGTGCACTCAATGCCAGGACTTTCCTTAGGACACCTGGCAGCTCCTGGTGGATTTGGGAGAATTTTTGTGGTCAATCCCTGTATTTGGTGGGTGTGTTTGACATCACACCACAGAATGCCCTGAGCAGCTGCAGAGAAAAGTGAATATCTCAGACTCCCTGGCAGGGCTGAGAATCCATGTGGAATGTGGACAAAGAGTATCCCAGCTTTCCATTTCCACCTCATGCTGCTGGAACAGCCTCACAGCCAAACACCAGTGAGGAAATTGAAAAACCTGGGACCAATTTAGGGCTGTGCCACAGTTTCCTGTCCAGCTCCTGGGCTGAGGCACTGTGTTCCTCCCCTTTAGCACACACAGCAGCAGGAAGGGCAATTCCTGCCAGGATGGGCTCTCAAAAAGGGAAATGTCTCCTCAGTTTTGCTCTGAGTTTTGATTCCTGTGGCTGGCTGAGGTCTTTTACTGTGTGCCCCTAAAGGAGTGATGGGTTATTCTGAAGGGAATGAGAATGGCAAGAGAAGAGGGAATGGGAGGGCAGGGATGGATGGGAGATTGGGAATGAGGAATTCTTGGCTGGGAGGGTGAGGAGGGGCTGGGATGGAATTCCCAGAGCAGCTGTGGCTGCCCCTGGACCCCTGAAGTGTCCAAGGCCAGGTTGGACATTGGGGCTTGGAGCAGCCTGGGACAGTGGGAGGTGTCCCTGCCATGGCAGGGGTGGATTGGGATGGGCTTTAAGATCCCTCCCAACCCATTTTGTGTTCCCTAACTTGTCTTCCATACAGATGCCAAGTTTTGAGATGCACACTCCTCATCCTTCTCCTCCCAGGCTGGACACAGGTGACAGAACCTTGCTGCTGGAATCCCCCCAGAACCCTCCCAGGATCCCCCCAGCCCCTCTCACCTCTCCCTGAGGAAGGTGCAACAAGCATCCTTGATGTTCTGCAGCTGCAGGAAACTCGCCCCCATGAGCAGGGACTGCACATTCTGCTGGTCTATGGCCAGGTGACCGTTGTAGGCAAAGTTGATCAGAGCCTCCAGAGCACTGAAAATGTGGAGAAAGGACAGAAAATGCACTGAACTCCAGCTGGGACAGTGCTCTGCCACCAGCAGGATGCTCTGTGGGATCACTCACATGGGAACAGGCTTTGAGCCTGGCACACACAGCGAGGCAGGGCAGCTGTGCTCCCTGGGATTCCCTGTAGTAAATGCTACAGGCTCTGCTAAGGCACTTTGGAGGCTTTAACAATAAGATTGCTGACACAGCAGTCTAGAGATGTCATAACTTTAGATTTTCAACGTATATTTGTACTCTTATAAGGAAAAAACTTTGTAACTCTTTCTATTGGTCACTTATGAAACTTTTAACTTGTATTCATTAGTTTAGTTTGGAGTTTGGTCAAAGGTATAAAAGTAGCTGATTGTACTTTACTAAGTTAGAAGGAGAATTGCTCTGGACTTTTTACGTATTCTTGAATAAACTATCTCTAGTAGAACTGCTGGTGTCTTCTTTTCCTCTCTCTGCTCTGCTTGAGCTACACTCGGGGAAGCTAAGCTTAGTAGCAGCTAAACTCTAAAGAGCTGAGATCTTTGAGCTGTTATCACTAAAGTTGTTATTACTCTGCTAGCTGCAAAGTTCTCTGTAGCTTTGAAACTAAGCGAGTGAGACTCTGGAGCTCTGTCCTTTCCTGGGATAGAAGTCCCCGACCAACGCCAGCTACTGAGACCCCCAAAAAGGCTCACCAATAATTCCCCCTGGGATTTTTACCTGGGATCCATGCCCTGCATGACAATCTCATCCTGCTTGCACTCCATCATGTCGTTGGTGAACATGGCGTGGAAGTAGGGGATGGAAGCTGCCAGCACGATGCGGTGAGCGCTGAACTTGTGGTCGCCCACCTAGAGCAGGGAGGAGAAGGGATCAGCACCAGGCACTGCTCCAGGGACTCCCTGCAGGGGACAATTCACCTGTGGGGAGCTTGGGAAGGAATGAGAGACAGGACTCTGAGGTGTTTTTGGTGATGTGATTTGTTTTCTTGTTTTCTACACAGGCAGGAAGGGTGAGCTCGGCTCACATCTTCACTGCATGGCTCAAAAGGTCACAAAACCCTTAATTAAAGATCTTTTAAGGATTTATTGACCAATAAAACACTGCCAACAAGGATATTTATGTTTTTGACCTTAAATATTTTGTCCTTAAATATTATATCCTGAATATTAATATTATATCCTTAAATCTTTTGTCTTATGCTTGTGGTCCCCCACCTAGAGCAGGGAAGAGAAGGGAGGAGAAGGGATCAGCACCAGCCACTGCTCCAGGGACTCCCTGCAGGGAACAATTCACCTGTGGGGAGCTTGGGAAGGAATTTGAGACAGGACCTCTGAGGTGTTTTTGGTGATGTGATTTGTTTTCTTATCTTCTACACAGGCAGGAAGGGTGAGCTCGGCTCACATCTTCACTGCATGGCTCAAAAGGTCACAAACCCCTTAATTAAAGATCTTTTAAGGATTTATTGGCCAATAAAACACTGCCAACAAGGATATTTATGTTTTTGACCTTAAATATTTTGTCCTTAAATATTATATCCTGAATATTAATATTATATCCTTAAATCTTTTGTCTTATGCTGCAGTGTAAGCTTTCTTAGCCAGTCATGTTCTGGCACACAAACCCACAGCACTGCATTCTAAACTCCTTGTTTACCTCTGTAACTGCTTTTATTTTTATATATTGAACTCTAAAACTCTAAACATCCCTTTACTTAGCTCAACATGCCTCTGCTTTAAACCATAAATCCACATTCTGGTTTCTAGCACCTCAGTTTGGGAGCCTTTTCCAAGGTCTCAGATCAAATCCTGGGTTTCATTCTAAGCTTTGGCACAAAGTTCTGAGAGCTCCCAGCATTTTGGATTCCAACATGCAGCATCCCACGAGGGGATGGAGCTCCAGGCCCTGGAGAGGAAGGAATGTTGGCACAGCAGCTTCCCAGCCTGGCTTCACACAGAGAGCACAAACTGCAGCCTGGCCAGAGCTTTAGAAACACAAAAATCCAGCAAATTTCACCAGGCAAGGCCATGCAGGGAAGTGATTGCAGAACCTGGAGCTGACAGCTCCTCCCCACATCCCTGGGGTTTTATTCCCTCAGGACTCTGCTGGAGCTCTGGGTTTGGGAATTCCCAGTGGGAAGGGCTGGCACAGTGCAGGTGTTGTTGTATTCATGGAAGGGGTGGGAATATGATTAGATTAGAATGATTAATTGTTTAGATAACATCAGTCTCAAAGGCGATGAGATTTATAAGACAGTAAGCAGTCAGCCATAGTCTAAAATGGTTTTAAATCCTTTGTTTTAAGACAATATATACCTTTCTAATCTAAGGGACAATTTTTATAGGGTATGTTTTGGTTTTTTAATACCTTTATTTTTCACCTTTTTAATACCTATTTTCTTATTACCTTTATTTTTTTCTACTGTAAAGTGGATACTTTTGTCTAATAAAGTCTTATTATATGTATACACATGTTTCTATTATAATATCTAAACTCAGTTCATTCTATATAATCACATTACATTATTAAATTATAAAACCCTTCATCATCTTATCTAATACAGTGTCTTACTTATTAAAGGTATATACTTACTTATAACTTATAGAAAATTATAGATGTATAACTTCTAGAAACACAACTTATAGAAAATTATAGATATATAACTTATAGAAATACAACTTATAGAAAGTTATAGATATATATAACTTATAGAAATACAACTTATAGAAAGTTATAGATATATATAACATAGAAATACAACTTATAGAAAGGTGTAGAAATATATAACTAATAGAAACATAGCTTATAGAAAGGTGTAGAAATATATAACTTATAGAAACTTAGCTTATAGAAAATTATAGAAATATATAACTTATAGAAACATAACTTATAGAAAGTTATTGATATATACAACTTATAGAAACATAATTTATAGAAAGTTATAGATATATATAACTTATAGAAACACAACTTATAGAAAGGTGTAGATATATATAACTAATAGAAACATAGCTTATAGAAAATTATAGAAATATATAATTTATAGAAACATAACTTATAGAAAGTTATAGATATATAACTTATAGAAACACAACTTACAGAAAGTTATATATAGCTATAGAAACAACTTATAGAAAGTTATAGATATATATAACTTATAGAAATACAACTTACAAAAAGTTATAGATATATATAACTTATAGAAATACAACTTACAAAAAGTTATAGATATATACAACTTATAGAAACACAACTTATAGAAAGGTGTTGAAATATATAACTAATAGAAACATAGCTTATAGAAAATTATAGAAATATGTAACTTATAGAAACATAACTTATAGAAAGTTATATACAACTTATAGAAACAATTTATAGAAAATTATAGATATATGTAACTCATAGAAACACAAGTTTATGATTTTTCTGTTCAGTGTCTGTGTACCTTGCTTTCACATCAATCTAGGCTTCTTCCAAGGCTGTAATTTTGTGTTTATTAGGATTTCTGTCTTTCTGATTCTCCCAACACAGGAGCAGTCACAGCCTGGGTGACCAAGGGGACAATTTTGCTGCTTGGCCTGTCCCCATTCCAGCCTGGGGGCTCAGGAACCCTCCCTGCCCAGCAGCTCCAGCACTTCCATCCCATCCCCTGCCCATTCCCTCAGCAGCCCAGTGATTTATCAATAATAAATCCCATTATTGACACCCCTCCACGCTGCTGGGAAATCCCTTCCTGTGTGTCTCCAACATCCCAAGGCACAGGAACACTCCAGTTTTCCTTCTGCTGTTTCTGAAAGGTGAGAGAACAAGGCCTCCTCTTATCTCTGCAATCCTGGAAGGAATTCACTCCAACTGGAACAGTTCATTTGGTTTGTTTGCATGAGTGCTGCCATTCAGGCTGAGTGTGCAAGAAAAGCAACATTTTACTTGACTTTCATTTCCCCACTAAGCCCAAGCTGCCAAAAATCACAACTGTCCAAAGCTCATTTCAGCTTTGGAATAAATGAAACGTGGTGCTAAAATTGAACAGGCACCTCTTAAAGTGAAACACCTGCTTCAAGTGCACACAGTGACCTTCTATTTATAGACAAAATTATCTTTATAACTAAAGATAACAGGAATTTCAACACCAAGGTTGTATTTACTCAAACCCCAAGCCTGTAGGGTGACCCAAGGAGGAGAAAAAGGCCCTTATTTCAAAAAAGAACTGTAATTTACAGAGCCCAGGTGGCAGCTCTGGGCCCCTCATGACAAGAGTGACATTGAGGAGCTGGAGGGTGTCCAGGGAAGGGAATGGAGCTGGGAAGGGGCTGGAAAACTCCTGAGGGAGCTGGGAAGGGGCTCAGCCTGGAGAAAAGGGGGATCAGGGGGACCTTGTGGCTCTGCACAGCTCCTGACAGGAGGGGACAGCCAAGGGGATTTGGGATTTTATCCCAGGGAACAGGGACAGGAGGAGAGGGAATGGCCTGAGGCTGGGCCAGAGTGGAAATTGGGGGAATTTCCTCATGGAAAAGGGGGTGAGACCTTGGAAGGGACAGCCTTCCATGTGACATCTCCATGTGGATGTGGCACTTGGGGACACGGGCAGGGGTGGCCTTGGCAGTGCTGGGTCATGGCTGGACTCAGTGATCCAGGAGGGATTTTCCAACCTAAACCAGTCCATGATTCCATGGCCAAGGGTGGAAGGGTTCCAGCAGGAACCTGTCCAGGAGCTGCCCCAAACAGCAGAGCAAACATCCCCAGGCACCCTGCAGGATTCCTGTGGGATGGGGACAGCTGGGATCAATCACCACTGGGGTGAAATCCCTTCCTTGGCTCTGGGATTGCCCAGTGCTGCCCCTCCTGTGCTGCCAGGCTGGGAATGGTCCCTGTGAGATCCAGAGCCTGGGAAATACTCCCTGGTAAAAGCTGGGATTCCTCCTCTTTGGAACTTGCTCCTGGAATGGTGGAGAGCCCCTGGGGAGATGGAGAATTTAATATCTCTGCTCTAAAAGCATCACTGTGTTCATTCCAGCAGAGAGTCCCCAAGGAACAGCTGCATTTCCTGCTGCAGGCAAAGGACAAGATTTTCCTGTGGAATATGGAAAATCCTTCCAAGGATGAGTCCATTCAGCTCATCCTCATATCTTCTTTCCAAAAAAAGGGCTCCCTACCTCCAGAGCCAAATGCTCTCCCTTTCCATGAGTAAATTAATGCACTTTCCTGATGGAGTCACCTAAGGAGAAAGTGGGAAAGAGCTCATCTTCTTCCTGATGCCTTGTGCAGGCTGGCCTAAAACACAGGCTGGACAGAGCTAAAGAATAAAGCAGGGATTTATTAAAACCCTCAATGGATGCACCTTGGGCAGCACAAGAGCCCAGCCAGGGCTGCACCCCAAAATGGCCCAAAAATGAACCCCAAGATGAACCAAAATGGTCACAAAATGGTCCCAAGATGAACTAAAATGGTCACAAAATGGTCTCAAGATGAACCAAAATGGCCCTAAGAAGAACCAAAATGGTCCCAAAATGAACCAAAATGGTCCCAAGATGAACCAAAATGGTCCCAAAATGAACCCAAGATGAACCAAAATGGTCCCAAAATGAACCCAAAATGAACCAAAATGGTCCCAAAATGAACCAAAATTGTCACAAAATGAACTCAAGATGAACCAAAATGGCCCCAAAATGAACCAAAATGGTCTCAAAATGAACCCAAGATGAACCAAAATGGCCCCAAAATGGTCCCAAGATGAACCCAAATGGCCCCAAAATGCACGAGCGCTCCCGGGGTCTGTCCCTGGGATCAGTTCTGCTCCATTTGCATCTTGCAGTTCATTGTCCCATCCCAGCTTTAGCCCAGGCAGTCCCACCCTGCTTGTTTTTCTCTCTGCAGCCCACGGTGTTTGTGCTCCTGGGCTGAGATTTGGATCATTTGTCCTTGGTGCCCAGCTGGAGCAGGAATTGTTTTGTCTCCCTGCTCTGTGCACAGAGCTCACCATCCCATAATATGAAGCTCAGACCCACACATTAAAGCAGCACAGAATCTGAAAATATAAAAGCTCAAACCTGAGGCATCAACACCATTCCAGGATGTTCTGTTTTACAATTTATAATTTTAGGTCCTTTGCTTTTAAGGCCAAAGATTCTGTTTTCCAGGAGAAGGAGCTGTGCAAACATCCCTGCTGAGCCCAGCAATCCTGGAATTCCCTTCTGAGTGGGTGACAAAGGAATCTGGCCCTGGACACCCCCACATGCTAACAAATTCCAGGGCACAAGGAGTTTTTCTCCAAGGAAAAGGGTGTAGGTGGGAGAAAGGAATTTCTTGTGTTCCTGACGTCACCACCCTGCAGAGCTGAGAATTCACAGAGTTTTGTGCTGCAGAGGTCTCAGAAAACCCCAAATCCATCTTTTCTGTGGGATGCTGGCACTGAGGGCAGAGCTGGTGTCCAATCCATGCCAGCCCCGTTTTGCCAGGGATAGGTGATGGGATGCAGCTGGATCAGGAAAATCCCAAACACAAATCCAGGCTGGGGGGACAAGGGGACAATGAACAGGGAAGGATTTGGGGCTGTTGGTGGATGAGGAGCTCCACATTCCCTGGACAGAACCTCCTCCATGCCCTGGGCTGATCCCCCAGTGTGGGCAGCAGGAAAGAGGGAATTCTGAATGGCTCCCACTGCCAGAGGGCAGGGATGGGTGGGAGATTGGGAATTGGGAATTCCTGGCTGGGATGGAATTCCCAGAGCAGCTGTGGCTGCCCCTGGATCCCTGGAATGTCCCAGTCCAGGTTGGACATTGGGGTTTGGAGCAGCCTGGGATGGTGGGAGGTGTTCCTGCCATGGCAGGGGTGGCACTGGATGATCCTTGAGGTTCCTTCCAGCCCAAACCATACCAAGATTTCATGTCATTTCATGCCCATCTGTGAGAAATGAATTTGTAGAGAATTTTTAAAGTTTGACAGAGGAGTTTGGAGAGGAGCAGCTCCAGGGAGAGCTCAGAGCCCCTGGCAGGGCCTGGAGGGGCTCCAGGAGAGCTGGAGAGGGACTGGGGACAGGGGATGGAGGGACAGGACACAGGGAATGGCTGCCAGTGCCAGAGGGCAGGGATGGGTGGGAGATTGGGAATTGGGAATTCCTGGCTGGGATGGAATTCCCAGAGCAGCTGGGGCTGCCCCTGGATCCCTGGAATGTCCCTGTCCAGGTTGGACATTGGGGTTTGGAGCAGCCTGGGATGGTGGGAGGTGTTCCTGCCATGGCAGGGGTGGGATGGGATGATCCTGAAGGTCCCTCCAGCCCAGAGCAATCCAGGATTCCATGAGAATGGTGAGCAGTTCCTTTAAGCACAGGACACATCCCCTCTGGATGTACAAAACCAAACTCCCAGAGAATTCCCTGCCAGCTCACAGAAACCCAACTGCTTTTGGGAATTCCAGTCCCTCCTCTTCCCACAGGGACAGGGAACACCCTGAGGGGATCAGCTCCAGCCCTGCCCTCCTCAGTGCTCCTGAAGGGACAGCAAAAAGGAATTTTCTATTATCCTAGAACTAAAAATCCTCATATTTCTGTAAGGGAAGAGTAGACAGCAGCTGAGAGCTCAGGGGAATCACATCCAGGCAGAATCCCAAAGAATTCCTGTCTGCTGGGTGCCAAGGTTGGGATCACACCCTCACCTGCAGCTCTCCTGTGCACAATGCATCACCTGCTCTTCAATCCCTCCCATAAAACAGATATTCCCTCTCTTTCCAGGCCTGTTTTCCTGGAGGATCTCCCAAACATGCTGCAGCACAGCCAGGCATTGTTTCCAAGGATCCTGCTGGGATCAGGCAGGCAGCCTGAGCTGTCTGCAATTCCACTTTTCCAGAAGCTCCTCCACCTCTGCACCAGCTCTCAGGGGTGCAACTGCTCCAGTTTGGGGGGTTTGGAGTTAACAGTCTGCTCTGGAAAAACTGGGATCAGGATGGGGGAGAAGCCAGCAGGGCTATGACCTGTTGGTGTCATTGGGATTGGACACAAAGCAAATATTGTACCCTCTGCACAGCTGGGAATTATTTCAGTTTGCCAGACCTGGGTTGTATTTTAGGAGACTTTTCTAGTTAGTCTTGGAGTTAGTCATGGAAAAATGGCACTGGAGTGGCTCAGATCCACAGGAGGAGCTCAAATCAATTCTGTCCAAGGATTTGGGGAGGCACAACCCTTCCTTCCCTCTTGCCACAGCTTGGCCAGGATTGCTGGAGGTGCCAGCCTGGCACTTGGATCATTCTCCCCCAGCTGGAAAGGGATTTATTCCCTCTTGATTTGTAAGGAAGGGATGGGATGGATCTGCCTGCCCTGGTTTCTGCATTCCAGCAGCCTCTGATGTGTCCCTGGAGAGCGCCAGGACCTGGCCTGGAGCACAGACAGAAAACAAATGCCAGAAAACAAAACTGCCCAGGCTGCTTTCATCCTGCAGGGATGAAACAATTCCAGAAACAATGCTCAGGAAGAACAGCAGCACTGAGGAGCTTCTTTTGTGCTGCTAAAGATCACATCAGGATCTGCAGCTCAGGGAATGAACGCGTGAGCTGGAATTCTCCTGGGGTTTTGCAGTGTTTAGTTGGGAGCTGTGAAGGGAAAAAACCTGGAAATCCACCAAAAATAAAGAGGAGAGGTTCTGAGGGAGGAATTCTGCCCTTTGGCTTGTCCACAGCTGGATTCAAAGCCTCAAACCCCACCAAAATAGAAGGAAAAAAAGGCTCAGAGCCTCATTTCTGCTCTGTCCATGGTTATTCCTGGTGTTTCCCTGCTGGAATCTCCATCACCTTTTCCATCAGCACCAGGACTGGATGAGGAGGAAAGCACAGCCTCCCCTCCCAGAACACAGCTGGGGAGAAGGGCTGGCTTGGTTATTTCATGGCCACACCAATGCCCACCCAGTGATTCTCAGAGAAAGCAGAAATGTGGCTTTGCTAAGCAAAATTCTGATTTTTTTTTTCCAAAGGAAAAGGAATAACCACAGCCTGAGGTGTGTCTCCTCCCTCCCCTCCTCCCTGCAGTCCATCCATGTGTGCTCCTACAAATGAATATTTAATTAAACATTTCGGAGAGGCTCCAAAGGGAGCTCTGAGGGAACATCAGGAGCAGCCCTGACCTGCAGCTGTTAAAGAGACAGGGAGAGAAAAGAAATCCCCCAAAAAATTCCCAAATCCATGAGCTGGAGCACTGGGAACACCAAGATCCAACTTCTGGGACAAAGGGGTGTATGGAAGCTTTTTGGTTTAGAGATGGGGCAGACAAAAAATAGCAGGAGTGGAAAAAAAGGGGAAGGAAAAAAGGGGAATAAATTCAGTGCAGTGGTGTGGGAGCATCAGGATCCACCTGGAGGTTCCTCTGGGATGGACTTGGAATATTTCTCAAAGCTTTTATCTGAGAATCCTGGAATAGGCTGGGAGGGATCTTCGGGATCATCCAGTGCCCAGAATGATCCAAGCTCCAATGTCCAGCCTGGCCTTGGGCACTGCCAGGGATCCAGGGGCAGCCACAGCTGCTCTGGGAATTCCATCCCAGCCAGGAATTCCCAATTCCCAATCTCCCATCCATCCCTGCCCTCTGGCACTGGGAGCCATTCCCTGTGTCCTGTCCCTCCATCCCTTGTCCCCAGTCCCTCTCCAGCTCTCCTGGAGCCCCTCCAGGCCCTGCCAGGGGCTCTGAGCTCTCCCTGGACCTTCTCCTCTCCAAACTCCTCTGTCAAGTTTTAAAAATTCTCTACAAATTCATTTCTCACAGATGGGCATGAAATGACATGAAATCTTGGAATGGTTTGGGTTGGAAGGAACCTCAAGGATCATCCAGTGCCACCCCTGCCATGGCAGGGACACTTTCCACTGTCCCAGGCTGCTCCAAGCCCTGTCCAGCCTGAACCTGGGCACTGCCAGGGATGCAGGGGCAGCCACAGCTGCTCTGGGAATTCTATTCAAGGGCCTCCCCACGCTCCCAGGAACAATTCCCAGTTCCCAATCTCCCACCCATCCCTGCCCTCTGGCACTGGGAGCCATTCCCTGTGTCCTGTCCCTCCATCCCTTGTCCCCAGTCCCTCTCCAGCTCTCCTGGAGCCCCTCCAGGCCCTGCCAGGGACTCTGAGCTCTCCCTGGAGCTTCTCCTCTCCAGGGGAACATTCCCAGCTCTCCCAGCCTGGCTCCATGATTCCTTCCATCACATTCCTTCCTTATTCTGGGTGAGAATCACCCAAACTCTGTCCCTGCTGGAAATCCAGCCTGGATTTCCAGTGGGAAAACATTCCTGAGCCAGAGCAGGGCAGGGCCAGCTTGTGCTGGCTGAGTTTGGGGGGGTCTGAGTGACCCAAAGGCACCTCCAAATTCCAGCTGGGACAAACTCCTGGCAGCTGGAGCAGCCAGGCTGGTCTGGGAATGCAGAGGGAAGGTTTGGCTGCACTGATCCCAGAACCACAAGGGAGAGGGGATGGCCAGGGGCAGCTCAAGGTGGGATATTCTCACAGCATGACTCAAGAGAAATGAATGAAATGCTTGGAATTCCAGGCTGTGGGTGTAGGAGGGAAAGCTGTGAAACAACAGGGACAGGAATGCTTGAAACAACAGGGGCAGAGGATTGACAATGAGGCAGGTGCTGCTGGGATCTGTCTTGGGGATTTTGGGAAGGAATTCTTCCCTGTGAGAGTGGGAATGCCCTGGAATGGATTCCCAGAGCAGCTGTGGCTGCCCCTGGATCCCTGGAAGTGCCCAAGGCCAGGCTGGACAGGGCTTGGATCACCCTGGGACAGTGGAAGTGTCCCTGCACATCCAAGGGGTGACACTGGATGATCCTTGAGGTTCCATCCTTAAGGTTCCTTCCATCCCAGACTGCTCTGTGATGGCTTTATCTTTCCTAATATGTTTTAAACCTCTGTAGGGATAAAAAGGATTTAAACAGCTCTTTGCTATGAAAAATTCACAGAAATGGATAATTATTCACAGGAATTTTAGAAACAATGCTGAGGAATTTATCCAAGATAAGACTGGGATCCTAAACCTCCTCCTGCTGTCTCCCAGAAACGTGGGACTGCCAGGACCTGACCATCTCCTCCTGCCACACCAACACCCAGATTAATCCTAAAACCACCACACTGCACCCCAAACCAGCTTTGCCACAGAATTCCCCCAGGTTCCAGCCCAGGCTGTCACCAGCATCACCCAGCAGAAGGAAAGAGCTCTCCAAGGAGGATCCCAGCCATGGAATGCTCCCCACCCCACAGCCCGGCAGGTTTCAGGAGGCTGAGTAGGCTGGCAGCACCTTCCCGGTTAATTAAAGCGCAGAGTTAATTGTGCAGTGACTCAGAGCTGCTCCCAGCCCACCAGCTCCTGCCAGGCTGCAATCCTGAGGGATTCCAGCAGCTCCTGCCTGGCACAGGACACTGCCAGCCCCACCAGCAGAGCCAGGGACACGATCCTGAGTGTTCACCACGATCCTGAGTGTTCACCATGATCCTCAGTGTTCACCATGCTCGTGGATTGATTGTTTTTGATTAATTTGGATTAATTCCTTTGAATGCTAAGAAGGGATGTTCCCATAAGGGAATGGTTTCCTAGGGAAAGGTACCCAGAGGTTGCTCCCTAAATCTGGATCCACTGAGACCCCACAGGGCTGGGGAGGTCCAACACCCCTGACACCCCACAATAAGGGGGTTTGGGGGCGTCTCAGCTCTGCCTCTGCTGCCAAAGCTGTGGGAAGGGGGGACCTCAGCTCCTGCTCCTGTTCCCTTCATCCCCCACCAGAGGGGTCTGGGGGGGCTCCAGCTGCCTCCTTCCCTCTGGAAAAGAGACTGGGGGGGTCCCTCAGCCCCCTCTGTTAAGGGTTGGGGTCCCTGCTTAGTGGTCTGGGGGTTCCTCAAGTCCCCCCTGCAGAAGCTGAGTCCCCAGGAATGGGGATGGGGGAGTCCCTCAGCTCCTCTGTCTGAGGCTGGGGACCCTCAGCCCCCCTCAAAGGATGTGGGGGACCCTCAGCCCTCTCTGTTAGGGTTGGGGACCCCCTCAGGGGTCTGGGGGTTCCTCAAGTCTCCTCTCCAGAAGCTGAGGTCCCTCAGCACCCCCAGGAATGGGAATGGGGGCGTCCCTCAGCCCCCCTCAAAGGCTGTGGGGGTCCCTCAGCCCTCTCTGTTAAGGGTTGGGGACCCCCCTTATGGGTCTGGGGGTTCCTCAAGCCTCCCCAGGAATAGGCATGGAGGGGTCCCTCAGCTCCTCTGTCTGAGCCTGGGGACCCTCAGCCCCTCTCAAAGGCTGTGGGGGTCCCTCAGCCCCACTCAGAGACCCCCAGATGCTCCCTCAGCCTCCCCCTCCCCAAAACCCGGGACCTCCTCAGGGGTCCACGTCCTCCATCAGGAGCCGAGGGGGTCCCTGGAGGTCTCTGAGCCCCCTGAGGGGTCGGGGTCCCTCATTCCCATCAGGGACCGGGGTTCCCTCGGTCAGCCCCGCTCCGACCCCTCCGGTGCTCCCTCGCCCCCGCCGCCCCCGGGGGCCGGGCCGCACCTTGAGCGTCACATCGCAGAGCTTTCCCTGCCGCCGGATCTCGCCCATCACTCCATACCCGCGGCTGGGCAGGTCTCCCACCGAGAAATGCACCAGATCCTCGGGATCCAGCTCCGGGTCCGCCGCCGCCGCCGCTTCCAGCATCGTCCCGGCCACTCCCGTCCCGCTGCCGTCTCGCTTCGCCCCCGCCGCGCGCTGGCCCCGCCCGGCCGCCGTATGCGGGGCCACTTCCGGGAGAGCCCGGAAGCAGCCGTTGCCATAGAGAAACCGGAAGTGGACGCTGCCATGGCGACCCCGGACGCCACGCCGGAATCGACTGCAGAGGGGTCGCAGGTGGGACAGGGCCGAGGGAGTGCCCGGGGGGTCGCCCTCCCCCTCCTCAAGGGGTGATCGGAGGTCGTATCCCCGCACAGGCGGCATCAGCCCCTCCAGTCATCGCCCCCCTGTCCCCGGGCGTCGCCCCCTTGCCGCCGGCCATCGCCCCCCACCCGCCTCGGGGGGTGCGCTGGAGGGAAACACGGCGTGATTCGGTTGGAAGGGACCTGAAGATCATCCAATTCCACCCTGTGTCATGGCAGGAACACCTCCCACTGCCCCAGAGTGCTCCCAGCCCCAGTGTCCAACCTGGCCTGGGGCACTCCAGGGGCAGCCGCAGCTTCCCCGGACAGGTCCCAGCCCTTCCAGAGCGATTTTCCCCAAATTCCTGCCGAAATCTGAGCTGTGGGAAGGAGATCATCCCACTGGCAAGGCTTTCCCGGACAGGTCCCAGCCCTTCCAGAGCGATTTTCCCCAAATTCCTGCCAAAATCTGAGCTGTGGAACGGAGATCATCCCACTGGCAAGGCTTTCCCGGACAGGTCCCAGCACTTTCAGAGCGATTTTCCCCAAATTCCTGCCAAAATCTGAGCTGTGGGAAGGGGATCATCCCACTGGCAAGGCTTTCCCGGACAGGTCCCAGCCCTTTGAGAGGGATTTTCCCCAAATTCCTGCCGAAATCTGAGCTGTGGGAAGGGGATCATCCCACTGGCAAGGCTTTCCCGGACAGGTCCCAGCCCTTCCAGAAGCATTTTCCCCAAATTCCTGCCGAAATCTGAGCTGTGGAAAGGGGATCATCCCACTGGCAAAGCTTTGGAGATGTGTGGATGGTCCCCACGTGGGATTTGGGGCTTTTTTTTCCCTGGCAGGAGGAAGAGGAGCAGGAGAGCTCTCAGGGGCAGGAAAGCAGTGCAAGTTCTGCATCCAAAGCAGAGAATGAACAAGAGGTAATTCCAACGGATCCTGGCATGGTTGGGGTGGGGAGAGACCCCTGCCAATCATTTTGGTTTAAAATTTTAAAAGTTTACATTTAAATTTAAAAGTTTAAATTTTTAGCAATTTAATTTTTTCAGTAATTTAAAAATTTTTTTAGTAAAAATTAAAATATAGTGATTTTTAATTTTAAAATTTAAATTTTTAGTAATAAAATGGTTATAAAAACAGTAATACAAATTAGAGTAATAAGAATTTGGACAATCAGAGTTAGGACAATAAAAACAAAGACAGGTGGGCAATTCAGGTGCCTTCCTGGGCAAATTAATCCCCAATAACAAAGGATTGACCCTTAAAAGCAATAGTCTGTTACATATTCATATATCTTATATATGATGCAAAAATTCTCTTCAAACAAAGAGTGTTCTCTGGTTATTTTCAACTCCTCCCCTTTAAGATGTTGGCTCCTTCATCTCTGGAAGGAGGTAGAAGAAGATTGTTAAGAAGGCAATAATTCTTTTCTTGGGGATTTTGGTGTCTTGTTGCTGTTATCTCTGTGCAGAGAATTCCTTGATTATCTCATCCATTTCTTGAGCTAATTACAAAAAGTACCTTACATCTCATAGTTTTTATTTTAACATTAAATAATGTAAAAATATATGTATAATGTAATTATATAATTTAAATATTTAATATAAATATATTAAAGAAATATAATATTATATAATGTAATATTATATTTACATTATATGATTATATTATATAATTATAATATTATATCATGTATATAATATTATGTTCACATTATATAATAATATATAATGTAAATATAATATTTTATACATTATACAATATGTATATACAATGTAATTATATACATTATATAAATTTATTATTTATAATTATATAATTATATAATGTAAATTTAAATTATTAATATATAATGATATTATATTATATTATATTATATTATATTATATTATATTATATTATTACATTATATATGTATAATATTATATAATGTAATACTATATAATGTATTATATTTACATTCTATGATATTATCTAATGTATATATAATATGGTATACATTATATAATATGTATATATAATGTAATAATATCAATAATATAATTTTATGATTTATAATTATATAATTATATAATGTAATTTTAAAATTATATTATATTATATTATATTATATTATATTATATTATATTATGTTATATTACGTTATATTATATTATATTACATTACATTATATCATTATATTATTGCATTATATAATTATTATATTCTATAATGCAATATTATATACATTATATAATATGTATATATAATGTAATGATATCGATAATATAATCTTATGATTTACAATTATACAATTACATAATGTAATTTTAAAATATTAATTTATAATATTATATAATATATATAATATTATTACATTATATAATTATTATATCCTATAATGTAATAATATATAATGTATATAATATTATATTTACATTCTATAATATTATATCATGTAAATATAATATTATATACATTATATAATATGTATATACAATGTAATTATATCTATTGTATAATTTTATTATTTATAATTATATGATTATACAATGTAATTTTTAATTATTAATTTATAATATTATATACATTATATAATATAATTACATGATATAATTATTATATTAAATAATGTAATATTATGTAATGTATATAATATTATATTTACATTATATATTGTATAATGTAAATATAATATTATATACATTATACACTATGTTTATATAATGTAATTATATATATATTATATAATTTTATAAATAGAAAATTATATTGAAATTATATTATTATATTAAATTATATATAAATTAAAATTATATTTTATAAATATAAAATTATATTTATATTTATATTTTATAAATATAAAATTATATTTACCACATTTCCCTCCCCTCTCCTGGTGCTCACAGCCCGTCCCAGCAATGATTTCTGTTCTCACCTGCCCCAACCCCACAAAGGTGCAGCAAGGAAAATTCCATTTATTTCAAATTTCTCCTCTCTCTAATTCTTAATGAAATCCTTCCCAAACAAAATTTCCCTTCCTCCTTTCCCTGCTGATTTTCTTGCTTTGAAGAAATAACTCCCAACTGCTCCAGCACTGAGTTTTTGGGGTTTTTTGGGACAGGTTTCTGTGAGCTCTGTGAAATTCCAGGAGCAGGAGCAGAAGCACAGCCCAGAGCAGGGCAAGAAGGAGAAGGATGAGGACCTGGAGAGCATCATCTCCTCCCTGCTTGAAAAAGAGCACGAGGGTGAAAGCCCCAGGTATGCCCCAAATGTTCCCCTCTGCAGTGGTTTAAATTTCTTAATTTAAAAAATTTTTGTAA